>CM069907.1:78239863-78388573 GCA_036172215.1 Camellia granthamiana | reverse complement strand
CATTAGCTTGTGCATTGCGTCCCATTCGCACTATCTTGTGCGCCTCCTCGGCACTTGTTAGTGCATTGTATATCCCACGCGCTATTTTGCGCACCTCACTTGCATTGCCATGCATACATTTTTGCATCCCGGTCTAGGAGACCTTAAATTCTCTGAAGGGAGCAAAACCCTCGCTGCATTGTCATGCACCTTGTTGTAAATACTGCATGTGTCATGCATTTCATTGTAAATAACCATACTGCATATGTCATGCATCATTTTATATACTGCATATGTCATGCATTCAAAAAAAAACGCAAAAAAAAACCATACTGCATATGTCATGCATCATTTGTAAATACTGCATATGTCATGCATTGCAAAAAACAAAAAAAAAAAACAACAACAACAAAACACATGCATTGTCATGCATCATTTGTAAATACTGCATATGTCGTGCATTTCAAAAAAATC
This sequence comes from Camellia granthamiana, assembly GCA_036172215.1. Lineage (NCBI taxonomy): Eukaryota > Viridiplantae > Streptophyta > Magnoliopsida > Ericales > Theaceae > Camellia > Camellia granthamiana. The sequence goes on along the minus strand of CM069907.1, from coordinate 78,388,120 downwards.
AAAAAAAAAAGATCATGCATTTGTCATGCATCATCGTAGGATATAGTGCATTTTTGTAAATATTGCATTTTAGTTGCATGCATCCATTGCATCCCCTTCCATCTATGGCTCGCACCTTTCCTTGTTGAGCTTGGTCTGGTATGTGCTCATACTTTTCACGTCTATACACTCATAGTTCTGCGTGCGCTCACGCCTTGAGGGCTTCGACACCTTTTCTATGTTAGACATGGCTTGTACGTGTACATGCCTTTCCTAGGCGAGATTTGGTTTGGCCCGCGTGCCATATCCATTGTATCATTTATCCATCATATTACATTGTAGTGTAATTGTTGCATCCGGCATTAGGATCATCATTCTTTCCCCAGCAGGTCGTTACCCCACTTATGTCAATCCACCCAATACTTGTTCCTGTGTCTGTCTACATTACTCATAGTTATGCGTGCGCTCGCGCCTTGAGGGCTTCGACACCTTTTCTATGGTAGACAGACTTGTTACCTCCATCAATCTATTTGACATTTGTGTGGTTTCGAATCGCTCATGAATGAATCATGATTCAATTGCTTTGCATTTAGTTTGCATATAGTTTCAATTGCATATCATTTGCATCGTTTATACATAGCTTTGTATATATTGTCATTTTGCATTCATTTTGCATGACATGCATATTGCTAACAATATTGTACCTGCTAAGTTTGCTTTCTTTGCAGGCACGATATTGTATGTACGGTTCATTCGAGGCCGGTGAAACCGGACGAGCCGCGCAGGTATTGTATCTCCCGAGTGAGACGTATGGAGAATTGCATAATTCTCTTACATCCTTTCTGCATTGTAGTGTAGTTTGGTATGCTAGCTTATAACTGTCGCATGTGTGCTTCATTACAGCTTCCTTTGCATGATCATAAGTTATGCTCGGCTTCTTGCATTTTCAGTTGCATTTTGCCCCTGCCTTCGGGCGCATACCTTGTTTGTCTTGCATGTTTGTCTAAGTCTTCGGCCTTGTCAAAAATGGGTCGTCTCTGGGCTTTGACATTCACTCCCGTCATTGTTATGACTTTCGAGTTCTGTCAAAGAGGGGCAACTGTAGACACCCCATTTTTGACCGTCCTTAAGACTTGGACGTTACCGTTTGAACACTCGGTGATTATCCATGTTTGTGTTCGTCTTGAGTTCCCGGAGGTCTCGGCTCGCGCGCCTTGCCTCAGGATCTCTCGACTCGACCGTTTCGTGTCTGGTTTTGCACCAAACACTTGTGCTTTGCCTTGGAGGGGCAGGGAATGCCTTGTGAGGCATCCCCACACACCACCGGCTGTGGCTAGAGGCCACGGCTGGTTGTTGCTGCCACCGGCACTATATTGTGCCGGTCGACACTCTTTTGTGCCGGTCGGCACTTGTTTTGGCAAAATGACCATTTTGCCCTGCCGACCACTGTACAGCTGCTTTATGAGATATTTTCAGACAGCTGTATGGCTTTAGCCTCCCCTCCATACACGTGTATGGAGGGATGCCCTCCTTGTAAGCTTGTTTGACAAGCTTTACAAGATGGTTGCCTATAAGAGAAGGCCTTCTCTCTTGGCATTAGGGTTAGAAAAGTGTTGGTTAGAGAGGGGAGAGGGAGCTCTGGTTTTAGGTTAGAAGTTCTATATCTATCCTATCTCTCTTTTGCTCTCTTGTTTGTATAACTAGGTGTTTGTGCCTTACTATTGCACATCAACACCTAGTGTTTCACCATCCCCTTGGAACTGAGGTGCTAAGGCTTGTTCTTGGTGTTCTTGGCTGGTTTGAAGCTTAAGGAGGCATCAAGGTCACCATTGTTGAAGAAAGGCTACAAGGGTGAGAAACTTGCTTTATATTCCCCATTTTTGCACTCCATTTTTACCTATCTTTGAACTGTTTTTGTGCTTAGTGATTAACACATAAAAGTTCTGTTTTTTAAGCCTCTTTATTGTTTATTAAGAGTGCTTGGTGGTTTGGGTAGGTTTGTCCACCCTTAGGCCTTGAAAAGGCCACTTTTTGTGCTATTTTGTGAGAGATCCGAGACTTTGGTGTTAGGATCTCTTCACCACTGAAATCTTGAGGGATTTCAGTGGTGAAGATGGTGCCTTAGAGTCTCAAGAAGGAGAGGGCCACCCCCTCTCCTTGATGTCCTTGAAAAGGGCAAGATTTGGCCTCTTGAGAGAGCATAGTATTTGATTGTTTGTTGAGCATGTCTTGGCTGCATTTTATGTTTATTATGCCCTAATATGACATTGCTAAGTGTTGGTTTTAGCACTCTTTGCATGCCTTGCATAGTTGCTTTGTAATGCCTTAATAGTCCCTTAACATGCCTAGTTGTGTGCCTCTATTTCTAGCATGTTTTAGGCTTAGATCCATGAAGCTTGTATGCTTATTTTGCCATGCATGAGGTCTGTCCATGCTTGTTTTGGTCGGTCATGACTTGTATCTCGTAGCTCCTTTGCATTTGGCTTGTTGGCCTTAAGAGCATGAGAGTGTAGCATGCCTTGCTTGCTTTATTTTTGATGGTTTGGAACCATTTAACATGCTATTTCAGTCCCTTTGGTGTGCTTGTATGCTTGCCTTAGTAGCCTCTTTAATGCTTCAAAAGCATGTGTTGTATGCCTCATGTTTTAGCATTTGTGCATGCCTTTGGTTTCAAGCCTCTTAGATGCCATCTAAGTAGTCATTTGGGCTTAGTTTTGCATGCTAAAAATCCGTTTTGGTTGTCCAATGCATGCCATTTTTGTTTTGCATAAGTGTAGTCCAATGCCTCATTGGCTTGCTTTGAAGACTTGGGCCATTTGTTGCATGTTTAGCTTGCTTTGTTGTATGATTTGGCATCATGTTTTGCATGATTTTCAGAGCTTTCCATGCATGCTAGTTGTCCATTGTTGTGTCCCTTCAAGTGTGCTTAGGGATTGCTTGTTCAATGCTTAGGTTGGTGTCTTAATATGTGCATGTGTGCATGTGTGTGTTTGGCCCTCATGACTTAGCATCTTGGCCACTGATTTTGGGCCTATTTAGGGCTGCCCATTTCATGTTTAAGTCCATCCTCCATTTGATTTGCATGCTTGCCTTGTGTGCTTACTTGCATGTTTGTATAAGTGCCTTGCATTGTCCATTTTTGCACACTAGTTGCCATGTCTAGGATTGCATTGCATTGGCATACATGCTAGGCCTCTTGAAGTGAAGTCATGATGGAGGTTTAGCACCCTTATGTGCTTGTTTGCATTGCATGCATTTGAAATTAAAATTGCACTCTTGGTTCTTTGGGCCATCATGCATGGAAATGCGTGATTGGTGGTCCGAGAACCGAGGCACATCTTCCTTTGAGTCAAAAACATGATAAGGAGTGTGTTTGGTGCATACAATTGTTGGAATTACATTGCCATGCAAGTTTTTGTCCTCTGCTACTGTGAGTTGCAGGTTTTGCAGGCATTTTGTGCCGACCGGCACTGTTAAGTGCCGACCGGCAGTCAATTGGCAGCCGATGGATGAATTCAGTGCCGGTGGCCATATCCTTCAGCCGGTGGTGTTCCACTCCAGCCGGTGGTTATCTCTAGTGCTCAGGGGAGTGTTTCTGAGACTTTGGCAGTCTTCAGAGGAGGATAGCAGGGAAAACAGAGGCAGACTAGGCATGGCAGTGCAATTCCAAGCGAGTCCCGAGCGCGTGCTACACCTAGCCCTCTTCCCGAGGCATTTACTGCTTTGATTAGATTAATTAATTTGTTTAATTAATTTAGTGAATTTGTAATATTTTAATTAGCTTGCGTAGTTAATTATTTGTATTATTCTTTCGGTCCCTCTGAGTGAGGGCGAATTTGTAATAAGTGTGTGTGAGTGGGTGTATGTCCTCCAACCCCCATTTCTTTCTCCCTTTTATTTACCTGCTTATGTTGGTAGATTATGGCATATTTAAATTAGCATAACAGTGTGATAGCATGCGTGCATCCATACATTTGTTATACACGCATTGGGCTCGGCACATCATACAAACTGCATTGTATCTCAATTCCAAATTGAATACGTGTTATTTGTAGCATTTCACGTGCCATGTTTAGGGCAGCCGAGCCTGTCTAGATTACATCTTTGCTTGTGTTGCATTAGCCACTTAACATGAACTAGGTCATGTATGCTTTGCTAACTAGTTTATTGTTTTGGCACGGAGTACGATGTAAGTTTTTATGCTTTAGCATCTCGCATGCGTGTGAGTGTTGCCATGACAGTATGCTTACCATGCGGCTAAGTGCTTATGTGAGATAAACTGTTTGAATGCCTGTGGGTGAAGGTTGGATTGTTTGAGTTGGAAAACTCGTTGAAATCCGTGTTTTAGCCTACTTGCGAGTAGCAAATTCCAAAGCGTTTTCCAAACCAACGGATATGCAATGTTTATTTCCAAATTAGGCAATCTAGTCTATACTTGTTTGCTGTGCGCATAACATAGTAATTCTAGGCTAATAACCGGAATAAGAGCATGTAAAGTTTTCAAAATCGGATATCACGGTTAGTAGAGGCCGGTCTTCGGACCGGGCGAGAGGGGGTGCTCATAGCTGACCTTCACCGACCACCACCCGCCAACACCCACCACCTCTACATGGATATTTACTGATTTTGTTTTTTCTTTCTTCCAGTAAGGGAACTATATTTTGAGCAAGAAGCATAATTGTATTTATTTGGAACTTAAATTTTTTGACAGGAGCATTATATGAGCAAGCACAAGCGATGTTTGACAATGCCATGTATACACAGTTACTAGCAGTTGTACATATGGCAGTCAAACAAGCCAAGTTTACAAATAACAACTTCGAAGCAGAATTGGCACCTGACCTGGTAACAGTGGTGCTGTGTCACTGCCGATAAGGTAGTTGTTGGTTAGGGTTAGAGTTTGAAAGATGAAGAAGATAAGAGTGTGCATATATTTTTTATTAAATGGGTATATTTGGAATGTGGGGTGTGTGGACTGAGATAAATATCTAAAAATCAAATTATTAAGTGAGTAGAATGAGAAAGAATGTGTATAGAGACAACATGGTATGTAGAAATAGAATTTCCCGGCATGTTGTGGCATATTATGCATAATATTTTACAAAATATTAAAGTCAAAATTACTAAAGACCACTGTCTTATATAAAAATAAAGACAAAATAATTGAAATTGTAATCCAACCTCACCCGGTCCAACTAGTATATTAAAAAAAAAAAAATTAGTAAACTATTATTAAATAAAAAAATACAATTTATAAATAAATGGGTAAATTGCCCTGACACCCCTGAGATTTTTATTTAATACAGATCCTCCTCACATTTGAAAAATTACACTTATTCCCTGTCAGATTAAAATGACATATTTACTCATTAACCTTTATACATATAAAATAATAAAACAATACATATATTTTATTCATGTCATTTCAAGAAAAATAACAATCATTTACTTTGGTTTAAATCACACAAAAATTTGAGTTTTTTTTATTTTTCGTGTTTATATTATTTTTATTGAATTTTTTTAATATTTTCAGTAATTTTTTTCAAATATTTTTAGATACATCTAATTTAGATATACTTAAGAAGTATAATATTTTGTATTTTTTTTTTTAATTCACCAAATATATATATATATATATAAAACTACAAAAATATAAAAATTTAATACATTATCGTATTTTGTTGTATTCAATAGATTTTTTTAAAAAAAGATTGTATAAATTTTATACTATTTAAATATATCTAGATTAAATTAATCTAATCTAGTATAATGGTGGAAATAAAAATAAAAAATTATATTCATACATAAAAATTTATACAAAAAATATCATAAAAATGTTATGATAGTGATATTGTTGTAAATATAAATTATGTTTATGGGTGTTTGTTTTAAAATGAAAGGTCATCATTAAATTATATCACTGTGTTTGAAAAATCTATATAAAATTTATATTTGTATATCATCACTCAATAAGAATATGTTCAAATAGTAGAAAGTTGTAGAATGTAGTCGTGATAATAGAAAGAAGAAATAGTAGGCAAAAGGATAAGATGATCATTTAAAAAAATTTAGAGCATGACATTAGCAATTTGTAATAAGATTACAAACCTCATGGAGGAAAATATAATTTTTTAAATGTGAAAAGGGATCTGTATTAAATAGAAACCTCGGGGGTGTCAGTGTAATTTATCCTAAATAAATAAGAGTAAATTACAAATACACCCCCTGTAATTTGGTTAAAATACTAATTGCCCCTGTGGTTCTAGAAAATGTACTTCATCTCCTGAGGTGTCTAATTTCATAACAAATCGTCCCTTTTGTTAATAAATCATCAAGTCAATTAACAGTTTTTAATGATATTATAAATACGTTTCAATTAATAATTTAGGTAATTTTATTATTGTATACGAGAGCAATTATGAATTTCATTTTTTTAATTAATTCTGTTAAATAAAAAATTCTAACAGAGGGGTATTTGTAATTTTTCAAATCACATGAAATAATCTGTACTTTAAGTAAACCTCAGGAGATGTATTTGTAATTTACCCAATAAATAAACTCTTTCATGTCTGGTACTTTGCGGCATTGATACAATTGGATTGTGCCAAATTTGTTAAAAATATAGAATTAGTGTTGCTTGCATGGCTTGACCTAAGGCCTCGTTTGGGAAGTAGTTTTAATTTAAAAGTCAAAAAATTATTAAAAAATTAAAAAGCCTATAAGTTATACTAAAAAGTTAAATATTCATTTTTCTCTGTACTTTTTGCACATGTTTTCATAAAAAATTAAAAAGTCATTCTAAACATACAACTTTTTTTTATCTCATATTTTAACTAAAAAATTAAAAAATTACTAAAATAACTTGTTCCTAAACAAGGTCTAAAAATCTCAAGAATGAAATCACCAAACTACCAACTAGGCTAAATATCTTGTTGTGTCATAATTGATCCCGTTTAATTTTTTAATCTCTTTTCCGTGCAGATTCTAAGTTCCTTAAAACATTTTTCCATTAAACTTTCAAAATACCTAACAACATGAAAATAAACATAATAAGATATATTATATAAATTAAATCTAACAAAATATAAAATAAAGGTATAGAATATGCACGATAATTAGCGCATCAAATATGGTACATCCCTTTTAGGGGAGTATTGCAGAAGAACCATAAAAATTAAAAAAAGTTGGTAAGTAAAGTTTTAAAAATAGGGTCCAACTTGTCCTAAGTTGAGATCAAGACTGGACCCGTCCAGTTCGGCCTATAGGGCTCATTTTTTAGGCCCGTTTTGATAATCCGAACCGTTGAATGTGTAGAACTCGTCGAGTACTACATGGCTGTAAAAAATCACATTGATCGGATATCAATAGCTATGTGATCAAATCAGTTCTGTATTAAAAAAAATGGACGGTGAAACAATTAACGGTTGATAAAAAACTATTTTGTTCATATAGCTATCGATATCTGATCAACGTGATTTTTTACAGACATATAGTACTCGACGAGTTCTACACATTAAACGGTTCGGATTATCAAAACGGGACCCATGGTGGGCTCCCACGGGCCCAACAGCACGGTCCAATCCGATCTTGGACTGGACCAAAGCCACTGCCTAAAAATAATCGTTCATTTTTTAAAAGACAAATTTGATAAAATTATACGATTATTAGATCAATTTGATTTTTTCCATAGATTATCTACACTCAAGGATTTATAAGATAAACGATTTGGATCATTAAAATAAAATTCGTACTGAGGCCCTTAAGCACAACTAGACCAAATTGAAATTCTCTCCAACTGGAGAGAAGTCAGGTCATTTTAATAGTTTAGATATAGATTTCAATATTGAATTTGAAAGTTTTACAGATTTAAAAAAATAATGTAAAAGTAATTATTTTAATCCTTGAAAGAACCTAGTAAAATGGCTTTCACTTAAATTTCTCATTGACTTTTGTAACATTTAACCACAAATCTATATTTATTTGAAATCCATCCATCCAAAATCCATCCATCTAAAGAGACTGTTAGGAAGGTGCAGCTTAGTGAGTGTACACATACATATGCCTATGTTTGGGAAGAAGGTTTTGTGGCTTTTTTGGCTAAAATAGTCACAAAAAATAAAACAGGCTTTTTAGTCAAATAAGACAAAACATTGCACCCAACCCATAATCATTACATTCTTTCTCTTACAAAAAAACCAAAAAAATCAAAAAAACCAAAAGCTCTTCCCAAACCAAGCTTTTTAGTCCCAGGCTAAACCAAGCTTTTTAGTCCTAGGCTAAAGTAGTCAAAAAAAGTCAAAAAGCCAAAAAGTCGATCCACTTCCCAAACGAAGCCATATAATTGCAGTAAGAATTATAGAACAATGTAAAAGTGGCAAATTCAAACTCAGTAGATTTATGAAAAACAAAACTGATTTTCAGTTAAAATGTTAATGTTTGTTAAATTTCAAATCTCTTCAGAGGAGAAAAAGCATGGGTTTTGACCAGGTGAACAAGAAGGCACTGCCAGCACTGAAACTGCTATATATATACATAGCATGGAGGGGTGGGTGTTCTGGCCATTTGGAATCTGAGACAGACACAAACTGGGAATTCAGATTTGGTGCAGTTCCTCACTTGCCTTCCAATCAAAGCAATCTGAAATTCTTTGCTAATCAACTGATCATTCATATGCTCTCAACCTTTTTAATAAGTATTAATAATTGAATACTTATCTTAGTCACCTGACCCAGGAAAACCTCCTCTCCTCAATATTCATATATAGTCAACCATTTCTTCTATAAATCTTTCACATTAACAAACCACTTCATTTGTTTTGTTTCATCATTGGAAGACGAAGTTTCCAAGGAAAGCATGGAGTTGAAAGACTTTCTTAAAGAAACTTCTGGTTTGTTTTTGTGGCATTTCATATTAGTAGTATAAAAATGTTTAAATTTTTCTAAAGCATAGATGATCAAGTTTATAGTACTTCTTATATTTGGATCAGTGTTGAATGATTAAAAAATGCCTTAAATTGTTGTTCAATGTAAATAAATGTTTTGGCTGATTTTCAAAAGGACAAAAAGGTGAAAATTGAAGGTAGATTTAATCGTTGGGTCAGTAATGGATATGGAGGAGGCTAGTAGTATTGGTGGTGTTATACAGAAGGAACAAGACAATCAAAGTTCAATAAATTCACAAAGCGGTGGAGTTCAACCCAAACCCAGTAGTAGTGCTGCCATTGCAATCACAAGGAAAGACAATGAAATCGAAAGACAAGAAGATAGCAATTCAAGCCACAAAACAGACGTTCCTCATGTGTCAACGTCAGCAGCAGCAGGGGGAGGAGGAGGAGACGAACAAACACAAACACAAATACAGACACCACCAGAGAAAAAGGAGGATTGTGTGATTATTGATGTCAAGTGTGGTGGTGGCAGCGATGGTGGTGCAGGATCATCCTACAGTGATGAAGGTTTGAGAGCAGAAAAGGTTTGCAGGATATGCCACATGAGTTTGTCAGAGGAGAATTCAGAGCTCCTCATCCAGCTTGGTTGTGGATGCAAAGGTGAACTTGGTGTCTCCCACCCTCATTGTGCTCAGACCTGGTTTAAGCATAAAGGCAATAGGTATTTATTATTCTCATTTCCTGCTTTTCCTCAGTTTTCCACACAACTCAATCCTTCTGGTTCTTTTCATATTTTAAATTCTTCATAATGCACTTAAAAACTGCATCTTCTCACAACTTGGGCTGTTCTTGTTCCCAAATTGCTTCAGAATTGTGCAATTTCTGTTTGTTTTTCTTTCATAATCCACCACCACTTCTTAGTTCAAACCCATAATATATTTTAATTGGAGAATGTCATTTTTTTCCCCCTTATACTCGTAGTCACACCACATAATTGAAAATCAAAATCAAATTAAATAAGCCAAACAGAAACCCTGGAAGGAAGAAGATTAAATCCTTTTTATCATCACATTATAGCCCTCCCTCGCTCTCTCTTTCTATTTTCCTTCTCTTCAATCAATTGATATGCTTTCCAGATTTGCAATTACATGGAGGATGTATTCTCAGAGGTCATTGTATCAATTTATAGACAAAGAGGCAAAAGCTTCTAAACTGATGACTAAGTACTGAAGGGAAATCATAAATTATGTGTGTGTGTGTGTGTGTGTGTGTGTGATGTGCATCTTCAAATTCACTTTATCAGTGTAAATTTGAGATCTAAGATTGCTCTTCAACAAATAATAGCTTCTTTCATGGACTACAAAATTTAATGCATATAATAACTAGTAGTAGTAACCATTAAAAATTTCCCACCAACAGCAAAGAAAATAAATTTCTCATTTCAGTTCAGACATAGTTTTCATTTGTTTTCTTATTGGTGCAGACAATGTGAGATTTGTGGCAAGACAGCAAAAAACATAACTGGAATTCAGGACACAAGAATAGTTATGATGGAGTGGAACGAAATGAGGTTGATGGATATGCGTAGTAGTGCTGCAAACCCTTCATCTTCATCATTGAGCAGAGAGGGTTCACGTCGTTGTAGGCCTTCCTTCTGCAACTTCCTACTAGGATGCCTCGTACTGGCCTTTTTACTTCCATGGTTCTTCCGAGTTGATATGTTATGATATCATATCATATCATAACAACTAATACACCATTATTATTATTACTCAGTTCAGTTCAGTTCCAGTTCATGGTGTAAGGTCAGTCATCAGTTTTCTATTCATTCAAAAATCCAGCCACTGTAAACTTCCTACCTATACAACACATAAATGAGAATTCAGATTTATTATAGATAATGTGAATACACCAACCATATATACTGCAGTTGCTACCTACCTGATTGAGTTCTGCAAACTGCTTCTACGACATTACAATTCATTTATTTAGGTTTCTCGTAAATTATACTACCAACTAAAATGTAGTGTTTAGGTTGGGAAGATATTGTAAATTTGTAACTCTTTCTTTTTTTTCTTGTTCTTGCTCTTGTTCGGTTTTTTTTTTTTTTTTTTTTTCCTTCGGGCGCCATCTGGTGATATATTTTTTCTTTCTTTGAACTACCAGTAACTCGCTCTCACATCGAACATAAGCAAAATTGTTTGTTTGCACATGTTTTTTTTTTTTTTGGATAAGTTGTTTGTTTGCACATGTTGACATATGGTTATTGTTTTGCATGAGGTTAATCTGGTTGTTCTAATTTGCATAGTTTTCAGGAGAAGGAAAAGAAAATGATTTTGATCTCTCCATCTATATGGCCAATCAAAAACAGTGGGTATTCCCTGCTCTTTAGGATTTTTCTGTCAATTGACATTTTGTTTGTCTTTTTTTTTCTTCTTTCAACCTTGTTCTGTTTTTGTTGCCTTGATTAACTGACATTTAATCTAACAGCTTCAGCATCTAAGAGAGCACAAAAGTTTCAACAATTCCAACAAAAATTTGGCCAGTCTTTTCGTAGATATCATGCTCCCATCCAAGTCTGAAAAGCCCAGTGTAACACTAAACATAATCCTACTGCCCCATGAAGCTCCAAAATATTTTTTTCCTTAATTAGAGATTTCCTCATCTTTTCCTGATTTAAAAAAATAAAAAATAAAAAAATCTCTTTATTACTTTTTGAAAATATGACAGGTGCAACAAGAAGTAGAGCTATCAACTTATTGTCCATTATTTATTTATTCCTGGAGACAGCTTCAATTTCAAAACTATCTTATCTTTTAAAGCTTGAAAATTCAGTTTGATAACCTGCTTACTATACTAATTCTTCTCATCAGTCGTCATATTGTGCTCTTCTCTCTCCCCCAAAAAGCAACATGTCTCACAAGCTCACACTCAAAGGGAGCTGAGAACCAATGAGTGGAACGTGGAGCTCTTCTCCCGTCATCCATTTGATTCTTCAACATCAGTCTGTTCAGACCTGTAGATGGAGAGGAATTTTTTTTTATCAGCAAAAATAAACTTTATTGATTAGAATCAAGGCCAAGGCCATACATCATACATCAATAAAGAGAGAATGAAACTGGAAGATGCTATAAGCATCACAACAAACCCAATCACCCCAACTAGGTTGGCACGAAAGGGATTGCCAATCATTTGCAGCATCAACCAGCAGCCATCCATGGTTGACAAGAGTTCAACCAACAACTATGCATGCAACAAAAAGAAATTACACACCTCCCTCTAAAACACTTTGCTGCCCCTCCACACAACAATAAAAAAGAGCAGTCACCATTATAAGCTCAGCAACCCTTATGGACTCCAATCTGTAAACTGTCATTAACTGAGTAGGCAAGACCTTTGAGGTAAACTTCACCCATAGAGCTATATTTACTTTGATCGATTCACTCAAGCTTTCCCAATTAACATTCTTCCCTTCAATCTTACAAACATTTCTAGCTTTCCACACATTCCTCATTATAGTTGATGGAACTGCTTCCCAAATCAGCTTTTCCATTCCCTTAAACTTGACCCCATCCCACCAATTCAATAAAATACTAATGGAGCCAGGTAAGACCCATTGAACACCACACCATAACAGTATTTCTGACCAAATTTTCCAGACAAAACCACAGTGCAGTAGCACATGGTCCCCTGTCTCAATTTCAGGCCTGCAGAATATGCATAAAGTACATGCATTTTGATCCAACACCCCAATATTCTGTAGAAAGGCAGATGTTTTTAATTTCACTTTCCAAGCCAACCAACTGATAAATTGCATCTTAGGAGGAGAAATGTTCTTCCAGATTAAATCAGGTAATTTGACCATAGGACCATAACTCAAGGTAAGCCATTCATTAGCATACTTAACAGAAAACATACCTGATGGATCAGCATTCCAAACCAGTCTATCTTCTTCAGTCAAGCTGAGAACATGAGCAAAGAGGAGCATCTGAGTTAACAGAGTAACTTCTTCCATATCCCAGGTGAACAAATGTTACGACCCGAACCCGCCCCTAGAGGTCTAGGTCATGACCGGCCGGTAATCATAGATTACCTACGGCCTCAATGACAAAACCAAATCATTTCATAAATTATGGGGCTAAGCGGAAGCAATGACAATAAATAAACAAGTCCATTGAGTTGTGCTTATATGGTAATCTTCATAAGAAGCTTAAATCTCATTCAACATTCCATAGTAACATTTACATTAAACTTAAACTTTCATCATGAATACACTTCTTTTAGTTGAATTGAATTCAAGTATTAGAGGTTAAATACATACCTAGAGCTTGAATTTAGAGTTCTACTTCACAAATTTCTTCAATTCCTCTTCTTCTCTTCACAATTCTTCTTCTCTCCCTCTCTCTAGGTTAAATACATACCTAGAGCTTGAATTTAGAGTTCTACTTCACAAATTTCTTCAATTCCTCTTCTTCTCTTCACAATTCTTCTTCTCTCCCTCTCTCTAGAGTTTTGATCTCACTTTCTCTAAAATCTCAGCTCAAGATGTAGAAAAATGAGTTCCAACTCTCATTAGCTCATTGTCACGACCCAAACCCGCCCCTATGGGTTTAGCACCCTAACCGGCCAGTAATCCGAGATTACCGAAGGCCTGCTTAACAGTAATATAGTAATTCAGAGTACAGGGGCATGGCGGAAGCCAATACAGTAAATAAACAATGTCCAATGAGCTGTGACAGTCTGTATGCCAAAAAGATTTTTCATACATTTATACAGAACAGTACGAAACAGTATGCATATAATATACAACCAGTCAGAACAGGGACTTTATCCCTGATAAACAGTACAGTGCAAAACGTTCAGTCTATACAGTAAACAAAACAGTACAGAAGGCGGAAAACTAAAACACCCCTAAGCCTTAGCTTGGCAGGCTCGGAACCTCGCAGTGAAGCGCGGTAGTTGGCTTGACAAAACTGGAGGTCACCCCGACGCTTCTAGCATTGGTCCGGTGCCTGTACACCTACATATATATATGAGCAGTGAGCTAAAGCCCAGTGAATAACGTAATGCGTAAAGAGATTTAGAATGAATGTCCTTACAGTAATGAAAACAGTTCATTAAATCAGTATTTCAGTCTTTCAGTCAATCAGTCATATGTGGTACATCCATTAGCATAACAGTACAGTAAGCAGTAGGTCTTAAAGACCGAACAGTAATGATGGCCATCAATCAGTAAACAGTAGTGGTTCCACGAGGGAATCGACAGAGATCTCTGTAACAGTAACAGTAACAGTAGGTGCTAAGGATGCCACAGTACAGTTCAGAATATAGGACATACATTCATTCAGTAAACAATATCGGTTCAGTAAACAGTTCAGTTCAGTATTCAGAAGATAATCATTTTGAACATATCTTTACACAATTGTTACTCACAGAGTTCTAGGCTACAGTAAGCTAGAGCGCACACTAAGCTACACAGTCGGGAAAGATAATGATGACTTAATCCCTAATTTGCCTCAGTGTGTTCTACATCTATATCCTCATTAAGATGTCTTAAACTAGGCCTAAGAATGCCTAGGATGGAATGAGGATGCAAAGATGTACTTTTAAAAGCATTTTCAGAAATTTCAGAAAAACAGATCCCCGCTCGAGCGTAGGTTACGCCGCTCGAGCGGTAATGCAGACGAAGGTTCCCGCTCGAGCGGTCTGCAAAACAGTCAAAAGTACTGGATGGGTGAAAATCACGCTTGATAGGGCGCTCGATAGCCGCTCGAGCGTGAGACACAAGGTCCCGCTCGAGTGCCAATTACCCCGCTCGAGCGGACTGTAAAACAGTGCAAAGTACTGGGAGCACGAATTTCCCGCTCGAGCGGCACTTCCCCCGCTCGAGCGGACAACCAAAATCTGGAAATTCCAGATTTGAGCTCCAAGTTCAAAATCATGTTTTGATGCATAAATTTCGATCCTCTTGGGCTAATTTTTTGGAAAACATTTGTAAACTCATAGAACAACATGTTTCAAAGGTCAATTTGAGAAATCAAAGCCCAAGGGTGTTTCAAACAAACTCAGTTTCAAACCTAATTTCAAGAACAATCTTCAAACATGACATGCATGACTTTAAATCGATTCAAAGCCTCAATACATGCTCTCATGAGCTCAATTCTTTGAAAAACAAGATGAAATCATGGTCCTAAACATTAACATGAACATGCATGCAACATTTGCCATGAAATCAACCCAAAACTCTTCAATATACACATACATGCATGGAATGAGCTTCAATTCAACATGCTAGAACTAAATCATGCCTTAGCTCTACAATTTGACATGAATCCAGCAAGAATTAACTTAAATACACAATAAAGAAGGTCAATGATCTACCTTAGGTCTAGTAGTTTAAGTGTAGAGGCTCAAACAAGCAAGAACTCCTTTCAATCTTCTAATTGCAAGCTAGGTACAAGATGAAGACCAATCTTCTATGTTTCTCTCTCTCTAAAGTCGGCAAGAATAATGAAAATGGCTGAGGAATGTTTGTTGTAATGAACCAAGGCTTCAAAAAGGTTCACATAGTGGCCCACTCACAATGGCAAGGTTGTAATTAAACCCAATTCTTGTAATTTACCATTATTTACTCTAATTTAATCATACCAAATCACAATTCAATTAAATGTACCATAAAATCACATAAATTCTCATGATCCTAAATCATCAATCAATTTCCGGTTCGGCCGCCGATAAGGCCTTCAATTAGCAATTTAAACATAGAACATGAACAGATAACTAAACAGGAAACAGATAGAAATGCAATTCAAACAGATACAGTCAATCAATTCAGTTTCAGATTTCAATCAGTCAGTCCAATATGTTAATCAGTTCATTTACTTCTCATAATCAATCTCGGTTTAGCGGTAATTCAATAATTAATCGGTAATCAGTGGTGAGGGTTATTACACTCATATATATACATAAGATTAGATTAGACTAATTAAGCAAGCTTAATGTTAATTCTAGTTTAATTCTAATTGATTATTTCAAATAAATTTTTAATCTGAATCAAATTTTATTTAACTTCTCAAAAAGTTCTAAATATTTACTCTATTAAACTTGTCAATTTTGGTTTCTGAATTCATTTTTCCATAATTCAAACAGATATATACAAATCAAGCATATAACACAGATTTAAACATTCAAATTCCACATAATAAGATAAATGCAATAATGATATGCATGTTGGGGTCGTCAAATGTCTTCTAAAAGCAAAGTTCCACTCTCCTAACAAGACCCTCTTACTATATTAATCAAGCACAGTTCCCTCTTTCTCCACTGACACCAGGAACAGTCTTGGAAACATCTCTTTCAAGCAGACATTCCCAAACCACCTATCCCTCCAGAACAGATTCCTTCTCCCACTATCTATGTGAATACATAAGCTTGATTGAAAGAAATTGAAGAGTTGTGGGTTGACTGAAGCCACGGATAATATGTCAGCCCAAACTCTAGAAACCCTTGACTGAGGTTCAGGCAGTGGAGACCACTTGCTACTTGCATAATGGTACTTACTACACAGAACATTTTTCCATAAGACATTGTCCAGTGCCCCAAATTTCCACCACCATTTGGCAAGGAGACACAAGTTCACATCTCTCAATCTTCTAATTCCAAGGCCTCCTACATCCATTCCTTTGGTTACCTCACTCCACTTCACCAAATGCACTCTTCTTCTTTTCAAATCTGATCCATCCCACAAGAAAGATGCTTGTAATTTATCCAACACCTTAGCCACACCTTCAGGCATTTTAAACATGGACAGATTAGACAGCACTGACTTAATTAAAGCTAGCATACCTCCAAATGAAAGAAGTTTCCTCTTCCAGCTTGCAAGCCTCAACTTAAAACTCTTCACCACAGGATCCCAGGTGGACTTGAGTCTGGAGCTGGTACCTAGAGGTGTGAGAATATATATTGTATATATGGTATATTAGGAATTAGGCAATTTTAGGCAATTCCCTTTTCTTTGTATTTCCTTTTTCTGTCATAGATTAGGGCTATATAACTGATGCACTCTTTGTAAATATACACAATTGAATATACAGAAAAGGTTTTAGGAATCTTACATGGTATCAGAGCCATCTCTGAGCCGAAACCCTAGAAATTGACTGTGTCGTCTTCTTCATCAGAATCTCACTAAGTCGTAATCATAGGTGTTCTTCTTCATCACAATCGTCTCTCGGAAATCAGCCCTCTGGTTTTATCCCTCTGAGTCGCAGGTCGTAGAGTACCAGAATCGCGAGTGGTATTCGCGAAGTTCTCTCTCTCTGTGGTCGTGTTCACCAAGTTCGAAGTTCTCTAATCGACCAAAGTTCTCAGACACGACTTCGGCTTCTGGATTGGAATCGCGACCCATCTGGTTCGCAACTCCTCTCGCTGGTTTGTGACCTTCAGATGCGACCTTCATCAGACATGACTTCGGCTTCAGGTTCTCTTGGCATCAGTCTCTCTCTTCCTCTTCTCTGGTTTGGTTCTCTCGGATTTAGTTCTCCTTCAGACTGCTTCCTTCGGCTTCAGGAACACTAGTTATTATATTTTACGCTTAGACCCAAACTATTTGGGCCTATTACACTGTGATTTTGGATTTATTTTGTTTTGTTCCATCAGTTTTTGTGTGTATTACCCTTTAACCCCTAGTTTGGTTATTTTAGGATTTATTACACTTGAACCTCTCAACTTTCAGATTATTATGATGTATCTGGCTTCAGATGAGTGTGTTTGCTGTCATCAAAAGGGCCATTGGAATTATCACTGTCCCAAATAGAGACGTCTGCCTGCCACGTCTTCTTAGCAGTCTCAAACCCAATCCCGAACTCCTCTTTTGAGTACTTTTTGTCCCTCTGTCAATAGCACTGCATCTGCTCTGATTCCTGATCTTGACTTGGCTTCCTTGAGAGCTCAGATTAGTCAACTTTAGTATATGTTGTCTACCTCACAACCCTCCCCATCTGCTTCAGTTGTTTCCTCTCTTCATTCAGGTTTGCTTGGGTCTTCTTCAGGTATCTCTTCGTCTATTTGGCTTTTTGACTCTGGTGCTTCTCATCATATGACTCCTTATCTCTCTTTACTTCAGAATTGTACTCCCCCTCCCTTCCCTATTACTGTTAATGCTGCTAATGGGCCTGTCATGTCAGTTATATCTGTTGGGTCTGTCCTACCGTCTGCTATGTCTACAGTCTCTATTTCATCTGTCTTATATGTTCCTCAGTTATCTGTCAGTTTATTATCTATTAGTCAACTTGATGCCTGTCTCAGGCCAAGTATGCTAATAAGGTTATTCACCGTGCCGGTCTTACTGATACTAAGGTTTCTGATACACTTATTGAGCTTAATGTGAAGCTCAACTCTACTGATAATGTCCCTCTGGATGATCCCACGGTCTATCGCGAGCTAGTGGGTTGTTTAGTTTATTTGACTGTTACTCGCTATGATCTTGCTTATGTTGTTCATGTAGTTAGTCAGTTCGTTTCTACTCCTCGCTCTACCCATTGGGCTGCTTTGGTTCGCATTCTTCGCTATCTTTGGGGTACCATCTTTCAGGGCTTGATGTTGTCGTCTACTTCCTCTTTAGACTTGGTGGCCTATGCTGATTCTGATTGGGCTGGTGATGTTACTGATCGCAAGTCCACCTCTGGCTTCTGTATGTTTCTTAGCGATTCTTTGATCTCTTGGAAAAGCAAGAAACAAACTGTTGTTGCTTGCTCTACTACCGAAGCTGAGTGTCGTGCTATGGCTCATGCTACTGCTGAGCTTGTTTGGCTTCGTTGTCTTCTCTCTGACTTGGGTGTACTTCAGTCTTCTCCAACCTCCCTCTATTGTGACAACCGCAGTGCTATTCAGATTGCCCACAATACTGTCTTCTATGAACGGACGAAACACATTGAGATTGATTGTCACTTTGTACGACAGCATCTGCAGTCTGGCTCTATCTCGCTTCCTTTTGTCTCATCGGCTTTGCAACTTGCGGACTTCTTCACCAAGACTCACACTACTGCTCGGTTTCAGTTTCTTCTTAGCAAACTCTTAGTGTTTTCTGCTAAAACACCTTGAGTTTGAGCGGGGATGTAAGAATATATATTGTATATATGGTATATTAGGAATTAGGCAATTTTAGGCAATTCCCTTTTCTTTGTATTTCCTTTTTCTATCATAGATTAGGGCTACATAACTAATGCACTCTTTGTTAATATACACAATTGAATATACAAAAAAGCTTTCAAGAATCTTACAAGAGGAAGACCCAAGAACTTAAATGGAGCCTCATTTTTGGTACAATTTAGTGCATCCGCAAACTCACTGATTAGGTTCTCATCCACACCCACTCCAATGACCATTACTCTTAGAGTAACTAATCTTCAACCCAGAAACTACTTCAAAGCAACTTAGGATTCTTTTGACACACAAGATTTCATCCCAATCTGCTTCACAAAAGAGAAATGTGTCATAAGCAAATTGAAGATGGGACACATTCACCTTGTCTTAACCAATTGATACCCCTTTCAACAGCCCGGTGGTCAAACATGTCAAACTCCGAGGACATCCCAGAGTAATCCACCTAAGAGAATGAGAGGTAGTGAAGTAATAGAACCCTAAATCAAAGGGCTTAGAGTTAAGAGTCCGTTGTAGCTTAAGGATCACCTCCGAAGAGTGATGTACCAAGAACTTGTATGTTCCCATGCAAGGGGTATTATTGCCTTTTATTTATAGAAGGTAGGTCATGTGGATCTGTAACAAACTTTCTGGATATTCCAAAATTCTGTTAGAATACGTTATAACCCAATGGAGAGCCGTCTATCGTTCAGTAACCAAAAGCAGCTCATAGTGTTGTGGTGAAGTCTGTACCTCTAGCCTCCAAACCACAACCACCCTCCGGTGCATGCCAAACACATTAGCATGCCTAAACCTTGCCTCTTGGCTTAGGCACTTGAGTAGGGCAATTATGGCTAAACCGCCATACATTAAGGCATGCGGGAAGAAGAATACCACAGCATCAATAAATGTGATGAACAATCGCAGTGAGGAGTCCCCCAGTGATACACCGTGGTGTTGGGATGAACTTAATCCTCCCATATGATGCTTTGCTTAAGTTGCACATGTGCCCCTCAAAAGTTAACATGTGTAAGCTCCACACTGACGTGTCAAAACACAAGTCATTATCTAAGTGTTTACATACACCACCTCCCACGTAGGAGTGGGAGATATCTATAGGACCTCCACTTAATTTCACCCTAGCTTCATCTAGGTCATAGACTCGATTCGCAGTACAGCTTGAAGTTGCCTTTATGAAACCAAACCAATAGTATATGGAATATACTTTTTTTGTCCTAACTATCGCCAAAATTAGTTGTAAAGTCTATGCAAACAATAGAAATGGTTGCTGCTAATGGGGGAGCAAAGATTAAGCATGTTTGGCACAATTGTAGCAGATGAACCATTTTCATTTGTTGCTTAAAAATATTTGTAGGAAAAATAATACACAACGGAAATAAATAGATCCCAGCATACCTTTTACGCTTAAAACGAATCCATGAACCATATGGGTGAACCACATGCCTCCATGATGAAGTCGAACAATTCCCAACAGTGGGTAGAACTACTAGAGAACTACCCATACAATTCATAGTACAGAGGCGTGGTTGTTCTCCAATGGCAAAGAGTTAGAGAGTTTTTGCAAAGATCTTTTCGGTTAAATCCACACACTATAACACGTAAAATGTATTTGTAATATAGATATAAGAGATTAACCACCCACAACTCTATGTCCTCAAGATGAGGTAGTGGGTTATTCACACTTATCCCCAAGATAAAGTAGCTTGAGACTCAAACTAATAGAATCTCTAAATGGGTCATAAGTCATGCCATCATGAGCTCTCAAACCCGGGTCCAAAAGCCAACCTGATTTCTAACATCTCCCATTCACACATAGGTTGGTATGACATCGCCGCATCTCTATCTCAATCTCAATATGCCCAAACATCGAACAAACTCATACTTGCCAATAGACCGTGCGACCGTTGAGAACACCTGCATGTGGGAGGTCTACACTAGAAACTCAAAAGAACCAGCATAGAGACATCAACTCAAAGAAATAAAATGTCTCATATACCCTAGACCCATCTAGTTACACCAATCTAAGCATCTCTAATCCCTTATAGAGCATGCTTGACCCTCTCAAATTATGCAATATATTCACACTCAATCTACTTCTAGTTATCGACAGTGAATATACAACATAGGTGTAATACTAGATGATCTTCCCTTCGCCTTCATGTTATTTAGTGTTGGGGAATTTTCAAAATGGGTTTACAAAATTTATTGTTTAGTTTTTAGGTGTTTTCAAAACCTTCCTTGTTTTTCTTTGGAAAGCTTGAAATAAGCTTGCGGACTTTGTCCCACATCGGAAAGACAGAAAAACATGAAGCACTTAATAAAGTGCTACATGAAATATTCCTTTGAATATGGAATTATGGGATAGATGCTAATGTACATGCACTCACACCACAAGGATGGTGCTTTGCACCTTCCGCACACGCACATGCACACTTTGCACGTTGCACGGACGCATTGGCGCAAGGCGCCATGAGGGCGCTTTCCTATTTGCACCGGACAGGTTAGAGCGATAACGTAGATCCAACATGGCATGGGTGACGTGGAATACAGTCAGATCCACGTAACAGTGATGTGGCATCCGTTGGCAATGAGTCAATCAACCGATTGAACGGTTGCGTGTCCGATCTGAAGCGGTTTGATCATAGCCATTGATTGGAAATGCACGCGATCGTTCGGATGAAATGGCACCCAATCGTGATCAGGTATGATCAATCAAGGCATTTATTCGGTGTGAGAATGATTTGCACCATAGATTATCGATCCAATGGTCAGATCTGATCGGAAGCGATCAAGGGACATAACCATTCGATCAGATGCATCAAGACCTATAAATAGGCTGCGAAACCAACCATTTTAATCCATCCAAAATTTAGAAAGCATTCCTGTAGTTCTCCCTCTCTCTCTCTCTCCCTCTCCCTCTTAATTTAGAGTTTCGATCAAGAGTTTCTTAAGCAAGTTTCTGCTTTTCTTACAAGTAATCAAATTCTACAGACTTGATTATCAATGTCTTGGTTTTCTTAATTATATCAAGAGTATTCTGATCTACTGTTGTTAGTTCAAACGCCGGTAGACTAGATCTTTAGATCAGACTTCATTGTATCCTGGAGGCGAATTTCCTGTAACAAAAGAATGAAAAGAATTATTTGGCTTACCTATAAATGAAGTAGAGCCTTATATTTATAATGAAACAATATTACAAAATAGGAAACAAACAAAATAGGAAATGAAGATAAAAAAAAAGGTATTAAATCTGTGATTGACACAATCACAGATTTTATACACGCTACCATAATTACAATATCACTCTTTCCTAATTCCAACACTACCATAATTATAATATCACTATTTCCTAATTCCAACACTCCCCCTCAAGCTGGTGTGAAGATATTCAATAAACGCAGCTTGCCGATAAACGACTGGAGTAATGTTGGGCCGACAGACTTGGTGAACATATCTGCTAATGCTGAGAAGAAGAGACAAAGGATGGTCTCACAATAATAATCCGAGCCTTCTCTCGAATGAAATGTATATCAACCTCTATATACTTAGTACGCTCATGTAGGACAGAATCAGAAGACGACATAATAGCAGACTTATTGTCACAAAATAAAGAAGCAGGAAAAGTCTCCTCAAATCCTAACTCTGCCAAAATAGAACGCAACCACAGAATCTCACAAGTGTCTTGTGCCATAGACCTATACTCAACTTCTGCAGAAGACCTAGAAACAACTACTTGCTTCTTACTTTTCCACGATATAAGATGACCACCATAGAAAGTACAGAAGCCAGAAGTAAAACGCATATCCGTTCTAGATCCTGCATAGTCAGCATTAGTAAAATAGGAAAGTCTAGATTAAGAATCAGCTGTGAAGAACAATCCCAAGCCAGGAGAGGTCTTCAAATATCTCAAAATGTGATGAACCACATCAAGATGTTCTGTACGAGGTGTATGCATGAATTGGCTAACCACACTAACCGCAAATATCAAGTCAGGTCTAGTATTGGTCAGATAGATGCGACGCCCAACAAGACGCTGATATATACCTGGATCCTCTAGTAATTCACCAGAGTCTGATTTGAGCTTGACATTGGGATCCATAGGAGTAGAAGCAGGTTTACACCCCAACATACTAGTATCCTTAAATAAGTCAAGAGTATACTTCCTTTGAGATAAGGAAATCCCCTGCTATGAGCGAGCCACCTCAATTCCTAAAAAATACTTGAGATTCCCCAAATCCTTAATATCAAAGGTGTGTCCAAAATCCCGTTTGATTTGATCAATGCCTATAGAGTCATCACCAGTGAGAATGATATCATCTACAAACACCAACAAGACTATACACTAACCTATATAATTATGACGGATAAAGCAAGTATGATCTGAATGGCACTGAACAAATCCCATGAAGATGATAACTGAGCTAAAACGACCAAACCAAGCTCGTGAAGACTGCTTTAAGCCATACAAAGACTTGCGCAGTCGACATAATTGCCTCGAATACTCCCCCGCAGCTTGAAAACCAGGAGAAGGGGCCATATAAATTGTCTCAAGAAGATCCCCATACAGAAAAGCATTCTTGACATCAAGTTGATAAAGGAGCCAAGAATGGGATGCTGCAAGAGAGATGAGTAGACGAACAGAGGTAAGCTTGGCAACTGGTGCAAAGGTAGCACCAAAATCCTTGTGAGGAACTTAAGTGAAGCCCTTGGCCACTAAGCGGGCCTTATAACGGTCAGCGAAGCCATCAGGTAGGTACTTAATAGCAAAGACCCATTTGCAACCCACGGTAATCTCGCTAGAAGGTAAAGGAACCAAATCCCAAGTTTGATTATGTTCTAAAGCTACCATTTCAGTCTGCATTGCGGCCACCCATTTTGGATTCTGAAGGGCCTCTAACATAGACCGAGGAATAGACTCGGACTCAAGCTTGCCCAGGAAAGAATGATATGAGTCGGAAACCCTATCATATGAGAGATACTAGGAAATGGGATCATTAGTACTACACAGATAACCCCAACGATTGAGGGGATGGTGATCCCGAGGAGGATTACGGCGAGGAAGAGAATGAGAGGTATGCAAAAGGGAAGAAGTACCTGACCCAAGATCTGGAGAGGAGGTAGGAGGGGGCTGAGCATAAGGGCGGCGAGAGTATACCAGCAAGGGAGGGGGGAAGGAGGCGAAGGTGGAGGATGAGAGGGGGGCAACCCCATCCGCAACCACATCCAAAATGGGGACCGGGTGAACACTTTGAGTAGCGAAAGGGGAAACCTGCAATAGGGGGTTAGGACTAAAAAAATAAAGATCCTCACAAAAAGTAACATCCAGAGTATGGTGAAAATGACGAGACACAGGATCAAAACATCTATACCTTTTAGACCTGGAAGAATACCCCAAAAAGACACAACGAATAGACTTGTCATCTAACTTAGTGCGAGTGGGACGCCAGCCCTAAACAAAACATGTACACCCAAAAACACGAGGCAAAAGAGGAAAAATGGTAGTATTAGGCATAAGAATATAGAATGGAATAAGGCCATGTAACACACGACTAGGAGTCATATTAATGAGATAGATAGCAATAAGAACAGCCATGTGCCAATAAGGCTTGGGCACACTCATACCACGAAGAAAACAACGCACGACAGACATAATATGACGGTTTTTACGTTTACCCACACCGTTTTGTTCAGGGGTACAAGGACATGTAAATTATTGAAGAATACTCGTTTGATTAAGGTGAGAACGAAACTCATTGGTGATGTATTCCCCACTATTATCAAAGCGGATGTTCCTAACAATGGTACGAAATTATGTCTTAACCATTTGCAAAAACTAAACAAAGATGGGAAACACATCAGACTTGTGGCGAAGTAAATAGACCCAAGTGCACCTAGTGTGATCATCAATAAAAATCACATAATAACAATGACCCGAAAAAGCAGGAACAGGAGAGGGACCCCCAACATTAGAATGAATAAGGTCAAAAGCACTAGGGGTACGTGTCATATGTAGTATATAACTAGTACGGATATGTTTAGACAACTCACAAGTAACACAATGAAATTTAGAATCCTTACAAGCTTTATTTAATAACGGAAAAAGTTGACATAAATATTGAAAGTTAACATAACCCATACAAGCGTGCCATAACTCTAAAGTTTGAACAGAAAAAACACAAGATATAGAAACAGGCAAAACAGATGCCTGAAAACTGGCTAAAGGCAAAGAAGGTTGATCCGATGGATCCCCAAAGTAGTATAGTATCCCCTACCAAAAATACTCTTCGAACTCAGGTCCTGTAAAAGACACGAAGAAGATAAGAAGATGATGGCGCAATTAAAGGTTTTGGCAAGGCGACTAACAAATAAGAGATTATAAGCAAACTTGGGAACATGCAACACAGAAGATAAAGTGATATCAGGGGATAAAGACACAACACCCTTATGTTGGACAGAAGAGCAAGAACTATCAGCAAGACACAGATTAGGAAACAATGGTGGGTGCATGAGAGAAAAGAAAAGAAAACTCACCAGTCATGTGATCATTAGCCCCAAAATCCAGAATCCATAAAGGATTAGCAAACCGAACATGGAAAGCAGTAGAAGTACCTGTAGCAAGAGTAACAGTAGAAGATGATAGACCAAGAGAACCAGTGGTGAGAGACCCAAGTTGGGCCTGAAGCTGACCAATTTGAGTCTGTAACTGCTGTAGATTAAAGACATTAGGAGGCTCAAAAGCAGAAGTAACTTCCACCAAAGCAGCAGTGCGAGCAAAGCTAGAACTACGTGTAACATGACCACGAGGTTAGGAAGGGCGCTGCCTTAACTCAAGATGAAGTTTGAAGCAACGAGCTTTGACATGTCCAGGTGCAACACAATGATGACAAGTAACAGAACCGGTGGAACTTCGAGAACCAGAACTCGCAGCAAGAGCCATCGGATCTGCTAAAACTGGAGGTACTGAAGGAACACTAGGCTAAACCAATCACCGGCGATGCTCATCACTGTCAATAGTGGCAAAAGCCTCATAAAAAAAATGGCATGGGTGATGTGTTGAGAATCTGAATTCGAAGAGACTCAAATTCAGAGTTTAAACCCATGAGAAACTGATAAGTGTGCTGTCGGGCAAGCCGCTTGGACACAAGGGAGGCGGCTTTTGGTGAAAGGTCAGTCAAAGGCTCATATTAAGCAAGTTCCTCCCAACGAGCCTGAAGATAGCCAAAGAATTTAGTTACAGAAAGGCCAAGAGAGGACTAAGAGGCCCGGGCTATATCTTGGTAAAGCTCGAAGATACGGGCATCATTGTGAGCATGAGCGTACATCTGTGACAATGCCAGCCACAAACTCGAAACTGTATCGCAATAAAGGAACATATGGTAAATTCGATCTTCCATGGAATTGAACATCCATCCCAATATAGTGTAGTTATCGATATCCCACTGAGCATGTATAGGGTTGGTCGTAGCTGGCAGGGTAATAGTAGATAAAAGCCAATGGGCCTTTCCCTTTCTCTCAAGGTAGAGTTTAAGGGAACGGCTCCAAGCAGCAAAATTTTTCCCATTTAACACCACACTCATAATACGATGAATAGAGTGTGATGGGAAAGAGAAAAATCAGTACTTGGAACAGGCACAGGTTTGGTGGAGACCGCAGTAGATACCTCAGTAGGAATGGCAGAAGATAACTTATCCATGGCGAGAAATAGACAGCAATACAGTAACACAGTCCGAGTAAACAACCAAAAAAGTCGAAAAAAACTCAACGGCTAAAGTGCTTAAAGCATCAGCACTACACCCTGCAAAAGGGAGAAAAAGGGTTCAAATCACCCTAAAGAGGGTATCAAACCGATCTAGGCCAAGGGAAGACCTAGTCGAAGTGCTCTAGGCCAGGATGAGACCTGGTTGGCAGTAGCAAGGCCCTTGGCAGGTGTAAATACAGTCCTGCCGAGGGGTATAGAAAGGTGGGTAAGTGGTGTCAGGTGGTCTAGAAGTGGTGGGTTAGGCTATCGGGTGGTCTAGAGGAGAGATGAGGTCTATTAGCTGCTGGAGGAAGAAGAAAGAAGATGAAGAAATTGCTAGGCAATGAAGAACAGGGGCCAATAGAGAGGAGGGGTGCTCTAAGGTTTTTGTGTTTTGGCTCTAATACCAAAAAGAATGAAAAGAATTATTTAGCTTACCTATGAATGAGGTAGAGCCTTGTATTTATAATGAAACAATATTACAAAATAGAAAACAAACAAAATATGAAACGAAGATAAAAAGGTATTAAATCTGTGATTGACACAATCACAAATTTTATACACACTACCATAATTATAATATCACTCTTTCCTAATTCCAGCACTACCATAATTATAATATCACTATTTCCTAATTCCAACAGTAACCCCTTGCACACCTTTTGGTGGGTGCAAATATTGTCTTTAGGAAAGCAACTAAGTAACGCGACTTAAAGCACCAATTTTCTATTCTACATAGACAAGATCATCGCCAAGTTTTGAAGACCCAAAGATCACCAAATGAAAAATTCAAGACGAATTGTTGCAACAATTTAAAGACAATATTTAGATATGGTATGTCTATTCAGAAAATGACTCAAGATTTCATGAAGCTTGACCAATTTGATGGTGTAAATTTCTGACGCTGGCAAAAGAAGATGCACTTTTTGCTCACACTCTCAAAGTGGTCTATGTGCTAACTACCCCCTATCCGATGGAGTAAGAAGACAAGACTATGGAGCAAACCCATACCAGAACCAAATAGGAGAATGACAACTACATTTGCCGAGAACACATTCTGAATGCACTGTCAGACTCTCTGTTCGATATGTATCAACATCTAGAAACGGCAAAGCAACTATGGGACATATTACAGTCAAAGTACCTCACCGAGGATGGCACCAATAAGAAATTTCTTGTTAGTAATTTTATGCGTTTTACTATGATTAATATAAAGCCCATCATGGAACAATTCCATGAGATCCAACATATTCTGAGTCAGTTTCAACAAAAGAATATGAACATGGATGAATCTATTATAGTTTCGTCTATAATAGAGAAACTGTTATCTTCTTGGAAGGATTTTAAGAAAACTTTGAAACACAAAAAGAAGATCTAACTTTAGAGGAATTGGCTCAACACCTCCAAGTTGAAGAAGAGTCAAGACCTCTTGAAAGTAAAGATAACCAATTGGCTCAGACTTCCAAGATTCACATAGTGGATGATGGCAAGAGGTTCAATAAAAAGAAGCGTAAGCGCGATCCCCAACCTGATAAAGATGCTAAGAAGCTGAAAGGCGCTTGCTGGCACTGTGGCAAGCCAAGGCACTTCTAAAATAAATGCCAGTCATACAAGAAGAAGCCAGAAGCATCAAATACCAAGAACAAGTTCGTGGTTGTTGTATCCGAGGTGAACATGCTCAAAGATGCTAGTGCCTGGTGGATTGACTCAGGAGCAACAAGCAAGTTTGCAACGACAAGAGCTGTTTTATTACTTATGAACAAGTGAGTGATAGAATAATTCTCTACATGGACAACTCTTCAATTGTTGCTATCAAAGGCAAAGGGATGGTGGATCTAGAGTTCGAATCTGGAAAAGTCCTAAGTCTTAATGATGTTTATCATGTACCTGATGTCACACCTGCATGACCGACGTTGGCCCACAGGGACTTAGCCCAAGGCACACGTAAGCCTAAACATGAACCCAAAATCACAAAGAATAAATATGACGATAGCCCAGAAATAAATAAATCAAAACCCAAACTAGTGACAAGTAACAAGTATAAATAGTAAAACCAGCCATAACCAACTTCCAAAAATATATATTAAATGGAACACAAACCGCTCATAAAATAAAATAATTTTAAATAAAATCCAACCACAATGTATGCATAAAACCGACATAACAAGTTAAAACAAAATAATGAATGTTCTAGAAGTCCATGCAGTTGAGTCCCCGCTACGCCAGGAGTCCACTCTAAGTCCTTCTAACACCTGGAAGTGATAAAAAACTAAGTCAGCTGATAGCTCAGTGAGTAGCAACATGGATAGTAAATACAGTTTTGAAAACAGGGTTCAATTCCAAAATAAGATATATATCACAAAAACTAGATTAGCATATAGTTTTGATAAAGATAATCTGTTTCAAAAAGAAGGTTCAACAGTTCAACAATTAAAATACTCATGTCTCTCAAGAACATGATAAATGACATTTTCCAATTAAAACAGATTACAACATGAACACCAATAATTTTCTAGGTACCAAAAATAACAAGTAACGTGCCATAAAGTTCTCAAGGCAATAAGCCTGTTGGATCCAATATCGAACCAAGAGTCATCCTCGAGGTGGCAACCCGGACCTTTTTAAAAGTCACTGTGATAACCCTGTTCCGTATTATGCTAATTGGCCCTTATTATGAATTTGATTATGTGTCTGGTATGATTTTGTGTGCCAATTATGTGAATATATGTGGTTTTGAATTTCTATCTGTTCACTGTAGGAATATCTGTTTGATTATCTGCTTTGGAAATTAAATTGAAGGCCTTATCGGCCACAGAACCCGAAATTGACTGCGCCATTGTGATTGGCGTAATTTTTAGAGCCTGCGGTGAAAGTTAATTGAAAACTGTTTCAGAACGAATTAAATAGATTAAATTGGTATTATAGTGCTCAATTGTTTAATCTTATTTAATTGTGACTAATGGGACTTATAAAGAGGGACACTACACACTCAATTCCTCTCTTTGTTCATTTGAGCCGAAAATTACTCTAAAAAGAGAAGAGAGGGTCGGTTAGAGAGAGAGAGTGTAGGAGATTGAAGGTTTGGTCAAGAAACTTGGGAATTTTGAAGCTACACTCAAGAATTAAGCATAAGCTTGGAAGATAAAGCTCCTAGGTGAGTAAATTCATGAGTTTGAACTTGTGATTTTGTGAATTAAAGATTAATTGGTGATCAAGAACAAGAGTTGTGCTATAATTGATGAATTTGAAGTTAATGTGCACATGCATGTATAGGATCACCATGATTTTTGCATAATCATGCATGTATTAAGTTGAATATGGAAATATGAGTGTTGAATCATGCATACAAGCATGTTTTTGTTGTGTTCCATGAGAATGAACACCATTTGCATTATTTGAAATAGAAATGAAGTCAAGATTAGCATGCATGTTTGAATAATTAAAGATATGGAGCTTGTATGAGGTTTGAAGACATGAGTTTGAATTATACAAAAGGAAAGTTAATGAATTTTGAAGATTGGCTCCATGTTGTTTGTGTACTCATGCTGTATGTTGTATTTCTCTATTTTGGTACCTTAATTCGAGCTTTGGAGCCTTTGAATGTCAATTTGAGCTCAAGAACATGTTCTGGAAAACCCAGAAATTTTGATGTCCCCTCGAGCGGGGGAACTGCCGCTCGAGCGGGAAATACGTGCTCCCAAAACTTTTTGTAGACATGGTGTCCGCTCGAGCGGGGAAGTTCACACTTGAGCAGGGAGCTATGTAGACAGGCCTTCAGCTCGAGTGCCAGACTTCGAGCTCGAGCGTAATTTTGATGTATCCAGTACTTTTGCAGGCCTCAAGGGTCCGCTCGAGCGGGAAAGTCCACGCTCGAGCGGGGACCCTGTTTTCTGAAATTTTGAAAATGTATTCTGTGTTCCGTTTTCCGTTCCCTTTCACTTCTAAGTACTCTTAGGCATACATTGAGCATTGTAGATGAGTTAAAAGAATAAGAATTAAGCCTAAAAAGGAATATGTGAATTAAGAACGGATTGAATCGGTTGTGACCCATATGTGTTGTGTGATGTGTAGGGTCAAGCTCCAGGGCAAATCAATCAGCCGATCACTGTGAGTAATATCTTCACAAAGATAACTGAAATATGTTGTTGTCCAATTGCTTACTTCTATGTAAGTTTTATAAGTTCGTTGATTCGATTGGTGGACAATGTTTGTTATACCAAATGAGTGGGCCAGAGGCCAGTTTGATCTGAATAATAGAGTGAATGGGCCAGAGGTCGTTTTGACAAGAATGAATGGATGGGCCAGAGGCCGTTTTGACATGAATGAATGGATCAGAGGCCGTTTTGACATGAATGAATGAATGGACCAAAGGCCAGTTTGTCATTTTGAATGGGCCAAAGGCCAATTTGACACAAATGAAAGTTTGAATGGGCCGAAGGCCAGTTTGACATAAAAGTTTGAATGGGCCGAAGGCCAGTTTGATATGATAGTATGAATGGGCCAGAGGCCAGTTTGACATGAAGGAAAGGATGGGCCGAAGGCCAGTTTGACATAAACGAATGGGCCAAAGGCCAGTTCGGCATGAATGAATGGGCCAAGGGCCAGTTCGATGTGAATGAAAGTACGAATGGGCCAAAGGCCAGTTTGACCAGAATGATACTAAGGAATTGGGCCCGAGGCCGTATGATGTGTTTGGAACCGCAGTTACTTAACTTACATATGTCTATGTATGCATGTATTAGTTAGAAATATAAGTTGGGCCCAAGGCCGTTTGATGTATATTGTTCCAATGGATATTCTTTATTTGATATTATTCACTGGGCTTTCGCTCACGCTCATTCATGTGTTTGTAGGTGAGCCACCAAGAGAGGTCCAGACCCTGCCTCAGTGAAGTCTGTGTGGAACAACTAAGGTTTTGAAGAGTCAGCCCTTGCGTCTCACGCACGAGACACGTCTTCGCCCTTTTACCATTCTATACTATTTTGTCATGTTGGCAAGGACTTTGGTTTACGTCTGTATATAGTTTTGTTTGGCTGACTTAGATTTGAATGATCCTGTCAGGACAGAACTTTACTTTCTGCTGTGAGTTATTAACATATGTATGTATGGAATGTTATGATATGCATATAAGCACGGCTCTATGGACAAAGTTTTAAATTTGCTTCCATTTGGCCCCTTTACTCTGATGAGTTTTGTCTTATTTGATTTGAGGCCGTAGGTAATCTCGTGATTACTGGCCGGTTATGGCCTTAGCCCATAGGGGCGGGTTCGGGTCGTGACAGTCACCTAGCCTAGCCTAGGTCTTTTCCTTACAATCATTAAGCACTAGAGTCATCACGGCCCAACCCGGATTTGTTCCCTAGTGGCCAGAGTCACCACACACAATGGAATATTTCCCTGGACTAAAATATACAGATGGTCCCCGATAATTAATACAATTCAGTTTCGCAAAACATGGTAGTCCACCATTATAAACATGAGACCATAACAAATAGTTTATAGTATACCAAGTTTACACATGTTTCAGAAATAATTTAATTCCATTGATAATATAATAATTTATCAAAACAATTTAGTCCTGAAACAATAATTTAATTTTCCAACAGTTCAGGGTAAGGGAACATTTATAAAAATATGTAGCATGCAACTACTCACCTGAACACGGTATAATATAATCCTCGAATAAAGTATGAAAGTCCAACTAGTGCCCTAAACAAAGTATTAAAACTACACGTCACCACTAATTCAAACATACTAAAAGTATAATAAACTAAGTAACCCCAAACTAAAGCGCACTAACACGGTTCAACCCCACTCACCGTTACTCTTAAATAATACCTAAGTTCATGTTCTTCAAGGTCTCAAATTACTCATGACATGGGTTCAGATTGAAACTTAACTAAAAGTAACTTTAAGATAAAACAAAATTTTAAACAACTTTGCCCAATCTATTCGCTAACTTTGAAAATTAAAAACTCACTCTCACGTTGTTCGAAAAATTTCAAACCCTCCAGATATCAACTAATGTATCCTAAGTTTCAAACCCAATTGATTTTACTTGATTTGCTTATCAAAATAATTATTTACAATTAATTATGCCCAAACAAATTGTTTTCTGCAGCACTTTAAAGAAATTAATGGTTCTCTTAGTATACATGAGCAATCAACGCAAGGCCAAAAATGTAAGAAACTAGACTCATAATGACATTGATTTGATAATTTTTGGATTTATACCCAAAGAGAAAGACACTTTCAAAGTTACTGTTTTACACTAGTTTTCTGGACAGATTTGAACGCTCCAGTTAATATAGATTTTGACTCCCAAAAATTATGTGAAAACTCTGACATGCAATTCAATAGGTAATTAATCTACTGTAAAAATTTTAGTTCAAAATTCATCTATTTGATATGATTCCTCGATTTTTAAAATTTGTGATTCTGTACAAAATTTTTAAACTAAGAATTAAACTTATTCTTTACACACAATTTATTTTTTCAGGTTTCTTAACAGTGTATATATATACAAAATACATAAACCTACAACATCTCCATCAATAAACTAAATAATAATAGAATAAAGATAAAGAAGAAAGAAAGAATAAAACCTAGGAGAGCTATCCTTTGATGATCACACACAGCACAACACAACCAATCTTCCTTTGTTGCAACCTCTTATTTTATTTTTTTATTTTCCCTCAATCTCTCTCCCGTGGCTGCTGCTACTGCTAGGAACACTAGGGTTGTTTTTTATATATCTAAACAAAAGGTTTTAAATTATTATCTCTTTATATTATTTTATTTTCTATCCCATTAATTAAAATAAAATATAATTATTATTATATCAAAATATACTTACTAACTTGCAATAAATCTTGCCTCTAAATTAAAGACTTTCATCATAAATTTATTTTAGATTTTAAAATTAATTAAAAGACCATCCAATAATATTTAATTTGCACTTAAAGATTCACAAGCAAAATATTTGAGATTATAAAATAATTATTACTTAATTATTTATTTGATTTGCATATTCGAGTTCTCAAACCTGATGTTAGGAAAACCTTGTATCTAGAAGCCTGCTTAATAAGCATGGTTTCAAGTTAGTATTTGAGTCAGACAAATTTGTCCTGTTTAAGGGGTGGGATTTTTGTTGGGAAAGGCTACATGTATCAATGAATGTTCAAACTTAACATTATCAATAATACATATGTTTTTACTTATATTGTTGATTCTCTTTCTTCATAGCATGCTCGTTTAGGTCATGTTAATACTAGAAAAATGCATGATGTGGTTAATTTAGATTTAATTCCTAAGTATGATTTTGATATATTTGAAAAATGAAAATTTTGTGTATAATCTAAAATTACTCGCATTCCATTTCCTAAAGTAGATAAATCTACATCTCTGCTTGAACTTATGCATAGTGGTGTATGTGACATGCATAGTACCCCTACTAGAGGTGGTAAGAAATATTTTGTAACATTCATTGATAATTTTTCTAAGTACTGTCAGATCTATCTTTTGCATTCAAAAAATGAGGTGCTTGATAAATTCAAGATTTTTAAGATAGAAGTAGAAAAGCAGTGTAATGTCAAAACAAAGAGACTGAGGCCTGATAGAGGCAGTGAATACCATTTTGCAGAATATTGTGAAAATATTTGTATTATTCATGAGAAGTATACACCTTACACACCACAACAAAATGGAGTAGCTGAAAGAAAGAATATGACTAACAGAAATGATTAATGCTATGCTTTCTTACTCCAGTCTAAGTTCTGATTTTTGGGGTGAAGTCTTGTTCACTACCTGTCACATACTCAATAGAATTCCTCTCAAGGGAAGAAATGTTACTCCTTATGAACTTTGGAAAAAAAAGAAACCTAATCTAGGTTACTTGAAAACGTGGGGCTGTAGAGCAATAGTTAGATTACTTGAACCTAAAACGAAAAAATTAAGTGAAAAAGAAATTGAATGCATATTCCTTGGCTATGCTATACATAGCAAAGCATATAGGTTTCTAGTAACAGAGCACAATGGTTCAGTGGAAACAAATACCATCATTGAATCACGTGATGCGGTATTTTATGAGAATCGTTTCACAGCCATTCCGAGGTTAGATTCTAATTAAGGAAATGAATCAACTCCTTTGATGTCTACAGAGGAAAGTGAGCAACATAAACCCATTGAGCCTAATGAACCTAATGAGCCTGTTGAGCTAAAGAGGAGTAAGAGAGCTAGGACTGAGAAGTCATTTGGCCCTAATTTCATTGTTTACCTTGTAAAAGAAACTAGAAAAGCTTATTGTAAGTAAACAATGATTTCTTTTAATATGGATTCAGATCCATTAACCTTTGAAGAGGCTATAAAGTCTCAAGATGTTGCTTTCTGGAAAGAAGCAATAAACGATGAAATGGATTCTATCATGGGTAACAATACCTGGATACTTGCTGATTTGCCGCCTGGATCCAAACCAATTAGTTGTAAATGGATTTTCAAAAGAAAAATAAAAGTTGATGGCACAATTGACAAGTTCAAAGTAAGATTAGTTGCTAAGGGTTTTACTCAAAAAAAGGGCATCGATTATTTTGATACATATGCTCCGGTGGCTAGAATCACCACCATTCAAGTATTGATTGCCTTAGCCTTAATCTACAAGCTTGAAATCCATCAAATGGATGTTAAGATCGCTTTCCTAAATAGAGAGTTAGATGAGGAAATCTACATGCAACAATCGGAAGGATTTGTTGTACAGGGTCAAGAACACAAAGTGTGTAAACTCGTGAAGTCACTATATGGACTGAAACAAGCTCCAAAACAGTGGCATGAGAAATTTGACAAAATAATAGTGTCAAATGGTTTTAGGATACACTAATCTAATAAGTGTCTGTACAGTAAGTTTACTAGCAATAGAGGTGTAATCATATGCCTATATGTAGATGACATGCTTATTTTTGGCGTTGACAATGATGTCATTGAAAGTACTAAAAGTTTCTGGTCGTCTAGCTTTAATATGAAAAACATGGGCTTGCTTGGCTAATATAATTTTGGGTATTAAGATCAAACGAGAGGACAATAATTTGATTCTTACCCAGTCACACTATATTGAGAAAATTCTTAAGAAATTTAATCAATATAATTGTACACCCATATCTACACCTTTTGATTCAAATTTGAAATTGTATCCTAATACTAGAAGAGCTGTTGATAAGCTAGAATACTCAAGAATGATAGGTAGCCTGATGTCTGGCATGACTTGCACTAGACCTGATATTGCTTTTGCAGTATGAAAACTTAGTAGATACACTAGTAATCCCAGCAGCGTGCATTTGCATGTTGTTAATTGAATACTTAGGTACTTAAGGAAAACGATAGACTATGGAATAGTCTATAATGGTTATCCAGCAGTGCTAGAAGGATTCACGGATGCTAGTTGGATAACTAACCGTGAAGATTACTCATCCACGAGTGGTTGGATTTTTACTCTTGGAGGAGGAGTTATCTCTTAGGGTTCTAAGAAGCAAACATGCATAATAGACTCAACCATGGCATCAAAGTTTGTCACATTGGCTTCTTGCAGCAAAAAGGCAGAGTGGCTAAGGAATCTCTTGTTAGAGACTAAGATATGGCCAAAACCTATTCCACCAATATCTTTGCATTGTGATAGTGAAGCAAATCTATCACTTGCCTATAGCCATGTTTATAATGGAAAGTCCAGGCATATAAGACTGAGACATAGTTGTGTTAGGCAGTTAATTACAGAAGGTGTGATTACCATTAGTTATGTAAAGTCAAGTGAAAACTTGGCTGACCCCTTAACAAAGGGACTTGCAAGGGATTTGGTGTGGAAAACATCAACGGGGATAGGTCTTAAGCCCACTTAACATAATCACTCTTGGCGGAAACTCACCTCAATGCTTGAAGAAACATCAAGTCTTGAGTTCAATGAGCCCAAGTACAACATATGTCGTGATTACAAGCACTTAGTTTTATTTCATTTTCATCCCAAGGTTGAAGTGCTTGATACCTGTAATGTGAAAAGAAGATGATGAGTTAGCAAACTCTTAATAAGCTTACAATTGGATTGTTAGGGTACTATAAATTACAGGGGTACTCTCAATAAGCTTACCTATGTGAGTGTAGGAGGTGGTGTCGCTTCCTATGAGTCCAAGGGCTTGACTTTAGAGTGCTTATGAAACAGGATATAGACACAAGGCCAATCCATGTGTCGATTTGTTTGAATACTTAAGGTAACCTGTATTGTGCGTGAGACATGTCCGGTTAGTCATATAAGATCGCTAGTTCAAAGACAAGTCTACTATGCCATCTTGACTAACTTTGAGGTGTCTTCACTAAGTGAATAATTCAAATCGTAAGATATCTTCACCTCTGCATAAGGCTGCCAAGTGAACCAAGAATCATCATCTGATATCTTGAAAATGGTGGGGGAATGTTGGGGATTTTCAAAATGGGTTTACAAAATTTATTGTTTAGTTTTTTAGTGTTTTCAAAACCTTCCTTGTTTTTCTTTGGAAAATTTGAAATAAGCTTGGAGACTTTGTCCCACATCGGAAAGAGAGGGAAACATGGAGCACTTAATAAAGTGCTACATGGAATATTCCTTTGAATATAGAATTGTGGGATAGATGCTAGTATACATGCACTCACACCGCAAGGATGGTGTTTTGCACCATCCGCACACGTACACGCGCGCGCACGCATGGCGTAGGCTGTGTGGCGTTTGATGGGCACTTTGCACTTAGCACGAACGCATAAGCACCATGAGGGCACTTTCCTATTTGCAACGAACAGGTTGGAGCGATGACGTAGATCCAACGTGGCATGGGCAACGTAGAATACAGTCAACTCCACGTTGCAGTGATATGGCATCCATTGGCGATGAGTCAATCAACCGATCGAACAGTTGCGTGTCCGATCTGGAACGGTTTGATCATAGACGTTGATTGGAGATGTGCGCGCTCGTATGGATGAGATAGCACGCGATCGTGATCAGGTATGATCAGTCAAGGCATCTATTCGGTTTGAGAATGATCTACACCATAGATCGTTGATGCAACAGTTAGATCTGATCGGATGCCATCAAGGGACATAACCATTCGATCAAATGCATCAAAGCCTATAAATAGGCTGCGAAATCAACCATTTTAGTCCATTCAAAATTCAAAAAGCATTCCTGCAATTCTCTCTCTCTCTCTCTCTCCCTCCCTCTTCATTTAGAGTTTTCGATCAAGAGTTTCTTAAGCAAGTTTCTGCTTTTCTTACTAGTAATCAAATTCTACAAACTTGATTATCAGTGTTTTGGTTTTCTTGATTATATCAAGAGTATTCTAATCTACTATCATCAGTGCAGACACTGGTAGACTAGATCTTTAGATCAATATAACAACCCTTATCTTGTCTTAGCCATATCCATGAACATTTATATGATCTTGCCTTGTTAAGTTTGTACATGCAGACTTAGACTTGTTTTGCCTAAGTATTGTATGCATGCTTTGTTCCTTGCTTGGTGCTGTCTCAAGCCTAGGTCATCTATCCTTACTGTCTCAAGCCTAGGTCACACCTTTGAACCTCTTACACCTAGGTCGTTGAGCGCCAACACCTAGGACCATCTTGGAACCACCTTGGTTGACCTCCACCGTTACCTAGGCATATTGGCCAAGATGTGCATCACCTAGGCCGAGGTGTGCATCACCTAGGCTGAGGTGTGTATCATCTAGGCCAAGATGTTAATCATCTAGACATCCTAGATCCTTGATCCTTAAACCTAGCAACCTTTTATTCTGGGACTGGTATGACCTAGGCCAAGGTGTGGCACACCTAGGTCAAGTGTTATCCTTCCTAGCCGAGATCATTGAAACCTTCTTGTCCGAAGCCTATGTCTTGATCTGAGATCATTACCTTGTCAGAGTGCCCATGCCATCTTACTTGTTGTACACACTTTGTCATATCCTTGTCTTTTCACTCTGGTACCTTTTTTAGGAGAGCTAATCATATGATGTCACATGTCCTAGGAGTGGTTTAAGCCAGCTAGCAGTGAGGGAACCCATATCATTTTGTCATATCTTTGTTCTTGAAGAGAGAGAAGCTCTAGGAAGAAGAAGAAGGAGTTCTTGAGAGAGAACTAGATTTCCAAGCTTGATTCTTAGAGTTTGAAACGTTTGATCCGTGTTTTGAGGTCAGAATCTTGATCTACTCTTGTTGTTCTTTATGTTGATCTAATCACATTGCATGGTCTATCATGATTCATGAGTCATGCATTGATTTAAAATTTTGTTCTAGAAAGAGAAAGTGATGTTCTTATGTTCTTGAAGAAAAACCATGTGTTTGATCCGAAAGTTTGTAACAAGTTCCATGTTTTTGTGTTTGTTTTCATGAAATCTTCAAGTATGGGTACCCAGGTCCATGTTTTTGAACTCATAACATGAAATCTCAGATTTTGAATAAGAAGTTATGATTTTAGCATTCATGTTCTTCATGTTCTTCATGTTTATGTTCTTCTTGTTCTTCAAGAGGAAACCCAGATTTCCAGACTTCATTTGCCTAAGTGTGGTCACTGAGACCCATTCTTGCCTAGACCACACACCTAGGCCAAGCATCGTATCTTACCTTGGCCTACCATGCATGATCACTTGCACCTTAGCCTATCTTGCATGCACACCCAGGCCGACCACCACACACCTAGGCCGACCATGGTACACCCTTGCCGGCACCTTGTAACATCTCGGCAGGCAGCCGCACACCTAGGCCTAGGAGACCACACCTCAGCCAAGAGGTGTGGGACCTCAGCCAAGACTCCTTGAATTCACCCAGCTAGGCCATTTTAGCCTAGATCATCTCTGTGCATCCATTCCGAGACCTGGTTAGTACCCAGCATGTTTTCCCTAAAAGAAAAATAGTGTTTTGACTCCCAGCACATGTTTTGCTTTGTCTTGACTTGGTTTTGAAAAGAAATGCCGAGATCATTTTCATTCGTCTAAAGCTTGTTTTAAGAATGCATTGCACAACCATCTTTGAACATTCCTCCTTGTCTTCTTGAAATGCATTCAGTGGATTTTGCCATGTATTTGTAGGTCTTGGATTCTTACCTTAATCCCTACATCCGAAGAACTATTGTGAGTGGTATATTTAATAAAGCTATGTTATAAAGTTTTGATAAAGCTTTCCTTCGTTTTGGAAAAGTATTTGATCAAGCATGAATGATTATCCTTTAGTTTTTGTATCAAGTATTATGTTTGTTTTGATGACATTCTTGGAAAGTCCTTAGTGCTAGGGGATTATAATGCAACTACTACCCTTGTTTGAGATATCTCCCTTGCCACCGACAGTCTTGTACGGGTGGGTTTGTCTAATCGATTCCGGGTCGATTATTCCCTTGTTTTGTCAGGAATGTCATCCCTTGTATTATGTTGATGCTAGTAAGCATCCCTTGAAGCTTTGAAAGACTTTGATAGATGAACTTGGTTCATCCCTTGATTTTGTACAAGCTATGATACGTACCATTTTGATAAAGATCTCGGATATCATTCATTCAAACCTTTATTACTTATATCATTCACTGAGTATCCAAGCTCACCCTCTCCTTTATATATATGTAGGTGATGAGCAAGAAGACGGTGTCGCCTAAGATGTTATTTGCAAGATGTTTTGGATTCATATTTTGTTAGCATCTTGAAGATTATGCTTCTTAGCTTGTAGTTCATGTCTTTTGTATATTTCGGCTTGAGAAGCCTTTTGATCAAGATGTAATATTTAGTTTTAATTCATTTGTATGCAAGATGTAAAACCATGTTAAGATGTATGACATTTCATTTGATTTATGCACCGCTCTTATGGACTACTGAGATTTAAATTTGCTTCCGCACACGTAAGCCCCATATGTATACTCTGATTGTGTGAATCTTTGTAAGTTGGCCTTTGGTAATCTCGGATTACTGGCCATCATGGCACTATTCTACTAGGGCCGGAATGGGATCCTGACAATCAAGCTTCATTGTATCCTGGAGGCGGATGTGCTGTAACCCCCTACATACCTTTTGGTGGGTGCAAATATTGTCTTTAGAAAAACAACTAAGTAACACAACTTGAAGCAACAATTTTTTGTTCTACATAGACAAGATCATCGCCAAGTTTTGAGACCCGGAGATCAATTGAAAAACTCAAGACGAATTGTTCCAACATTTAGTTTAGGATTGATCGCTTTCCTAGTGATGTCCCTTAAGGCCGAGTCATACATGATCACAGGTAACATACCAAAGTAGTTGAACATCAATCCCTCACCTTATAACATAGTCAAAGGTCACTAAGGATAAAAAAGTGAAAGTCATATCAATAATGGCGTGTAAGACTTACACGGTGAGGAAGCAGGGATCCATTCTATCACCTCATTCCTCGGTCACCAAGCACATGTAGTATGAATACACGCTACGATAGAGTAACTCTTCCAAAGAGTGATGTCATACTCCATACACCGTACAAATCTTAGTCTAGTCGCTCTTAAGCACACAAGTCACTTTCTAATGCCTAGCCCGAATTCTTTATTTTCTCACCTTCTAGGCACTTAATGAGATTTCGCATCTGGCAAATCATAACAGGCACAACATGGAAAATGGGCATTAACATCCATGTTTGGTCTTTAACACGACCTCATCTTGGCTCCAACCAAGGCAACATTGACAATAAGTAATTCAAGCCTCTCTCAGCTCAAAATAAGCTAAACCACTATTCTCATCCTTACTCACTACCTAGCGCCAAGAGCGATTGCTCATGTGAATTGAGTCAATCTTGATTGCTGACATCATCCTTTGCTAATCCTTATACTACAAACAATATCACATAATATCATCAATATTCCATAATATCACAAAAACAAGTGATCGATTGAAAAACACAACCACAGTTTGCGTAATTCTAGACTTAAAACATAGGCCCTATTAGCATCTTTTGCGATAGGCACATACAATGGAATCCAACATGTGCACCTCACATGAAGTGGTTTAAGATCACTACCTCTTGTGCAACTACCACTCTGAAGATATTTTAGTGACCAATTTGCATTCATTCAAGGTGCATCCAACTAGCGTATTAAATATTACAAAGGGGCAAATTTATATAATACCCATAGAGCATCCTATCCACAATCTCTTATATTAGCATGATATCTTCTAGACTGTGTCTAATTAGCAAGATCAAGATCTAAACAACTCTTAGTTAATCATCTCTAATGATTAACACTCATCATGTCGAATACGCTTACATATCATACATTAAGCTCCCCACACAAAAGATCAAGGAATATAGGTCATCTGTTTCTCTCTGAGACTATCTGAGGAATCACCGATAGCTGAGCCTCTAGCTTTTACTAACAGATAAGTCAACAGGTTTGCAATTTTGCATCTAGAATAATTCTAGGGCATGTCTTATGTAAGTCATTAAAGACAAACCGATAAATCTACCGGAACAATCCCTAAGGATCGTATATCCGAGCATATAAATTACATCATCCATGTCCATTATGAGCTTGCATTCTGTTACACTTGTGCTCTAACTATAATGCCCCGAAATAAAAAAGAATAAACCATCCATTATATTCATTTAATAACAACACATGTGTAAGCAGTTATCTTCCATTAGTTTTCAATTAGGTTTACAAAAGAGTAACATATGCAGATATAAATTCATAAGCCTATCCCTGAATCTATAGTATATGTTACATGATAAGAAAATAGTATAAAATTTGAACAAATAAGAAGTGCCCTAAAGGCTTACAGCTTTCCAAGACAGTACTTGGTTACAACAAAATGGATTTAAATCCAATACAGTTAATTAAACAGAATATGATGAAAAACACTCAAAGCTCTCTCAGAGGATGTTGAAAACCTTTTTTTCTGTGGAGAAAATGGTTGGCTATATAGCATGGTATTGGGAATCAAGATAGAGTACATGGAGACCAAGAATAATAGATATAGGAAGGTTTTGGCTGTTCTCTTTAGAATTTGGGTTGAGCCCCCCATGGACCAAAAATATAAGTTTTGACAAAACCTAGTGTGACAGAAATAGAGATGGCATGGCGCCATTTCATGAGATGGCATGGCACCATTTGCTGAATGTTGTGGCGCCACTTGAAAACAAGAAGCAAGGCCTTCGCATGGCATGGCACCAGGGCTTCTTCCTGGCCCTGCGTGGTCTTTTTCTCTTCCATTCAGGCTTCATCTGAGCTAGGGTGGTTGTCCATGAGTCGAGTTAGGTTAGGTTCACCACTGGCTCACCACCTGAATTGATTATTCTTCTAATACAGTCAAATTTGCAAATTACCAAACTATACAATTCTAGGATTAATTCAATTTGAAACTTTTCAAGTCATTCTTGATACATTTAGATTTTTTTATTTTATAACTCGATATCCAGTCCATTGAACCAACTAATCTAAGGGACCAATCCCACCGTCCACTAACAAAGATACATTTAGAAATTTAAGTCGTTCAAATCAACAACTAGCTCACAAGCTAAGTTGAGCCGAGCCATACCTTCTTTTTTCTTCTTCTTTTAATGGTAAAGATCCCACAAATACTACATTGCAAAGAGTGCAATTTTCACCTGTTTGATGTTATAATCTTGCAATATCTTTCTTAGTATAACTTTCCCTCAAACTTGCACATATTATTCCCTGAACTTCAAATAATAATAATTAATAATCCAAGCAAACAAGACAAATGCTCATTAGATTAGATTCCTGCCCTGAGTTTCCTACTCACATGATGTTATCAGGTGCCAAAATCATCCTCACTCATTGAACAAAGCCAGAGTGAGTGAGTGAGTGAGTGAGGTTTGCAACAGCGCTGCAGGAGTGAACCTAACTCAGATGATCTCATTTATCTGTTGCTCCAATTTTGCATTTAAACTCTTTTGACCTACGTCAGTATCTTACTGAATTCAGAACTCTGATAATCAAAAAGTACATCAGCAAACTTCTAGCAGAGGCAAGAAAATTTGGTCCACTCTCAGCTCAGCAATCTCTTTTAAATTAGTGGTGTAAAAATCAAAGGCAGATGGTAAGCCATAATTTTGGATTAAAACTGGTTTGGATAATAAATATTACAGACTCTTCCCTGACACAAAAGTCTAGATGCTGTTTCTCCTCCAAACAGGTGACAAAAGACTTCAAAAGCCCTAAACATAGAAAAACCGAGTATCAACCTAGGAAAC
The DNA here is from genome assembly GCA_036172215.1 of Camellia granthamiana. Classification (NCBI taxonomy): domain Eukaryota; kingdom Viridiplantae; phylum Streptophyta; class Magnoliopsida; order Ericales; family Theaceae; genus Camellia; species Camellia granthamiana. The sequence goes on along the minus strand of CM069907.1, from coordinate 78,344,138 downwards.
TCATTGGAAATAGACAACCCTGGCTTCATGTTAGTTGCTTTATCACAGTCCGTCCTAGGCCTTGGGAGACTGGGTAGCATGGAAGCTAGAGCAACTGCCTATTTTAGAAGTAGGCCTGTGATGCTTGACCAGCGGAACCAGTGACTGAACAACATCTGCCATCAGTGGCCTGTAATCTGCTTCCGGTTGTACACACATTGCAGCAATAGCGGCCACCTGAACAACCTCCTTCATCGAGTACTGACCCTCTAGTGCTGGATCCATGATCTCTACAACTTTCTCTCTATCCGTAAGCTGGGGCAAAGCCTTTTTGGCACAAAAGGATTGGAAAAAGTAAGAAGTCAAGGGCAAGAAGGGAAATGAAAAAGGACTACTGAAAATGGAACAAAGAGCAGAGAAAAAACTACAATAAAATATTATGTGGAGGGATATGATTGGTCTTCTAATCAAATAAAATAAAATGTCATGGAATCAACTAAAGAGAGAGACAAGGAACCCACCCAAGATACAAGAACACCTTCCCCTTGAGCTCTCTTCATATCAACTGGAACCCTGCCTGTGAGCAACTCCAAAAGAACAACTCCATAACTATAAACATCCGACTTTGGTGTTAGACGACCAGTTAATGCATACCTGTATAGCATATCATGTCAAATTTAAACATTAATATTTTATTTTTTATTTTTGCAACAAACTCTGTTAACATTCGACATGGTAAATAGAGAATATACGTTATTCTGTTGTTATTGGAGGTTAAGAGTTTTCATCAAATTGCTTACTCAGGGGCAACATATCCTTGGGTGCCCAACACACGGGTTGAAACATGGCCACCAGCTTTATCAGATCCAAGCTTGGCCAATCCAAAATCAGAAACTTTAGCATGAAAATTTTTGTCCAAAAGGATGTTGCTGCTCTTAAAATCTCTGTGAATTACTGGAGGACTGACATGTTCATGGAGATATTCCAGCCCTTTTGCAGCTTCCAAAGCTATTCTCAACCGGGTTTCCCAGTCCAACCTTGAAGAAATAGTGTTAGACCCTGCAGATTTGAAAAAACAAAAAAAAGGGCTAATAAAAGCTCCATCATGTGGAATCTCACATGCTAATAATTACAGCTATCATGATCCACACATTAATATTAAGCAATGGCAAGTGTTATCTGCTTCCAGTGCAGTGGCACAAGTTCAAGCCAAGGAAATCGACCTCTCCACAAAAAAAGTGGGGGGAAGGTTGCCCGTCCTATTCCCATCTCCCAGATTCTGCTGTAAGGGGGAACCTTGTGCACTGGGTACAAGCAAGTAAGGTAATGTATAGCAACATAAGTAATGAAAAAAAATATAAACATGATTTATATACTAGTATTTTAATTTAGAAATTCTTTTCAAATTTAAAGCTCGGGTAGACACAAAGGGACCACATGATTTATATACAACTCAGTAATTGAAGTTCTGATCAGAATTAAAGAGATCAGCACAGTTTGGACGTTTTCTCACAAAATGAGGGAGTGGGGAGGAAGAAACAAATTCTACTGAGCTTTAAGCTCTTGATCAATGTTTTTCATTTTCATATTATTAAAAAAAGAACATTGAGAGTTGCCTTTAAACTATTGGACTAATTAAGCTAGCCCAAAATGTAGCTCATATTAATACTTTGTTTTCCAACAATATTAAAAGTCCCCAACAATCCATGCCTCATCTATGATCAGGTTGTTCAGGGAGATGAGTTTTGACCGTAAGCTTCTCCTATAGCAACTTTATTATACCCATATACAATGGATACAAAGAAGATTTTCCTATTTTCCATAATCTCCATTTTACAGGTGATCATTTCTCAGAAGAATGCAACCGTGATGTTTAAAAGCCATTTGATCCCATGTGAACCAGATTCTTTCCACAGGATTCTCAGAAACATTATGGATCATATCCCACTGCTCAGGCAAACAGTTTTGAACTGTGCTATGAATATTTTCCTTTCCAACTTTATCCAAGAGTGACAAACACTCTCTACAACCAGTTTCCTGACTTCCCTTTGCTTATTGGGGTAATTAAGACCCCCGATATTCTACACGCTGATTCTAATAATCAATTACTTCCTTTCTTACTGTTGCATCCTTTGCCCCCAAGGGCAATTGAACTTGACCTTTACACATGTTTTCCTTTTTATTCTTCATGGTATCAACAATAGTTTTCAGAGCAACAAAGCGTATAAGCAGATCAATGTCATCTGTATTTCATACTCTCCAACTGATCTGTTCTATTCTATATTTCACTTTCAGCTTTGTTAAATTCACTATCTTCCACCATTGCCTCAGTATTAGTTTGCTGATCATCAGAGTATACAGGAATATGGGCCATCAGTTCAACAATATGAGTATGTGAGTTCAAGTTCCCTGAATCCCTAGTTTCTCCTCATCAGCAGTACTTGGAACATTCACAAGTGCTCTTGCCATCATCAAACACAACCTTCTTTTTGCCTGTTTTGATGATCCAAGATTCATTTCATTCAGATTCTTTTCCAGCTCTATCTCTCCACTGTTTATCTTTTTGTTTAACACGTTGTTGCTCATATGCCAAAATTTTTTACATTATGCACATGGCACACCCATGAGGTTTCCATGGATATTTAACTGAAATAGTCGTGCTTTCCAATTTCAGAACTGGAGCTCAATTTCTTCTGGGTAGTGAGAATCAATTGCAACTTCTAAGCAGATTTTTGCCTAAGTTGACGTTATGCATGGCTAACTCATCAGATCAAGATACAGAGGTCTCCCTACAGCACTGGCTATACAATTGAGGCCTTGTTCAGTCCAAAATTCTACAGGTATATTATAAAATTGTACATTTATTCACGTTTTACTTTAAGATTTTTGTGAGGTAACTTTGTCTCCTTTCCTGTACTGAAAGAAAAAGAATCCATTATCATTTGATAGTACATCTACCAGTCCAAATCTTCCCATATTGTCATAGCTTTATTGTTTACAGCATGAAAGGAAGCTTCTTATCCAGAAAGTAGCCATTGAAGCATTCCTTCCATTTCTAAGTCACTTTCGCTTCTACACCTAACCACAACCTTAAAATGGTTCAAAGTCATGCACCTGCTGAGTACTGCCATTGATTGAACATGTCTATCCAAGCAATAGGTTTATGGCTTTGCATAGCTTCCTTACATTTTGTATTATTGATGGATATCTTCCTTCTCAATACCAGAAATAGTATTGTTTAGTTCATCTTGGATAATATCTTCCCAAGATTTTGGAGGTTCTCTAGGTTTCCAATTGTGAATTTCATTCCTCCCATTTTTGCTATTATTTCTATACTGATAGTTCAAACTCAGTGTCTGAGGAAAAATAATGTTATTGCAGAACATGACAAAGATAAATGAAAGAAGACTTGATCCACCCAACTATAATGGCCATAGAATCCAAGTCCAAGCTGTTATTATTTCACCACTTAAGTGCCACATAACCATTATTCTCTCATAACTAACACCTATAGGTTCTGTTTGACTGGAAAGATTAATAGTGAGAGGACTAATAATCCTGAATATTAGTGTAGGATTGTGAATACCACACCTCTCTCAATACTGAGTATCCCACATTTTTGTGGGATTAGCGTTAACAGAAAATTACAATCAAACGCTAGAATATGAGTCCAGCCAATCAAACAGTCCTGTATATCTTCTAGTTTATGTATATTCTTTGTTATTGAGCTGTAACTTGCTTGATTTAATTGAATGTCTATCACGGATACTTCATTCTTAGATGCTGCCAGTTAAGTGGCATGAACACTCTGAAGGTGAACCACATCTATGCCAGACCAAACACTACTTCATTAAATGTTTATTTCTTTCTGCTAAGGTTCAAATTTAGAAAGGCACCAAAATGGAGGTGCCATCCAAATACAGACAAAAAACCAGGCAGCCCAATATACCCCTACGCGGACCTTACATTCCAAAACCTAAAACAAAACACACATCCATCCCATGCTTCCTCAACTCTCTACATGCTTTCTTAACAATTGTGTGATATATGGATATCTCATATCTCTTCAATTGTAGGACAAATAGATTCAAGGATTATATTTTTCCGCTATCTAAACAAGTATAACCCCAATACTACAAACTACTATCAATTTGTTTTAGTTAGGCCTTAGTAGTCTATGACTATTGGGTGGTCATCACCAATGTTAGATAAACACTTCAAAATAAATCAAATACCCATGTCGAACACCCGACACTCAGACAAGAGTGTGAGATATGTGACTGATACTTTCCATTTGACACTTCTCATATATTTATATTTAACACTAACACTATCTTATACGCATCATTTGTTGTGTAATTGCTATAAAATACCTTTTTGACATTGTATGTTACATATAGTACCATTTTATCTCACATAATAGATTAAAAATATAAAAATATGACTCTTTTTGCCGAGTATGTATACCCTTAAATTTGAGATTTGCTGAATCCGACCTCTAAATACACACCTGCATCCGCACCCGAACACATGTAACATAGGTCATCACTCTATTTCTAGTGGGGTTGGATAGGGTTATCGCACTAAAACTAGTCAATAGAAGGATTAACAATTCCTAAAATACAAACTACACAACATCAACAAAAATCTACCCTTTAGCTTGTGAAGTACTCTCCAACACCTTCAAACCATCATAAGCTCCTTTTACACCCTAAAATTCATATACACACTACTCCATGATTCATACATAACAAGACACAACTGATGGATTTTAAAACTACATTTCCTTTCCATTTCAGATAGCTTTACTAATATGACAACTAATTGGGTCATAGACATGAATGTGCAATATGGTTAAGTATGATTTTAAAGTTGGGGGAAAAAAGTACCAAAAAAATATTTCCATATTTCCTCGTTTGTTTCAATTTTTCTCCCTTAATTGTGACAGATGTCTATACCACCATTTTAAAACTCCAAAATCCATGTTAATGACAATAAAGACAAAGGACATTTACAATGCCCGTCAAGTCAACCATATACACTAATAAGTTTATTGTATTCAATATCTCTTCCATTTTCCTCTTTCATATAACCACTAAGGGGTGGTTTGGGATGTTCTAAATAAGTGCACTTTTTGACTTTTTATAAAATATGAGTTGGGTTTGAAGTGATGGGGTAGAAAGGTGATGTGACTTAAATAAGATGATGTGACTTAAATAGGATAGTGACTTTTTGACTTTTTTAGTGTATGCCAAACAAGGCTTAATTCTGTGAGTTCATTCTCCATCTCTTATCTTTAGGCTTTTGGGTGATTTGCATCCTTTCTCTTCTTGCTTCAAATGGAGTCCAATAACATTAAAAGACCACGTCAAAGGCAGGTGCAATGTAAGGACCTGAATAATTTAAATATGATTTAATGTTAACAAATTGTAATCATCTATTTAATTGAGTTTATATTTAGGGAGGAAAAAAACCCGCAGAGTTTGATGTAACAAAATAAACCCTGAGTTTTTAATTTTGTCTATTTAAATCCTAATCTTTTGATTTGTTTTTAGTCTAAACCATCAGCTTATTTCTTTTAAATAAAAATGACAGGTGAATAAAAAATGTCTAAACTACCCTTTTTATTGAGTTCAATAATTAAAATACCATTTTTTCCTTCAGTTTTATTTAACGGAAATAAACAAATGGTTTATATTGAAAACAAATTAAAAGTTTAAGGTTTAAATTGAAAAATTAAAAACTCAAAACTTATTTTGTCACAAAAGTCAAAACCTTGAGTCTTTGTTTGTAATTTCCCCTTGGAAAATGATTTTCCCCCCGAATTTTTCTTCCCCGAATCCCCTGACTGCCCAAAACAACGTCGTTTTGGGCAGTCTCTTTCTTTTCTTTTCTTTTTTCTCCTTATGTCTGAACAGAGGGAGAGAAACAGAAAGAGGGAGAGAAGAAGAGGAAGAGGAAGAGGGAGAGGAAAAGGAAGAGGGAGAGAAAGAGAAGAGAGGGGAAGAGGGAATGGAGTCGCCATCGCCTCTGCCTCCGATTTTTTTTTTCAGCCCGTTTTTTTTTTCAGATCGATCGATCGCAGCTCCTTTTTTTCTGAAAATGTGTTGATGATAATGATGGTAATGTTGATGAAGATGGTTGATGATGAAGATTTTCTGTTGATGAAGATGGTTGATTTTTTTTTTTTTTTTTTTTTTTTTTTCTGGATCTGAAGATAATTGTTGATGATGATGATGTTGATGAAGATCAGCTGATGATGATGATGTTGTTGATCAGATGATGAACAACAAAACATCTTCATCCTTTCTTCCTTCTTTCTCCTTCTTCTTTCTTCTTCCTCCTTTCTTCTTCTTCTTCTTCTTTTTTGATTTTTCTTCTTCCTCTTCTGCGTCATTGGAAAAAAAAAATATAAATAAATAAATCAAAACAACGAAACGACGTCGTTTTGAATTCAGGGGGGTCGGGGAAGGAAGGTTTCGAGCTACATAGCATTACTGTTTCCCCTTATATTTATTACCTGGGAGTAGTGGAACCTAATTTTTGTGTTTGGATCCTAAACTCAAAAAATGGAGGGACTTACGGTAGAAATTTAAATTTAGGGACATCTTGGTGATTTTACTTTTTCCACCTACCACCACTCTCACCTCTTGCTTTGAGGTACTCACATGGAGAGAATGTGGTACACCCCCCCCCCCCCTCCCTTTTTTTTTTTTGATTGGCACTGAGCTATCCGGATCAAAGCCCGACTAATCCCCAGGAATGCACAAGCCCTTGAAAAGAAGTTTCCCGCAAGTGCACCACAGTTAATTTAAGGGTTCCAAGGAATTGTTAGCACCTAAGGGGTTTCGATCCCTAAATCTTGAGGGAGCACACCCCCAAAACCTAAGGCCTTACCACTAGGCCAACCCCTTGGGGTTGTGTGGTACACCCCCCTTTATATTTGCTATATACGTATTGAAAGAGAGATTACTTCTCTCAGACAAATCTCTCTCCCTTTTTCCTCTCTCTTCTCTTCTTCTCTTTGTCTTAAGTTAGGGTTGTGAGTGTGAGGCCTTGGGCATGTCTTGAAGGATGGGAGAACAAGCTTGGGAGTTTTGCAACTTGTTTTGGAAATTTTAGGGGTGGTTTATGGACTCTTTGTGTCCATATTTAAGCGAATAATAGTGGATTTTGTGACTCCATAATTGTTTAATCTTTGTGTTAGTTATAGTGAATGAAATGGAAACGAGAAATCGTTATTTTGATCAATTGTGAGTAGTTGAGATGCATTAATCTTGTTTGATTAATAATGAGTTAATGGGTGGACTGTTGAGTCCAAGATGGTGTAAGCTTGATTTGGGTCATGTGGAATTTCATCTATCGGTTCCTGGGAAGGTACTGCATAGTGTAGGGGGCTAGTAACCTTTGGTTGTGTTTCCTAATGACGAAGGGAGAAACAGTGTGAGTTAAATTGTGGAAACAGCCTCGTGCTGTATTTTATTTAGTATGAAAGTATGTGTGGGTGCGGTTGCACAACCCTTAGTAACTGTGATGTGGTTTGATTATTCTTAGTATTGAAATTATACTTGGCATAACAAGCATACATGTGTTGAGATATCGAATAGCACATTCTTCTTTTGCTCATCCCCTACATTTCAGGCATGGACCAGGGACATGATGCCTTGATTACGGAGAGAGACCTACTTTTGGACTAACGATTTTAGAACTAGGACTGATTTGACAAATTGACGTTAAGCCCTTTTTGTTAAATGTAATGCAGTTAATCCTAGTTCTGTAAATCTAACAATTATTTTTTGGAAATTAAACCTTTCTATTGTTCACCTTTCACCATATTACCAATTTTTGAACACTTTCAACCTAAATGATGAAATAAAAAGGGATTATTCCTACTCATTAAACTCCGCCTAGATTGATTAATCTCCACATAATTAATCTTTTAAAAACTTGGGTCATTACATGCAAGCATATAGTTCGTCAAAACACATGATATATGCTCTACAAACAGAAATCCATTTGATTTTTATTTTTTATTTTTTTTTTGGGGGGTGAGGCTGTACATCAGATGGACAAATCATTAAAATGACACCACTTTGGATCGAACAAGCATAATGAAGCCTTGATACAATAAATTAGAAAGACATTGAACAGTAGCCATGAACTCGTAAACAAATGGCATCCACTTACCATTGATGGGATACAAATGTTCCTGCAGACCACCATTAGCCATGAACTCATAAACCAACAATTTATGATTACTGTCTGAACAGTAGCCCACTAATGCCAGTAGATATGGAGAATGTAGCCGGCTTAGTAATTCCACCTGTTAACCATCCAGTTACCATTCAGAGCACTGCAACCCCAATTTTTTAATTTTTTTTTTATTTTTATAAATAAAAGGGAAAATATTCCTATACATTTCACATGAAGCAAAGAAATAGAAATTTTTTAGAAAGCAAACCTCTACTTTGAATTCCTCCTCCCCCAGCTTTCCTGCCCTATCCATCAACTTAACTGCTACCTTCCTACCATCTTGAAGCACTCCTCGGTAGACTAACCCAAACCCACCATGTCCAATCACATTAGATTTCCCAAAACCGCCAGTAGCCGAATGTAGCTGCTTGAAGGTGAATACCTGAAGTCCTTTCTCACTGGCAACTTCAATATTTGAAAAGCTGCTACCTCTTTCCACATGTTCAACCCCTTCAAACAAAATGAAAAGAATTTTTAAAATAAAAATAAAAATCAACTAATTCTCTGCTTTGCAGCCACCAATAACAAGGAAATACAAGAAAGTAAAAGATAAATAATCCAAAGTATTCGTCAAATGGACCTAAAAATGCAAAATTGCATTCATTTGTGCACATACGAAAGATTAGTCTTTTTTATTTATTGTTAAATTTTATTTTGTATTTCTTTTCCCCAGTTTTCTTTGCAAGCAAAAGATGAGAACGAGAAAAAAATGCAAAACAAATTTTAAAGATAGAAAATCAGAGCAAGATTTTGGCTCTGCTTGTTGAGAAAATACAAAATACTAGAAGAAATAATTAAAATGTAAAATATATATATATATATCTTCTAAATAGGATTTGAGAAAACAACAGTGGCGGTTCAAGGGTAAGGCAACTTAGGTGCTTGCCTAGGGCCCCAAGTAGAGAACGGCCACATTTATCATATTTTTATTATACAGTGTCCATATATAGAAACCATCAATCAAAATATCTCTCAGAAATTGAAAACAATAAACAAAAATAATTTTTTAAATAAATAAAAAATGAGACTTAAGGCTTGGTTTGGTTTGGTAAATAAAAAATGGGCAAATCTTAAATTATCATAACAAAATATCACTCCATTAGTCATCTTAGTATATCAATCAAATCAACAAGAAAGCAAAACACTCCTCTCATTGGATTAAAAAGGGCCTCAATATTACATTTATACATCTTTCAAAAATCTCTCGGTCAGGACAAAAAAGACATTTTTATACCTCTTATGACATGTTCTCTTTTTCTACACTATTAAGAAAAATTAAAACACCCAACATTATTCCCTATCACTTTCTTGTTTATATTAAAAGACAAACCTATTATAACTCGCTTTCCCTTAATCTTTTTATGTTATACTCTCAAAAAAAATGGCCTCTCTCATTAAATAAAAGTTCATCATAACTACGATTGTTAAACAAATCAAGCTACTTGAACTCGACTCATGATTGACTTGTTAAAAGCTCATTCAAGTTTGGCTTGGTATGTAAACAAGCCAAGCTTCAACACAATTTTAAACTCGATAAGTTTTCAAACCAAACTTGAACAACCTACCACTTGGCTCAATAAATGCACTATACACAATAAAGCTACTCAACTCGTGTTTGACTCGTTAAAAGCTAGTTCAAGACCCACTCATTATGTAAACAATGCTTCGACATATTTTGAAGCTCATTAAGTTTTCAAACTAAGCTTACACAACCTACTACTCAGCTCGTTTAGAGTCCTAATCATAATTTATTCTCTCTTTCATAGTCACATCAAAAGCAAAGTGCTATTATACAACTCCTTTTCTTTATCTCTTATCAATTAATGCAAAAGAAATATATAGTTTTCTCTATCATTATATATATCAAAAAAAAGTAAATGTGTACCAGAGTCGACCCGGAGGGCAAGCCGACAAAGCAACCACTTTGGGCCAAAAAATAGGGCCCCCGTCTAGGAATAATATTTATACTAAGGATGAACATAATTCTTTTCAAGACTTTAATCAAATGAAGGTTCCCAATTATTTTGATTTAACAAATTAAAACCCATCTATGTCCAGCCCTCAATACCAAACCCAAAAACAATACTGTTTTTTATTAATGGAGGACCCCAATAATTTTAATTTTAACTTATCAAAACCCAACTAAGTCCATTGCTTAATACTAAACCCAAAAACAATTTTGTTTTCATTAATGGACGGCCCAAAGTAATTGATTTCACTTTACCAAACTTTTTCCCAACCCAATTCGCCATTCTGAGATTGAACTTTCTTAGATTTTCTCTAGATGCCTATAGATTTTGTATCATTCTAGGGGCTACTTCCATTGTTTGTTAACTATACCTAAAAATTAAAATATCTAGAATTTGAATTGATCGTTGATTCGTTGCTTGTTGGATTGTGGATTTAGTCAAACTTCCTAAAAAGTACTTATCTACACATTTTTTTTTAAAAAAAATTAAAAATAAATAAATAAATAAAAGAAGAAAGAAAGAAAGAAGAAGAATTAATTCAATCTTAAATAGGAGCACTTAGTTCAATTTTGTAATTAGATTTGCAAGAACAAAAATGTTGAAGTGATGCTATAGTGTAGCTAATTCAATTTCAATTTTTTTTTTATTTGGTTTTTTTTTTTTCTCTGGTGTAAATGGTTAAAATATAGAGCAACAAGACTATATTTTATTTTTAACATTTTTGTAATAATTTCTTCTTAAAGCTAATTTTATCTTTTTGAGTGCTATGTAAAATGTAGAGTTCCATATTATGGGTTCGCTTAGGGCCCCTGAAAGCTCATGGACGGCCCTGATTTGTACCCTTCTCTCTTATCATGCAAATTAAAACAAAATAACTCATCTCATTATACCCTCTCCCCTCTTCTTCTTTTGTGTTGAAAAATCTCATATTGGTTACAAAAAGTAATCTCTTTCCTCACTTAGTTATCAAAATTATAACGGGTACATTTATTGAAATTAGACTAAATGAAATTGTTTTAATTGTGAATGTTAAAAATTTTAAATAAAAACTATAATGTCAAAAACAAAAATTACGTTGTAAAATTATAAAGGGCCCCAAATAGATCTTTCTCCTTAAGCCCCAAATATGCTTGAGCCACCTCTGGAAAACAACAGCCAATAACCTTCACTGAAAAGAAGCCAGAAAACTACAGGATTAAAAACTTAGATAAACTACCAATAGGTCATAATAATTGAACTTAATTCCCATCAAGTCCTACTGAAAATAAGTCTTGATAAAATTATCGCTAAAAATAATTTTTTTGCGACAATTTTTTATATATGCCGCTAAAAATTAATAATTAGTGGCTTTTTTTGTCATGACTTTTATAAATTATCGCTAAAACTTACATTTAGTGACTTTTTTATGACAAATTTTTTCGATAAGACCTATTATTACACAATAAGTCCACTTATTACGCCGTACGTATCCAAAAACTTGAGATCCAAAGCTTTCATTCCAATTCCTAATTTTCTTAGAGAAAAATAATAAATAAATAAAAAGCTTAGAGAAATTTTAACTGATTTAGGGTTTCGACAAGCCAAAACATTTACGAAATCAGAGACTTCAACGTTTCAACCATCGCATCCAAAAAAAAAAAAAAAAGAGGAAAAAATAGAGTAAATGGCATTGTTGATGGGATGGGAAGCATACTTTTGGGGTTGCTTTGACGCTTGGAGAGTTTGTTGGAAATGTAACAGTAGTAGATGCAGGCCACCAAAAGAGAAGCAACAGCTACAGAAGCCAGAGATACGATCACCACCACAGCTATGCGCTCCTTCATTTTGTACTCTTCTTCTCCTGCTTCCATTATTGCTTCTTCTAATTACCCCTCTCCCTCTCTCTATATATATCTATCTAACCCTAGGGTAGAATAGAAAATCGTATGCTATCCTCTCCTGAAGCCAGCCACTGAGCAGACAAAGAGAGATTCCAAGCGCTCCCTAATTGGAAAAAGGTTCAATGGGCTCACCACACACTCACTCTCTCTCTCACTCTCACTCTCACTCTCGCTCCCCCTCCATCCAGTACTCTCTCTGCTGACTGTTGTCTTCTTGTCGTGGCGCGGAGAATAAGGAAAAAAAAAACTTGAATAGATCGGAAGGAACCGCGCCTACTTTAGTTTTTAATTTTTTTTTTTTTTGGGATAAATTACATTGACATTCCTTTTAAGGCCAAGTTTGGCTATACTGAATAAGTCCATATTTTTTTATTTTTTTATCTTTTTTAAGTCATATCAATCGCTATCTCCTCTCTACTTTTTCTACACATAATTTAATAAAAGTTAAAAAATACACTTATTTAGTCTTTCCAAACTTAGCCTAAGTTTGGTCTAATTATCACTCACACCTCTAACGTTTTAAAAATTATATTCTTATCTTTAAGGTTAATAGTCTCATTGCATAAATGTCTACTTATATAAAAGGTAATAACTCCTAATAAAAAAATAAAAAAAAAATTGCATTAAAAAACAAGTAAAGGAAAGGAGAAAAAAAAGAAAAAGTAAAGCAAAATAAAAATAAAATAAAGAGTGCATGAGTTCAATGTCTTTATTCCGTCTAAATAATTACAATGACAGGGATATTAGTATAATTTTCCAAACATCAGGAGTGATATCTATTAAACCCAAATCTCAGGGAGTGTAAGTGTAATTTATCCCTTTTTTTTTAGAGTAAGAAATTAATGTGTTTGGTTTAAATTTTCTAAAAATTAAATTTTTTTATTTTTTTGTATTTTTTATTTTTAATAAATATTTTTAAAATTTTAAGTAATTTTTTTATTTTTTTAGATGCACATTACTCAAATGTATCTAAATAGTAAAATATTTTAAAAAATTACTAATTACATAAAAATACGAAAAATATACTGCATTTTAGTTTTTTTTATATCTTTGGTATTTAGTGAATTTTTAAAAAAAAATTCACAAATATTATATTTTTTAAATGTATTTATGTTAAGTGTGTCTAAAAATTTTTAAAAAAAAAACTTAAAATATTAAAAAAATTCATCCAAAAAAAAAATACGAAAAATAAAAAGTAGAATTTTCTGAAAAGTGTTTTCTAAAAACCAAAACCAAATTAGGCCACATCACCCCACTGAAAAACCTGCGGCTCAAATTGCTTCAACTAAAAAAAAAAAAACAAATTTGTTTAAGCAAAATAGAGTCTTTCAATTTTCCCTCCGTTATCTTACCATCAACATTTTCCCTCCCTCTTGAGTTCTTCACCAGCGACGACTCCATCTCGCGAACTTGACAGCAAAGCTCTACAGCGGCAAACATCCACAACGACCTCTCCTTCCAAAACCCACTCTCGCAAAGTGGCCCAAAATCCTTCTTGGTCTCTCCCTCTCTCTCTTTCTCTCCCTCTCTCTTAGCACATCATCCTCACTCTTACCGCCTTCGAGATTTACAATACAAGCTAGAGCCCCAACGAGAAAAACCTCCTATGTGCTTTCTTCACCAAATTGAAACATAAGGTAATATGTTTTTTTTTTTTAGTGGTGTATTTGATACTAATTGAGGCTTCTTATTGTTTGTTGTTGTTTGATTTCTTTTTCTTTTTTTCACTGTTGTTTGATTTTTTTCACTAGTTTTTTTCACTGCTGGTTTTTTTTTCACTGGTTTTTTCAAATTGTCTTTTGTCAAATTGTTGATTTTGTTGCTGATTTTATTTGTAAAATTGTTACTATTTGATTTCTTAAAGGTTAAATTAATGTATGAAGAGTATACATGAAATTAATGTATAAGACATCCAGTTAAAGGATGTTGTTTGATTTTTTAAAGGTTAATGTATAAGACATCAAATTGTTGATGTTTGATTTCCTCAAGGTTCAATTTTTATTTTTATTTTCCTCCTAAAGCTGTGTGTGAAGCAAGTTTTTCTATAGGAATGATTTTATAGGAATAACTCTTCATAGTTATGATGATTGGAACTGTTAAATTCCATCAAAGTTATAAAGGTATAATCATTACGATTTTGATGAGTAGTTCATATAATGGTTAATTAATCTGTCAAATTTGGTTTTGTTTGTTCTTAATTTTGTTTGTCAAATTGTTGCTAGTTTTGTTATAGAAATGTCTTTTCCAGTGATTTTCGTAAAGGTTAAATAAATGTAAGAGTGAATAGAATATATTGAATTAATGTATAAGCCAACCATTTATACCGTTTCTTTAATCAAATTAATTACTAATAAATTCAAAAAAAAAAATTATAAAGTTGTGTGTGAAGAAAGCTTTTCTATAGGATTAACTCTTCATAGTTATGATGAATGGTATTTTGATACTTCTCCCATTTCATTGCTTTTACTTTTCAGTTGTGTTTTTATATGGATATGGAAGCTGACAACGATTGTGGTTGGAAGCCAAAAGTAGAAATGACATTTGAATCAGAATAAGGTGCGTATGATTTTTATAATGCATGAGGAAGAATGGGGTTTAACATAAGAAATGAATATTGTAACAAGAACAAGTTTACTAAACAAATTATTTCTAGAAATTTTGTTTGCAACAATGAGGGATTTCGGAAGGTTGCCAAGCAAGACCCATTGATTAAAAAAATAAAATAAAAAACCTAGAGTTAAAACTAGGACTAGTTGTAAGGCCCGACTTTTTGTTAAATTGGATGTCACTATTGGGAAATTTGTTGCAAGTGATTTCAAAGAAAAACGCAACCATGAACTTGTATCTCCAAATTGTGCCCACGTATTGCCATCGTAAAGAATGATATCAACTATCCGAGCAATTCAGTTAGACTTGGCCTCACAATCTGGTTTTCATTTAGGGTAGTCTTTTGAACTCATGGGTAGGAAAACTGGTGGGAGGCAATCTCTTGGGTTTTTGAAATTAGATGAAAAAAATTATTTGAGAACCAAAAGACAAAAAAGTTTAGCATATAAAGAAGTAGGTAATGTGTTTCAATACTTTCAACCAAAATCTTTAAAGAATCCATCTTTTTTTTTTATGCTTTCTAGTTAGATAATGAGGAGCAAACAACAAATATGTTTTGGGCCAATGCACAAATGATCATGGATTATGCCCAATTTGGCGATGTAGTTATATTTGATATTGCCTACAAGTTAAATAAAGAGCATAGGCCCTTTGCATCTTCTGTGGGATTTAACCATCATAGGAGAACAGTTGTTTTTTATGCAGCTTTTTTGTATGATGAGACTGCTGAAACATTTGTATGGTTATTTCAAACTTTTTTGGAGACTGTGTCAAAAAAGGCACCAAAAACTTTGTTTACCAATCAAGATGCTACAAATGGCTAAGGCCATACCCATTGTGATACTTGACACGAGTCACCATTTATGCACTTGGCATTTGATGCAAAATGCATTAAGGCATGTTAATTGTCTCTTCCAAGATAAGGGGGTGAAAGGTGTATTAAATAAATTTATGTTTGGTATTGAGGATGAAAATGAATGGAAAATGAAGTGGGGGGAAATGTTTGATGCATATGATGCTCGTGATAATCATTGGTTGAAGTTGACTTTTAGGTTGAAGAAAAATGGGGTTGGCCATATATTGGATCAACATGGGCTACGGGAATAAGTACAACACAACTTAGTGAATCTTTAATGTGAAGGATTACATTTGTTCTCCTTTTAATTTAAATGAAGTCTTCATGTATTTTGAAATGGTACTTTGTGAGAAGCAATACAAGGAGTTAGAAGCAGGATATGTTTTGTGCCAAAGGTTGCCAAGGGTGAGAGCCCATTTCAGAATGTTAAGTCAAATGGGTAATGTGTACACAAAAATTATTTTTGAGGAGTTTCAAGATGAGTATTTTTTTTGTTGTTGAATCATACATACAAGCAATTGAATATATGGTTGTTGAATCAAACATACAAGCAATTGAATATGGTGAGGCTTGTACCCTATACACAATTGTCGATGCTACTGGGAAAAATGCAAGGAAAGTGAAGATGGAGATGGATGGTTTTTTGGCTTGTAGTTGTACAAAGTTTGAAAGGAAATGGATTTTGTGCAGTCACTGTTTGAAGGTTATGAGAGAAATATTGAAGCTGAAAGAGGTTCCTTTACAATACATTATGAAGAGGTGGATCATATAAGCAAGAGCAAAAGCTGTGAAGGACAGGTTGGGAAATGAGATTCAAGTAGATGTCAAATTCTAACAAGCCTCGCGGTATAAGACATTGATGACCACATTTAGAGCAATAACATATAGAGCTGCTGAAACTGAGGAAACTTATGATTTTTCATTTTCACAAGTTGCTGCATTAGGTGCAAATGTTGAAAGCAAGTTAAGTGCCTATTTTTGTACTGAAAATGAAGTAAGTACTGATGATCAACCGCAAAGCTTAGAAGTGGCTTGTGAAGACAACAATCATGTTGTGCAAATTCCAACAGGATTGAAGAAAAAGTACCCAACTAGAAGGGCAAAAGAAGGATAAAAGGTCCGTGTGAGGTGGCGTTGGAAGCAAGCTTTAAAAAGAAATCCCATGCTAAATCTGTGAGTTCTTCAAAACCTGTTGCAGCTCCAACAATTAGACCTTCTCCATTATCTGCTGGAGGAGATATCTACATTCATGAAAATTTTCCTCATATTCATCCTCATCCTCCTCATTCATTTGCCATGGGTGGTACTTCAATTCCTCCTCCACTGATGTAGCCCATATATAATGTGAGTGACATTTTATTAACTAGTGTTTTTTTTTTTTATGTGTGGGTATAATATGATTGTGTAATCTTATTATGAAGCCTCATATAATATCAATTCATTGTAGGAAAACAATTTGTCGCATTGTGCTCAACCAACATTTATGACACTATTTCAAGGTGGGTATGACATTGGGTTTCAAGATTTTGAAGTCTTAAATACAGATTCTCAACCAATAAATACTGTAATATGTATCCAGGTTCTTTTGCTGTTGTTTTGGTGTTGTTTTTGCTCAAATTGCTACTATTTTGCTGTTATTCTGGTGCTAAAATTACTGATGTTTTACTGCTGAAATTGCTGTTGTTTTGCTATTTTTTGTTGCTGTTTTTTGCTATTTTGCTATTGTTTTGTGCTGAAATGGCTTTTTTTTTTTTTTGTGCTGAATTTGATGCTGATGCTACTTTTTTTTTTTCTTCACCAAGGTATAGATGGGCACAAAAAGGTGGAAGACACTTCAAATTTCAAGCATAGGAGATGAATTGTATTTGAACTTGATGCTAAATTTTTCATCCAATTATTGAATGTGTTGATGCTTTTGTGGTTTTTTTTACTGTTGCTATTTGTGCCTCGCAATCTATTGCGTCTGTTTTTTGCCTCACAAATTGTTGCTACTGTTATATATATATATGTATTTTGTTTCTAGTAGCATTTGAAGGTGAGTGCATTTGGGTTCTTGTAAAATTTGAGATGTGTTTGTTAATCAGGACAAAAAAAGAATGGGTACTTCATTTTGTTCTGTTACCCAAACGTTATTGCACATACTCTTTTGTACCATATCTTATTTTGGGTTATCTTGACATATTTTCATATAATTCAGTTCACATCATATGTTTTGTGCCTATAATGCATGCATATTAAGAGGCAATTCCTTTTTGCAATGCATTCCACCACTAGGTAAATCATGTTGAAATAAACTTTTGAATAGTTGTTCCTTGTTTACACACTGAACCTTTTTTAGCCATCAATTTTGTTACGAGTCTCTAGCTAATAAGAAGAAGCAAGTCATTACATTTAACCTTAAACAAAAAAACCCATTACATTCATTATCACTTCAACAAAATGGTAATGGTCCACTATAGATTACATACACATTCAACCTGTAAGTCATTTTAGCATAAATACAAGTCATACTCATTCTACCTTACATTACATACACTATTTCAAATACACTAGAATGACAATTACCACCAACAACACAACAATAAAAGCAAAGACGTAATTCAACTTATCACCAACTCTTTTAATCACCATTGCCAAATCTTTACATTGTTTTCTACTCGTCACAGTCATGTCTTTGAGTTCCCTATTCAAGATAATTATTTCTCTAAGAGTAGACAAGACATCCATGCGTTCTTCAAGAATATCATTCTTGACCACCTTCAAATTATGTTGTATATGTGCCACTCAAAGAACTTACAGCCATTCACAGAACGGGGGCATACAAAATATAAACAATTTGGGTTATTCGTTGACTGAGAAATCTTAACCATAGCTTTGCTGCCACATCAACAATTGTGGTTGTCAAATCTAACTTCATGAATGCTGGCCATACTTGCATTTGACATTGACATTGACCTACAAAAAAATATTATATAGCAAAAATAATTACCCGCAAGCAACCTCACTAACAAAGAGAAGCCTCTTTCTGTAAACAACTTGTTTCTTATTCTTAGCTATAGTGGAAACACACCTAGAAACTAGAACAAATCCGATTCACTTTGAGGGGAATCTTCCTCCAATAAACACAAATTAACTTCATGAAAAATTGGATTTCCAATAAATGATCACAAAAAATTGGGTTTCCAAAAAATTCTTATTGAACAACAAATGGATTAAGAGAGAGGGGTGATGTTGTTGCCTACCCACTTTCATTCTTTGATCAAAAATAAATATTCCTACTTTATTTTCTTTTCTTTATGGATTTTGCTACATTTATACCCATGCAATGGAGAATATATATATTGCTATTCTCTCTCTAGAAGTCCATAATCTTTATGTATGTAATCACTCTCTTGGATATATTATCAATGTAGAGACACTTAGAAAATAGTCTTGCATAATCTTGCGTATAAGCAGGGTTGAATGAGTTTTTGAATGCAATACGAGTTGAACTTCACATAGAGAAAAAATCAAATTAAATAGATTAATAATAAGGATAAGTCACTATATTCATCAACAATACACCAACAACAACAATATAAATACTCTCCAAAAATAACAATAAAAATCTAAAATGAGATTATAAATACATGAACAATATGAAACTATGAACACCATTTATATATTCAATGCAGAACCACTATCATGCACAATGAAAACAATTTTTTAAAGTCCCAAATCAAAGCCCTAATTTTTTTAATTTCAAATCTACTTTACTTTCTCAATCAAACCCTAACTTTATAATCTAGATTTAAAATTAGATTTCAAAGTTTGGAGGAGGAACCTAGTTCAATCTACGACATAAGAGAGCTCTAGCGGATAACAATGGATATATCGATTCTAGTTTAGACTCGACCCGCTTATTGATTTGGATCAGGGATTTTGTGTCATGCATGGTTGTTCATGTCTTCTTTCATCTTATTCCTTGTTAAGTTTGGTTATTGGAGTGTCTTGGTCGCGTTTGAAACAAGTTGGGAGTTAGTTTTTCAAAACTATTGAGCGAACTTTGAGAACTTCCAGTATTTTTCAAGTCTGCAAAAGTGCTGGGAGTATGGCATTCTTCGCTCAAGCAATATTTCTTGCGCTCGAGCGGTCTTGGCTGGAGTGGTTCTTCTTGTGCTCGAGCGATTAGCCTCTGTTTGCAAAACTTTTGGGAGGGTGTCATTATGCGCTCAAGTGGCAACGTTGTTCGCTCGAGCGGTCTCACTTATTGTGTCTCATTGAGGGGTGTTTTGGTCGCTCGAGCGTGATATAGGCCGAAAGGAACCACATTGAGGTCGCTTAAATTACATTTCCAGTCATTCAATGTCGTTTATTCGAAGGAAAGAGAGGCTAGGGTTTAGAGAAGGTGATTTTCCTTAAGCTTAAAGGAGAACTTTCATGGGGGCTTCTTCCTCTTCCACCTCTTCTCACTCCTCCATGAGTGGCTAAGCTCTTCTTTTCTAGGGTTTTGATGAAACCCTAGCCATACAAATAGGTTTCTTTTTGGTTTTCTTTTATGTAATGGTTTGAATAATTGTGTGGTTCTCAAGAAGTTTTCTAATATAACTTTCTATTATTTCTTCGAGTATTATGCTTTCTGTGATTATTGAATGCTTTCCATACAAAAGTTTTCTACTCTTTCATGTTCAAGGTATGAAATGAGCCATAATACGAGAGACGAGTCGTGTTGCTACCCTAGTTTAGAGTGAATGACTCGTACTACTTGAGATGGTTCGTGTCTATACATTGAACGTGTTAATTTTCTTAATAAATGCTTCGAGCTTGTAGTTGCAAAGTATTATTTAGTTCGAACCATAACATAATTGAATCTCAAATTGAAGCCTTGTTTATATAACTAGTGGTGGACTCATTACCCTAGGTTTTTCCAAAAAATCAATAATTCCAATTTTATTTATAATTGCTAGTTTAATCACTTTGTTTAATTTAATTATTATTAGTTTATGTTTCCCTCAATCTTTTTATCAAAATTAATTTAGGAATTGAAAAATTAATTTAGTTTAATTTCCCATTTGTCCCTGTGGATCGATACCTGGACTTACCATTATTCTAAGGAATTTGGTATAATTTAGTGTTTATTTTTGATGTGTGAAACGGCCCATCAAATTTTGGAGCCGTTACCGGGGACTTCTGGCGAAATTGAGTAATTTAAAGTTACATTCCTATTTTAATTTTTAGTTTAGGATTTTATATTTTAGTGTTGCTAAGTGTGCAGAGTGTTTGCAAGTGGAGCTATCACCAAAGTGCGAGCGGAGCACAATTGAGCTTTAAAAACAAACTGTAGCACCAAAGTGCTAAAAACAAAAAACAAAAGAAAATACTCGCAAGCAAAGCACCAAAATGCTAAAACTAGAGAGCTCAAATGGAAATTGGGGATAGCATCTACACGTCAAGCACCCGCAAGATGAGTAAAACGTTTTTGTTTAATCGTTGTGAGTATTTCTCCCTTTAGTATTTTGCTTTCATAACTTAGTGCATATAGTCGGAACTTAGTGTGTGTGTGTGTGTGTGAGTAGTGTATGTACGGGTGCCACTCTTGTCACCCTGAATTGTGGAGTTTGGACCTTGAACTAGAAATGACTCTTAGGAAACTTAGAGCCTCTTCCTGTGTTCCTAGACTTGAATACCCTTATCCATACTTCGAACCAATAGAGATGGTGAATTACGAATGGCCTAAATGGGCCCAACCGAACCCTTAAGGATTACTTCACACCCACTGCATATACATCACCATCATGCATCTAGTTACCCAACACCACTGCTGCTCATTATGAGATTAAGTCTAGCACCATCCAAATGCTCCCATCATTCCATGGACTAGCTCATGATGACCCTTATAAACATCTGGATGAATTTCTGGAAATTTACTCTACAGTGAGGATCTAGAATTTCACTAATGAGGCCCTAATGTTGTTATTGTTTCCATTACATTAAAGGACAAAGTCAAACACTGGCTGAACTCCTTACCTGCTAATTCTATCACAACTTGGGACCAACTACAGCAAAAGTTTCTGGAGAAGTACTTTCCCATTGGTAAGACCAACCAACTTAGGCGAGCCATCACCAATTTTGCTCAAATCGATGGCGAGCAATTTCATGAGACATGGGAAAGACTTCATAACCTTCTCCAACAATGTCCCCACCACCAAGTGCCTGATTGGCAACTTGTTCAAACCTTTTACTATAGCTTAACTGAGCCTCACTGCCAAATGGTGGATTCTTCTTGTAGTGGGACATTCATGTCCAAAAATGACGCTAAGGCATGGCAATTTTTTGAGAACTTAAGTGATAATTCCCTCCACTATGCCTCCATAGCCCGGCAAGTCCGGCAACCGGTAGTTGAAACCCCAAAAACCAAGGGCATTTATGAGGTAGGGCAAAATCTAGAGTTAGCCCAACAAGTAAAGACATCGTCCCACAAAATGGACCAATTATTAGCTACGGGTCATGCCTCTACACAGCAAGATCAGCCTCAATTTCATAAGGCATGTGCTATTTGTATGAGTCCTGCTTATGACTTGAGTGAGTGCCCTTCGACATCACAATTTTTGGAATTAGTCCAAGAGCATGTGAATGCGGCTCAAGGATTCTCTAACTCGGGTAATGACCCATATTCCAACATATACAATCCGGGGTGGAGAAATCACTCTAATTTTTCATGGAGACCTCCTTCACAAGGCACTTCTTACAATCATCCACCACCAAGGTAGAATTTTAATAATTTTGCCAACCAATCTTCCTACTGACCACCACAACCTTACCAACCCCCACAGCCTTATCGACAACCATAACCCTCGCTTGTTCCTCAAGGCAATTCTGCATTTGGGACTCAGGTGTTGAAAGTTCTTTCAGAACATAAAGGGTTAGCACCAGTAGTTCACTCACATACTCACTCCATTGCCAAGCTAAAGGCCCAACTGGGTCAAATGGCTAATAACATGAATAGGAGAGATGAGGAAAAATTATCGAGTCAGACTGTAACCAACCCTAAGGGTCAATATAGGGCAGAGAGGTCGGGTGGTAATGGAAAGTACCATGAGCAGGTGCAAGGGGTGATTACTTTTGAGGAGTGGGAGGGAGTTAGAACCTCAGCCAGTTGCGTCTGATGCAACTAGGGCTAAGAAGGGTGACCACGGTGGTAAACCCAATGAGAGCAAGGGTGAAGGAGAAACACCAAAAGGGAATGACTTAGTCCCTAGCACTTCACATGAGTCTAAGGCAGCATATGTGCCTAAGGCACCCTTTCCCCAATGCCTTAATACACCGTCCCCTTTTAATAAGAAGGCGGCATCCATAGAAGCGATGATAGAGGTCTTTAAACAGGTTAAAATCAACCCCCCCTGTTGAAGGCGATTAAGCAAGTACCCTCCTATACCAAATTTTTGAAGGACCTTTGTACGCAAAAGCTTAAATTTAGGATACATGTGTCCCAAAAGGTCGTATTCACGGAGCAAGTAAGCTCCATTTTATTGAGTAACACACCCCCTAAGCTTAAAGACCCAGGTGCCCCAACCACTACATGCATTATAGGGGATCATTTTAATGATAAGGCCTTGTTAGATTTAGGGGCTAGTGTCAATTTGTTGCTGTACTTTATGTATGAAGAATTTGGGCTTGGCGAGTTTAAGCCCACTGCTATTACTCTCCAGTTGGCTGACCAATCCCTCAAAGTGCCACGAGGCATGATTGAGGATGTGCTAGTGAAGGTCGATTGGTTTTATTTTTCTGTTGATTTTTTGGTTTTAGATATGGAACCGGTAGCCAGCTCTAGGAAACAAATCATGGTAATCTTAGGTCGACCTTTCTTAGCTACAACCAATGCATGCATATAAATTGTCGTATCGGTGTTACGGATGTTACATTTGGAAATATGTAAGTGAAACTCAATTTTTTCCAAGCATCCGAATGCATGCATTGGAAACTCAATTTTTTCCAATGCATGCATATAAATTGTCGTACTGGTGTTACGGATCTTAGGTCGACCTTTCACCAACTTGTAGAGAACCCTTTAGAGGCTTGTTTAGCTTATTTTGGGTTTGCAAATTTTGATATTGACGGGTCAGTGAAGGAGGTGAATGCCTTACTTAATTCTTTTTCTACACCAGATTTTCTTTTATGGGAAGCCCAGTTTGAGTCCCTTCATTCTCTGTCTAGAGAGCCTGCCATACCATCCCTAATCACACCACCTACACTTGAGTTGAAGCCACTCCCGGCCACATTCAAGTATGCATTTTTAGGGCCAAAAGATACTTTACTTGTCATCATTGCATCTGACTTAACTACAGAGCAGGAAAGTTAATTAATGAGTGTTCTTGTGGCACATCGGAGTGCTATAGGGTGGTCGGTGGCTGATTTGCAAAGGATAGATCCCTCCATGTGCATGCATAAACTTTCTCGTGAAATGCAACGAAAACCTAATCCTAATATGAAAAAAGTGGTGAAAAATGAGGTGTTAAAATTGTTAGATGTGGGTATTATCTACCCCATCTCGGATAGCAAGTGGGTGAGTCCCACACAAGTGGTCCCCAAGAAATTGGGCATCACCGTTGTCGAGAATGAGCGAGGAGAGTTAGTCCCCACACGAACCACTACTGGGTGACGAGTGTGCATTGATTATAAGAGACTGAATTCCATGACTAGGAAGGATCATTTTCCCTTACTTTTTATTGATCAGATCCTAGAGCGGTTAGTAGGGCGGAGCTACTATTGTTTCCTTGATGGCTATTCTGGTTACAATCAAGTTCCTGTGTATTCGAATGACCAAGAAAAGACCACCTTCACATGTCCTTTTGGCACTTTTGCCTATCGCCGAATGCCCTTTGGGCTTTGCAATGCACTAGCGACCTTTCAACGGTGCATGATGGCTATCTTTTCTGACATGGTGAAGAAATTCTCAAAGGTCTTCATAGATGACTTCTCCATGTTTAGGCTATCTTTTGAGGAATCTCTCCAGAACTTAACTAAAGTACTTACTCAATGTGTAAAGACAAACCTAGTTTTGAGTTGGGAAAAGAGCTGTTTTATGGTTCACGAGGGTGTAGTGTTGGGACACATTATGTCCCCTCGAGGTATAAAGGTTGACAAAGCTAATGTTGACCTCATTGCAGGCCTTTCTCTACCCACTCCTGTGCATCAAGTACGATCTTTTTTAGGGCATGTAGGTTTTTACCGTAGGTTCATCAAAGACTTTAGTAAAATATCTTGTCCTTTGTGTAGTTTACTTGCTAAGGACGTACCCTTTATCTTTGATGATTCATGTTTGAAAGCGTTTAAAACACTTCGAGCGGCCCTTTCTACTGCCCCTATCATGCAATCTCTTGAGTGGTCTCTTCCTTTCAAGATAATTTGTGATGCATTTGATTATGCCCTCGACGCCGTCTTGGGCCAAATGGTGAATAAAGTGCCCCATGTTATATCCTATGCTAGTCATACTCTTTCTAATGCTCAATTAAACTACACTACCACTGAGAAAGAGTTACTAGCTATTGTGTTTGCACTTGATAAGTTTTGGTCCTACCTTCTAGGGTCTAAAGTCATTGTGTTCACTAACCACGCCGTTTTGCGGTACTTATTGTCCAAAAAAGAGACCAAACCTAGGTTGTTAGGTGGATTCTACTCCTTCAAGAGTTTGACCTAGAAATCCGGGACAAGAAGGGATCTGAGAATGTAGTTGCGGATCATCGATCCCAAATCTTTATTGAGCACACGAGTGATCCCTTACCCTTGCACAACTTGTTTCCGGACAAGCAACTTCTTGAGGTATCACAAGTGACCCTCTCGTGGTTTGTTCACATAGTGAATTACTTAGCGGTTGATCAAATTTTGAAAACTTGGCCTAAGTAAGACAAAGATCGATATTTCTCACAAGTTAAGCACTATTTTTGGAAAGACCCAAAATTGTTCAAGTATTGTTCGGATCAAGTGATTCGGCGTTTTGTGCCTGAGAGTGAAATTCATAGCATTCTCACATTTTGTCACTCTCATGCATGTGGTGGCCATTTCAGTGGGCAGAAAATGGTCGCCAAGGTTTCACAATGTGGGTTCTATTGGCCCTCTATCTTTAATGATGCCCATAATTTCTGTAGAGCTTGTGAGCGTTGTCAACGCATGTGCTCTATATCACGGCGAGATATGATGCCAATGACCCTTATTTTGATTATTGAGATTTTTGATGTTTGGGGCATCGACTTCATGAGTCCCTTTCCACTATCTTTTGGATTTGAATACATTTTGGTAGCTGTGGACTATGTCTCTAAGTGGGTTGAGGTAGTGGCCACCAAAACGAATGACCACAAAGTTGTGGTTAAATTCTTCTATGAAACCATTTTTTGTCATTTTGGGTTTCCACGTGCCATAATTAGTGACGATGGCAAACATTTTTGCAACCGATTATTCGAGGAATTAGTGCGCAAGCACATGATCACTCACAAAGTTGGCACTCCCTGTCATCTCCGAACTAGTGGTCAAGTAAAGGATTCTAATAGGTAGGTTTAAAACATCCTCGAGAAAATTGTAAGGCCCGATAGGAAATATTGGTCCACTAGGTTGGTTAATGCACTTTGGGCCTATCACACTACATAAAAAGACACCCATTGGGATGTCTCCATATAGGGTTGTGTTCAGGAAACCGTGCCATCTTCTTGTTTAGTTAGAACACCGGACTTTGTGAACCATTAAGAAGTTCAATTTTGATATGGCTGAAGCCGGTGACCATCGAAAACTCCAACTTAATGAGTTAGAAGAGCTCCGCAATGATGCATATGAGAGCTCTAAAATTTACAAGGCTAGGACTAAGGTATTTCATGATAAACATATTTCTCGTAAGCTCTTCGAGCCTCACCAAAAAGTGTGGTTGTTTAATGCCAAATTACAGTTGTTCCCGAGTAAACTCCAGTCTCGGTGGGATGGCCCATATGAGGTTATTGAAGTCTTTCTGCATGGGGCGGTTGATATTAAAAATCCACAAGATGGTACGACCTTCAAGGTCAATAGCCAACGATTGAAACATTATGTGGATGGTATTGAGAAAGGGGAGATGATTAAGGTTGACCATTTGACGGACCCAATATATCTTCCATAGAAGTCTAGGAGTCTTTAAATCCTCTAAAGGTGTAATTCCTTTGGTGTATGTCGTGCCCGAATGGCATCTGACGGTCTGGTATAGCCACCTAACTGTGTTTCTAGTGAGTTCCTAAAAGACCAACTTAGACGGTAGAAACTAGAGCTTGAATGGCAAAGCCTAGAACGCAATTGTTTGGAATTTCTAAGACTAAAGTCTGGTTTAAATACCCAGGAGTGTAAAGATTGCTTCAAAATCACCCCGACTTGAACTCTATATGGCAGCCCCATAGGTCGAGTTAGCTTTATACACCTCGATTCTGGATACCGAATCAACCTAGTCTGTCACCCTGTTGGAGAATAGGGAAAGTTACAAATATTGTTAGGGAGAAAAGTAGTACCCATGGTTTTTGCGTAAAGATTTACCTTTGTTGAGCATTTAGATGTTTTCGAAGTGCTATTTTTATTCCATATGCGCATTGAAGATAGAAATGATTTAAATTTTTATTTGGGTTGTAATTGGGTTTGTAAACAAAAAAATAAAAATAAAAAATAAAAAAAAGCAACAGACTGCACGTGCGACCCAAATGGGCTCACTAACGGAGCCTCAAAAATGGAGCACACAAGTGGAAGGGCTAGTCGCACGAGCGGCCCAGGCCTAAAAGTATTCTGCGCAAGCGCCGTTGGAGGGACCCAAAAATAAGCCCTCGTGCGGCCTAATGGGCGCACGAATGGCCTATCTAAAATAAATAAATAAAATTGGAACGCACAAGCAGAGGCCCAGGCCGCACGAGCAACCCAGGCCTAAATGGACACTGTGCGAGCGCCGCTGGAGCAGCCTATAATTCACCGCACGTGGAGCGGCCTGTTTCCAAAAAAAAAAAAAAACTTTTATTATTATTATTTTTATTTACTTTTTTTTCATCAAAAAAAAAAAAATTGTGCAGATTGTTTTTTATTATTATTATTATTTACTTATTTTATATTTCTTCAAAAAAAAAAAAAAAAACATTCCTTTAAGCCAAACCCTAGACCCTCTTTTGACCCTCACTCTTCCTAGCACACTCTCTCTACCTTATCATCTTCTTTGCTCTCTCTCTTTCTTTACCTCACAAACCCATCAAACCGCGCCATCATCCAACCCCACCATCACCAACCCTTCAACCTCCAACCCTCAACCCTCAACCTTCACCCCACTTTTTTCTCAAAACCACCTTCCTACCAGAGCATCACCATCTTTTTCGACCAGCGACCTTCCGGCGGTCATTTTTTCCGACGAATCTACGTTTTCTCTTCTTCATTTCTTTTCTCCCTTTTTTTTTTTTAAGGTAATCACCCTCTTTTTGTTTAAATTTCTTAGTTTTCACTTGTAATATTAGTACATTGGTAGTTTAATGGTGATTTTGAGCTTTGCTCATCATCCTTGTACCTATCATCATCATCCTAAAAAAAATAATAAATTGTACTGGTACCAGAAACCAACCACTGCACATGTGACCATCTCCGACACACGTGCGGCTAACACTAACATCCCAATAAATAAATAAAATCTAGGTATCGAAGAAATTGACCACCGCACGTGCAGCCATCTCCAGTGCACATGGGGCCAAAAAAAAAAAAAAAAAAAAAAAACAACAACAACAACAACAAAATTTCACCAATAATAATAATAATTTAGCTTGTTGTAGCCTATTTTTATATAATGTAGTCGTGTAGTTTAATTGTTTAGTTAGTGATTCTTGTTAGTTTAATTGGTTACTGGATTGTTTTTATTTTTGTTTTAATTGTTTAGTTAGTGATTTAGTGTTATTTTTATTTAGTGATTTAATTGTTTAGTAGTTTAGTTTTTATTTTTATTTTCTATATTTTTAATTTTCTTTTCTTTTATTTTTCTTCTCCTTTTCTCTACTAACTAATTTATTGATTTGTTCCTTGCATTTGTCCATTTTCTTCATGCTAACTTAGTGTAAGTTAATTTAGGGTAATATTAAAAAAAAATTGAAATAAAAGAAATCCGGTGGTGCGATGGTAATGAGGTTTTGAGTGATTTGTGCATGCATGCGCTATTTGATGAGTGCTGATATAATAGTTCCACGTTTTTGGTAGTGTTGGTTGTATTATTTTGCACAGATATGTCTACATCATCCTGCTGAGCACCCAAACATCCTCGCAATGCTAACATCGCCGCTAGGGATATACCAATCGACACTTGGGCCAACAAACCAATTGCCTGTGACACACCTTTTGATGTGGACTTCTTCTACCGCCATCAACCCACTGTATGGAGTGTCTGACAACTTGAAGACCAGGGCCTCCTGGGCGTTTACACCGTCACTGAATCGGCGTATCCTTGCATTGTGTGAGTCTTTTATCAAAACATGTACACCGGTGACGAGGCCCCGGGAGCTCTTTTGTCCATTGTTGATGGGGTGGAATTAGTGGTCACACTAGCTTCCATTGCCGAGGTTCTCCACTGTTCCATGGACACTATCAATGAAGAGCAATTCCCAGTGTTCACTCGGGAACTCATAGTCCTAGCATTGGTAACTGAATTTTATGATAGGTGACATGATGATGACAACCGAACTAGCATCCGGCAAGCTAACTTACCACGCCGCCTCTTTTTTCTTGATGTGGTTCTAAAAAAGGATGTCATCCCTCTAGGCCACAAGGAAGAGCGGCGAGGGGACTTCCTCCATGCCTTGCACCGATTTGACTTCGGGTTTTGGGTCGACATCCTTATTTTGATCTTCAACCTGATGTTTCGTATCCTTAATGAAGTCAAGTTACGCAACACCCGAGGCGGTTCTACATGGGCCCTCTATTTCGCCAACCTCATCACTGCACTCATAAAAGGCCAAGGGACATACCCACTTGAACCCAATGAGATTCAACTTTCGCCGCCACCGTTTTATAGTAAAACCCATTGACGCCAAACCACTGCTCGCCTGCCGCCTCCACTACTCCTCCCCGATGCCCCGGCTAATCCTAATGATGTTCCGGTAAAGCCCGCCACCGCCATTTCGTATGACACGAGCGCAATATCAGGCTCTTTTGGATAATCTAACTGTCATTTAGCAATCTGTGGTTGATCTCCGGGCCTACTATCACACATATTGGGATTACTTGCAGACGACGCTTGATGGGTATCAGCAGTCAGTTGCATCTTTGCAAATTGACTTTTACGCATACCGAGAGTCGAGCTAGCAGTAGTTTGATCAGCTTGGCGCTAGGGATCATGATGAGGCATTCGAGACTCGGACACTGATGCATGCCTTATTTGAGCATCAATTTCCACCACCGCCGGATCCAAATCAGTGATATCCATGCTATTTTCTTTGTTTCTTTGTTTCATTTCTTTATTTCATTATTTCTTTTTGTTTTGTTTTATTTTATTTTTCTTTTCCTCTTATACTGTACAGTTAAAAAAGAAAAAGTGTGTGTGTGTGTGTGCGTTTGGTTCGTCCCTGTCTCGCTGGATGTGTGCCTACGCCATCTGGTAAGATTCTCTCTCTCTCTCTCTTTCATTTTACTATCTACTTTACAGTTTTTTTTGGATGATTATCTACTTTACAGTTGCTTACATTGAAGACAATGTTATATTCTAGTTAGGGGGTGAGGGTATTAAAAACAATTCATGTTTGTACTTGCTGCACTTGATTGCACCGCTGCACTTGATGTTCACTTTGTGCCAGTATGGTAGTGATATAAGCATATGTTAATTGGGGAACATAGTGGACTTGTATGAAAAGGGTTTATTGGGTAAATACTCGCATATGATGTTTGCACTATGAGAGTTATTTGTGTTTGTGGTATTAGTACACTTGTCATGAGTAAGTCTTGATTCACATGAACACACTTTCATAGCGGTGACCTCTCTATTCTAATCTCTGGTGTACATCATTGATAATTGCTAGTGTTATAGAAAAGAATAAATGAGCAGCCTTGATTCTTATTTTTTTTTTTTTAAAAACTTGACTTGTTTGGGTTCGTAGCCTCTTTAACTCAAGTCATTAAGTTCGTAGGGGTGTCTCTATACCTAGTGCCCTAAAACCGTCTGGTTTGGGAGTCATTGACCCAATACATGGGTTAATTATAAAGCTTAAGGGACCTAGACATTGCACAGTTAAGAAAAATAAATAAATAAATAAATAAAGACTTGTTCGGGTTCATAGCCTTTTTAGCTCGAGTTATTAAGTCCGTAAGGGTGTCTTCACATCTAGTGCCCTAAAATCGTCTAGTTTGGAAGTCATTGGCCCAATGCTTGTTACATGAGTTGATTAAAAAGCTTAATGGATCAGGACATTGCACAATCTTTCAAAAAAAAAAATGATAAGAATCTTGATTGCAAAAGTTTAGTTTTTCTGTATATGTTGAGTGTTATTGTGAGTTACACTGGGCTGTTATAGTGGACAGTTAACTAGTTATGGGAAATACACTTTACACCAAGGGCACTAATGATGTGTTTACTAGCATTCACAAGTACAGGGGACTTAACTTTTGTATTAACTAAATTGTGGTCTTTGCTCAATAGATTCATTCATGCTTGTCCATTATGCCTTCGATAACTTATCATGTCTTAATATCACACTCTAGTAGCACATAAGTTGATTGTTAGGTGGAGTGGTGTGGTAAATTGTTGTTGAGCAGATATGAATATGTTGATGTTTGTGGGTATCATTTCTGGAAACCCTTACGAGACTATACTCGTCCAGTTAGGGTAACCTTTTAGTTTAAAAGCTTGTTGCATATGCTAAATGCAATCGTAATCCCTACGAAAGTGACTTAGAGTATTTTCTTTTTCTTATTTCTATTGTTTTGCTCGAGGACTAGCAAAATGTAATTTGGGGGATGTGATGTAGGCCGAAAGGTACCACATTGAGGTTGCTTAAATTATATTTATAGTCTTTCAATTTTGTTTATTTGGTGGAGATGATGTGTTTTGTGCACTTGTACAGATTTGGCAAGAAATACGCAAATTTAATAAAAAATGGCGCGAAAGCAGATTCTCCGTGCGAGAAACAAAAAATTTGAGCCAACCACCTCACCGCATGTGCGGCCCACCTAGGGTTGCGTGCATAAAAATTTTGGGCTTTTCTGCTGGGAATAAAAAGAAGAAAAAAGGGATTGAAGAGGGTTCAAAAATTATTCGTAGGAAATGGAGGTTAGGGTTTAGAGAAGGTGATTTTCCTCAAGCTTCAAGAAGAACTTTCATGGGGGCTTCTTCCTCTTCCACATCTTCTCACTCCTCCATGAGTGGCTAGGCTCTTCTTCTGTAAGGTTTTGATGAAACCGTAGCCATTCAAATAGGTTTCTTTTTGGTTTTCTTTTATGTAATGGTTTGAACAATTGTGTGGTTCTCAAGAAGTTTTCTAATATAACTTTTTATTATTTTTTCGAGTATTTTACTTTCTGTGATTGTTGAATGCTTTCTATACAATAGTTTTCTACACTTTCATGTTCAAGGTATGAAACGAGTCATACTACGAGAGACGAATTGTGTTGCTACCCTAGTTTAGAGCGAATGACTCGTATTACTTGAGATGGTTCGTGCCTACACATTGAACGTGTTAATTTTCTTGATAAATGCTTCAAGCTTGTAGTTGCAAAGTATTATTTAGTTCGAACTGTAACATAATTGAATCTCAAATTGAAGCCTTATTTATGTAACTAGTTGTGGACTCATTACCCTAGGTTTTTCCCAAAAATCAATCATTTTAATTTTATTTATAATTGCTAGTTTAACTTTGTTTAATTTAATTATTATTAGTTTATGAATCGCTCAATCTTTTTATTAAAATTAATTTAGGAATTTAACAATTAAATTAGTTTAATTTCCCATTTGTCCCTGTGGATCGATACTTTGACTTACTATTATTCTAAGAAATTTGGTATAGTTCAATGTTTATTTTTAGTGTGTTAAACAACCCATCAGAGCGGTCTGTGCGTATATCAATTCGTAACAGACACTTTTTGGATCACTTTTTCATCGCTCCCTCCCTCTCTCTAAACATTTCAAAACCTCAAATTTTCTTCCTCTCTCTCTAGAAACCATCTTTAAACCTCAAATACACTATCATCTGTTGGTTTCTACATCATTGTCCTTTGGGAAAAAGAGTGGAGCACACCAAGAGCTTTCATTTGATCAAAACAAAATTCATTTTCAGCTTTGTCGAGTTTTAACCCTTCTTCTTCTTTGTCATTGTCTTGGAGATAAGGATTCTTAGACCTTTTGTATGGTCTTTAACTTAGTTATTTGCTTTTCTAAACAATATTGTGATTTTGGTGATTTGAACAAAAATCTAGGGTTTTGGCTTGAAATCAAAAGAGGGATTTTCTAATGGGTTCTTGAAAATAGTTGTGTGGTTGTAAGTATAATTGTGTTATGTCCAAATGATGGTTTTCAATACTTAGAATATGTTTTAAAGAAAATGGGATTTTGCCCTAAAATTTTAGATACTTGATTTTGTAAAAAGGAAATGGAAATGGTGTT
This sequence comes from Camellia granthamiana, assembly GCA_036172215.1. Taxonomy (NCBI): domain Eukaryota; kingdom Viridiplantae; phylum Streptophyta; class Magnoliopsida; order Ericales; family Theaceae; genus Camellia; species Camellia granthamiana. The sequence continues at coordinate 78,311,003 of CM069907.1, read as the reverse complement.
GGGTTTTGTGAAATTGGAATGATGATAATGGTGGAGTTGGTTATGTATTATCGCTCCCATCTTGAAATTTTGAAATTATATCTTCATTGCAAATTATCTATTTGATTAGAGATATCTGTTTTGGGCTATCGGTAGAGGATAGCTATGATTGTTGTAGAAATTGCATGAGGATTAAGTGAATTGAAACTAATTTCTCATTCATTTGCATTAAGCATTGTTGTATACTTAACACATTCAAAAATGTATATTGTTTTGAGAAAAAAATGGTGAATACCTTGGTAAATCTGGGTAGGGGGTGTGGTTATGATATTATGTTGGCTTGTGTGTCCTTAGTAAAAGTCCAAAAACCCGCTCGATTAGGTGTCAATCCTTTCGGTTAGTACCGGTAAAATAGCTTTGGTAATGCTTGTATAGCCTACTTGTAGACACGTACCTAGAGATTCCCAGTACTTGTATCCACTGCCTTGTTTTTTGTTATAAAAGAATTGTTTTCATGAATTGAGATATAACCTGGCATTACATGGTTTTGAAAAGAGATGTAAAATGTTTTGACGCGTGCATTGCATATGCATTCATCTTATGACTTTGTTAAGATTCATACATTGTGTTAGAGTATCTCTACTGGGCTTTGGCTTACCCCATATGGAAACAACTTTCAGGTGCTGATGATATACTTCCGCTAAGGACATAGCTTGGGAGGATTTGGAGCCAAGAACCTTTTTTGTTATTTGTTTTAAATGCTTTATACAAGCCTAGGGCTTAAACTGTATTGAGTTTAAACTCACTTTTGTTGTAACCAAGCATCGTCTTGGAAAGTTGTAGCCGTTAGGGTATTAAATTATCTGTTTAACTTTTAATTCATATCTTTTGCTTATGTCACATGTTATAGATTCAGGGTTAGGACTTAGGAATGTATAATTGCATGTGTCATCTTTTGTAACATTGAATCATATGAATGGAAATGTACCACCTTTCAGAATTGTATTGTTATTTAATAATTGTCATAGGTGGAAATATTTGTTATTATTTCAGAACGTCACAGCTTGGTATTAGAGCGATCGGGTTTGAATACTTTGGGATCGTGGGATGTAATTTTTACTACAATGGGTTATCTTGCAATTTAATATTAGAAGTAAACCTAGTATGCTATGTGATAACCTACTTATGTGACTAAGTGGGTATGAGATTTAATTTCTAAGATATTGACTGAGCCTATGAGTTTCTAGAAGCCTTGTTAGAAGAGCACTTGATCACTGCTATTTCTAACTGGAACTCTGACAACATCACGGGATGATCATTATCTAGAAAGGAAGTTTGTATGTATTTATGTGACTACGTGCTTATGTGGAGTGAATTAATTATTGTCCAGCGCATTAGGATGCGAGTGAATTAGTTTCATCACATTTGTAAATGTGCTAATCTCTTGTGTTACCTTCATTAGAATGTTAGGACGTAGACATGGTGATGGTAGGCGTGGCAGGCATAGACAGTAGGAGGTGCCGTTACCAGATCATATTCCGGCACAGGAAGAAGGGATTGGTCAGGCCAATATAACCAAGCCAGTTGGTCAACAGGCCATGAGTGCTTTAGCCCGTGAGATGGCTAGAGCTTTGAGGGAATCCATGGACATTCTCAAAGTTGAGAATCAAGTCTAGGCCTATGTTGTTGAGACATAACTGTAGTTTCTGAAGAGTGAGTTCTTTCGGTCGAATCTGGATGAGTTCCAAAAGAGCACTGAAGGCGGATGAATGATTAGAGCAGATAGTGAAGACGTTTAAGATGCTTGGTATTGAGGACAATGGGGCTGAGAGTGATCTTGGCATCCTTCCAGTTATAAGGAGATGTGAGTCAATAGTGGAAGTATGCGCATGGGCACATTGGAGTGACTTGGGAGGCTTTTTGTCACGATCCAAACCCGCCCCTATAGGTTTAGTGTCATAACCGGCCAGTAATCTAAGATTACCAAAGGCCTAACTGAATAAAGTAAATAAATAGGGCTATCAGAAGCTAAAATGGAAGAAAATAGACCGTCCAATGAGCTGTGACAATTACATGAGACAAAATGCATTCTTATATGTATATACACACGTATGTACATCCAGGCATCATAAGTTTGACAAAACGCGAATAAAAGAGGAAAGAAAGTCCTAACAACCACAGATATAACTCCAGTGCAAACCGACTACAACACGTGAGTGCTTTTCAAAAGTAAAAGGGGGATCACTGGCCACTCCAAAACTTTGACAGATGGGAACCTCGCAATGAGGCACGACAGGTGGCTTAATAAAACTGAGGCAAGACCACTACAACTAAGCCCCCTCCTGAATTGGGTCACCTACATATATATATATATATATATCAAAACGTGAGCTAGAGCCCAGTGAATAACAACAGTGTAAAGGGGTTCTGAATGATGGTCATAATATAAGGCAAATCAAATACTGAACAGATTCTTATCTCATACGGAAATCATAAAAGTATACGTGGTACATCCTCTAGTAAGCTAATACAGGCGGTTTAGAAGACCGAACAGACGGTCATGATAACCGGTAATCAGATATGATGGCCATCACTATAATAAATAGGAGTTCTAGGAATTGGAACTGATAGAGATCTCTGTAATCATGTAAGTAGGTGCTAAGGATGCCATGATATATAGTGTAAGAAAAATAGGATCATCATTCATAAACATAAGAGAAAATACGTCAAAACAGAGCACAATATAAAGCAGGAAAGAGATACTTTAAGTTAAACATATCTTTGCAACAGTGTTACTCATAGTTGGCTCTGTGAATTACGTGGCTGGGGCGTGGCGTTTGATCTACAAAAATAGATACAAGTATAGCACACTTAATCGGTTGTAACCAACTAACCGTTTTCATTGTTTAATGATTGGTTGATCTAATTGTCCCTTATTCTTTTTAAATGCTTGTGGAATGCAAAAGAATGCCAACTATATGTGAAAACCATGCTAATGAAGGCCCGGAAGAGGGACAAATGCAGCAGAAAAATGAAATCGGACCAGCCAAATCGCCGCACGTGCGGAGCCCCTTGGCCGCATGTACAGGACTCCTACTGCACGTGCGCCAGCAGGTGCATATATTGTAGAATGTTCCCTACACCTCCCCTATTTTTTGCACGTGCAGCACTGTTTCCTGCACGCGTGGTTCTCCCAACCGCACGTGTGGTTCTGGGTGTTCCAGAACCGAAAATCTGCTATGTTTTTAGGCTCTCACTGCTCCAAAAATCAAACTCAATTTTGAACAAACCCAAAGCCCATCTTTGATTTTCAAACTAAAAATACCACCTTGAAACCAAAGTTATCACTTGACATTCAATCCCAAATAACTTGACTATGGAGGTGCACAAGCAAGGGTTATGTCTTATGGGTAAAAAATTCATGGAACTTCCTGTATCACTTCTAATTCATACAAGAATATACAAGAACATGCAAGAACAAATGAAGAAGTATTAAAGATGTTATGTATGACAATGATGTCTCCATATACACCACCCAATTCCCTAATTCCACTCAAACACTCTAATTACATGTGGAAATTCATTTCATCTTAGGGGTTTATACAAGAATTCTTACCTTCCAACGTTGATTTGGTGAAGTTGCTTCAAGTTCTTTTCTTCTCCCTTTCTTTCTCTCTTTCTTCTCCTTAGTCTCTAGAATACTCTCTTTCTCTCTCTCAGAATAAGTGTCTAACTTCTTATTTGAGTGCCATAAATATAAAATATCTATTTTTAATTTATCTCCATCAATTTAAGAATTGGTAGCAACTTCACTTGACTTAGTTTAAGGCTCCTCATAACCTACTTTAGCTTAGCCCAATTTAAATTCATAAAGATGGGTTAGGCTCTAATCCCCTAAGCCATTATTTACTTGTAACCTTATAATTTAGTGAATCAGACAGGTCTAGTTCATATATTCTCATATCTATCATGCAAAGTATAGTTCATATGGTAGATAACTCACAATTAACTTACACATATGAGCATATAAGACAGGACAATCACATATAAACACATACATAAGATAAGCCACAGAAGTAACTGTTAATTATGAAAATGGGTGTTACACTTTTGACAACGCCTTATGGAATAAGTTTTTGCGTCCCACTGCTAAGGAGAAGTTGAGAGAACAGTTTTTGAAGCTCAAGCAGCTTAACATGCCAATAGCTGAGTTTAGGGTAGCTTTTACTAGTCTCTTGAGGTTTGCATCGAAACTTATGGCGATAGAGAAACGGCGTTGCATTGAGTTTAAGAAGAGGTTGAGGACTGAGCTCCTTTTCAAGGTGGCCGAGTCTATGATTAGGGATTACAGTCACCTTGTGGAGGTGACAACTCATCTTCAGACTGTGATCCAGTCAGAGGAGGATCGAATGAGGGGCTCCAAACAAAGGAGTCAGGAGGTTCAGGGGGAGGCTCGAGACAACATGAGACAGAGGGGTTCTATCCCACAGTAGTCCCAGGGAGCATAGTCTAGATCCATTTTCCTGGTACTGAGTTCAGGTTCGGGGAGAGGTAGTCAGGGTGGGATCAATTGCTTTAAGTGTGGTCAGCTGGGCCATAAGTCTTCAGTTTGCCTACAAAGAGGATGAGGGCAGCAGTTTGCAACGTTTGCGGCTCGTTCTTAGAGCCAGAGTCAGTGGAGATGGCAGTCGCCAGCCTATTATTAGTGTGAGCAGTCAGGGCACTTGATAAGGTTTTGCCCTCAGTTTGGTGCGTCTGGTTCGAGGCAGGCAGAGAGCTAGCAACCTATCCAGTTAGCACAGGCCTGGAGGGCTAATTAGGAAGCCTCTTCGGCTCAATCAGTGTTTCGGGCTTATGCTCTAAGGGGTACGTAGGTGGAGTAGAGACCTATAGGGCGTGTGTATGTCGTTACCACGCCAGATTTGTTGCTAGTGCTTTCTATGAAGCCCCAAATCTACAATAAATGTGGTAGTCAAGGGAAAGTCACTAATGAGTCCTATGGCTAATATTCACCCAAAAAAAAAGAGTCCTATGGCTAATGACCAAGTAGGATCTCAGATCGCCGGAGGAGTCAAATTAGCTTCCCTTCTAAGTCCAACTTTCTTATGTAGCGCACTATCCCTTTGACAAATCTTAAAAGCCATTAATGCAAGGTCTCATAAGCAACGTAGGGAACTTTATTGGTTTTTAAAAAGGAAAGCATATAATAATAATAATAATAATAAGAGAATAGATACAGAATGTACTTAGTTACAAAAATTAGTTCCATCAATATTACATCCCAAAAATAAAATTCTAGATGGACTATACAAAACACAAAAGAAAATATTTAACTTCTCTAAGACAGCCAAAAGTCTTCAAAGGTTTCCCGCTCGTCGTGTTCTGCTGCAAGCTCCTCTTCGGCACCTGGCGTGATACGCCATGAGTTTTGAATGCCTAGTAAACGCACACACACTCCGTCCTTTTTTCCCAATCTAATACACAATAATAATTACAACAATAGGGAAAAAGAACATGACATTCAAGTTAATAGCACAGGTTACAAGGTTAGTTGTTAGTAGTCTAGAAATCCCCCAAAGAGATTTCATCCTCCCAACTCCAAGAATCGGACATGGATTATTCGGTATGCCCCATCTTTTGCTGCTTTGCAGACCTTATCCCGGATGACTACCAACAATTACATACCGCGTAGCGCCAACCAAGGACCTCAAAAGAGATGGTAAAATAGGGCCTTGCCCATTCCCTCCTCACACCAAACCACCTAAGGTCTAAATACAACCGCTCCGTTCAAGGGTTCCGAACCACTTGCACAAGACTTTAACTTTCCAAAAGGGAACATGTCTCACTAACCAATTCAATTTGAACATAACTTTATCTCATAATAATACTTATGTGATCGAAACCCCATTAGCTCCTTTCGTTTAGATTAATGTTTTTAAGTTAGTTAGTACAAGCAAGTAACAAGAATAAATTTGCATAAGTGTAAGCATCATCGAATGACTAAAATAAAAGATACACAACCAAGACATGTGTAATATCATACCAAGACATGATCATATATTAATAAGCATATTCATGAACACAAGAGCATAAAATACCATTGCCAAACAAAATTTTTAGATTTAGTATCCCTTAAAGATTAAGATCAAAAGGATTATGTTAGATTTTTCCTAAACTTGGCATTCCTATGGTTAGTAGAGAATTTAATCTAGACAAACTCACCTTTATCCAATGCAACTCTTTGACAATTCAAAACAAGAAGAACAACTCTATATCAATTTAGAGTGGTGATTGAGACCTCCACCCCACAAGACCCCCATAAATCTGGATCCCTCATGATGTGGACCATACACATACATGAGTGGATCCCACACATACATGGAGGGCTATGATGACTTTGGGGGTGTGGGGGTCATCTCCAAAGGGGGTCCCAAACATTTTCCATCAATTTAATGCAAAACTATAACAACAAATCCATATGAATTGCACCCTTCCTTTGTTTCACACATAATCTGTATGAACTCCAAAGTTACACCAACCAATCAAAAAATACAAGAAAATGTATTCCACAGTTTGTTTCTAACTATGGGCTAATGGATAAGGAAATATTTATAAGGGTAAAATTATTCATAAAAAATTTACATATGACAATTGGGATGTAGATTAAGTGGTGTTTTAGGAAATTGGTAAAAATCTAACTTTTTGACTTTTTTTAAACTTTTTGTGACTTATTAGCTTTTTCCCAAATTGCCCCTAAATCTTACAAAAATATGATTTATTAGAACATAAGACTATCTCATGAATTAATTGGGACACAAGTATATGAAAATGAAATTTTCTACTAAATTCTTAAAAAGTAAAATATAAAGTATAAGTTAAAAAAAAAAAATTAAAAACTCATAATTTGATTTGTTATAAGAATTAAACTTAAGTTTTTTACAATTTTTTTTTAAGGGTTGTTTGGGAAATGGTTATTTTCATTGATTTTTTAAACTTTGTACAAAAAAATATGTAAAAAAATAGAGAGAATGATATAATTAAGTGTTTTAATTTCATAAATATTTTAGTCAAAAAGCCGACATCTAAATGGGGACTAAGGAGAAAAATAAGTGCATCCCATATATCCTAAAAATGAAACTATAAATAAAACTGCACGTACAATTAATAGGAAAAATTACAAATAGATGAGACAGTCACAAAATAAGTACACTATAAATGAAAATATTTTTTTTTGATATGACTCTGACACACAAAAAGAATTACACCAAACACATAAATAGATTTACATTATACACATAGAAAAGATATACCATCATAAAAATATAGATTTCGTTTGATTTAATTTTAAAATCATGACTATGGTATAAAATTGTGTTTTGAATTTTGAATTAATTTTTTTTGTTTAATTATAAGTTTGGAAAAGAGTTCACTTAAATTCAATTTTCCCAAATTAATAACCCAGACTAGAAATTACAAAACCCTTGCCCTTGTATCGTTAAAACCCTTCTCTCTGTGTCTGTATTTCTGAGGTGGGAACTGAGAATCCCACACCATGGCGGCCTTGGAGTTCGTACTATCTCAAGCTCGCCGCCATTTCTCGACAAAATCCTCTTCTTATCTCCGACTGCGACATTATTCAAAACCCAGAACCACCTCTCCTTCTCCTCGTCCTCCTCTTCCATTTCTGGGATTTAACAGATCACTCTGTTCTGAATCAGCACCAGCGGCAGAAGCAGAGAAGGAGGAGGCTCCTCGACCGAACGAACCCACAAGAAGACCCCCCAAACCCACAGCACCAATACAATCCGTTTCATACCCTGTCAAACCCAAATCGGAACAAGACCTGACATCACAGCCTCCTCGACGCGAACGAGACTATTCCGATAAACCAATAATAAATGCAGAAGAAGTTCGTGGGGCTGCTTGGACTCGGGAGGACATTCGGTACGTGAAAAACATACCCAAGCTATCTCCTGTCTCCTACCCTTCTTCTCGGCTGGTGGCCCCTCTACCAGAAGACCGACTGGCGGAGGATGCTCCTGCTCCTTCAGATCAAGGACAGGTGAAGGAGGAACGGAACAAGGATGCGCAGTTGGATAGAGAGACGATGCGAATTCAAGCTGATAATCGTAGGTTTAGGTGGGCTTTGAGGGGTGTTGAAGAGGAGAGGCTTCCTTTCCCCACACTTATCAAGCAACAACAACAAAACAAGGACAAGGTTATTTTTGATCTCCAGGAGGCTATTCGACTCGTCAAGGTCCTTTGCTTGCTCCTTTGTTTCCTTTCTAATTGTGTGTGTGTGTATCAATTGATAATATTAAATTTCAAGTGAGAAATTCTTGACCTTCTTCTATGTTGAATTGCCTGAAAATTAAATGGAAATACAATTTCTTCAAGAATATGCTTAGTATGGTATTGTGTGTATTTTCAAATATTTTGACTGACATATGATTCAATTTCTAGTTTCATCTTGTATCCATAATAGTAAAGTCTCATTTCATTAGCCGCTTGGGGATATCGGGGACTAGAAGGACAGGCGAGGGACCAAATAATTTATGGTTTCATGTATCCTACGTCCATTTAAATGAGGATTTCGGGGGTGGAGATCTCTTATGTATGTTTTTTCCCCTGTAATTGGGGCCATTTCAATGAACAATTACGGAAAAGTCAGGAAAGATGTGATATGGTCAGTCAAATTGAAAAGGGGAAGAATGCATTAAGTGTTAGAAGTTGGGAGGCTCAGAATGGGGATAAGTTCTTCCATGCAAGGTCATGTATTGTTATTCTGTTCCATGATTTTAACTACCAAGAGGAGATATGAAATGGTATAATGGGTGTTTTTTTTACCCCTATGTTGATGAAAAATGAGGAGAATAGGAAGAGATATAAAATTAAAGTAGATTTGATAGTGGATGACATTTAAATGGTTGAGGCAGCCGCTGGAATTAACAATTTATGAAGAGTTCAAAGTTTAAGGGTGTGGACAGCACAGGGGTATGATAAAGTATAATTTTTAACGACAAAGATTTTTACATTTTAGTTTTGATTGATGTATTTAGCACCTAATATGAACACTGACTTTTTAGAAATTATCTGTGATTTGAGGCTTTGGAATTTACTTTGGAATCCACTTGCTAAGGCTACTTACTACATAGGAATCAAACCACTTTTCTTCCTTAATCCAATGCTTCCCGTGGTCATCGACTCCGAACTGGCCTGCACACCCCTATAAAACCCAACGGAAGCCATCCTCCACACATCTAAACAAGCACGACACTGTAAAATCACCCACCTCCTCCTCCTTAACCACCACCCTATTATCCCAACACAAAAGAATCTCCTTTGCTGTCCCCATAGCTGGAAGGTACAACCACTCAACAAACCTCCCCTCCCTCCCACTCCCCCCCAAATCTCCTAAACCACCTCCCTTAAGAAGCTCAAGGAAGGTTAAATTCAAAGAAGTAATGATATTTGGACATTGGCATGATTTCAAAAAGAAATTGACAGGAATCGTATACATTCTGTTTTTAGTATTATTAGAGTCCTATTTTATGATTATTTTTTATTTTCTAGGATTTTTAGGTTTGATTATTTGGTCTTAAATTGGTTTTTGAAATCAAAGATATTGTAGTAGTTTCATTTTTTGGTTCTAGTTGGTTTAGGAAGTCTCTAAAGCCTATATAAAGTTATGTAATGCTTCTAATTCAATGGAGTTAATATTTTATAGAATTTCAAGAGCTTTTAAAGTTTTTTATGGATTGTGTGATGCAATCAAACCTTACGTGTGATACTTAAGGAATTCTAGGAGTAATTCTTAGACCTATAATCTTTATTCTTTTTCTTTTCTGTTTCAATGTACTATTCTCGTATTACTGTTCACAGCCCTCTAAAAGTGCACTTTTCAACCTCAAAATCCCTTCCAATCACCCCCAACCCCAAATCAACCTTAATCCCTTCTGTTACCTATTAGCTTTCAATTTAACCCTTGAAACCCTAAATTACTCACGATTTAGGCTGTCAAATAATCTAACTAGGACTAACCAAACCAAGCCTTAAGTCTCATCAAATGGGGTCGGCTACATGAATCCAGCACTGTTCTACATCAGGGAGTCGTATCTTCACTTTGCCCTTTACTTCCTCTTCCTTGTAGCTTGCCAATCTCTTTAACAAGACTCATACTTCAGCTCACTTTCAAGGTTCTTACTTAACGAATTCTCGATGCTTGCTGTTCTCACATCATGAGTTTGAGGAGGGTGAGAATTGTAGTTTCTCTCTGTCTTTGGAAGGTTTACTATTTCATATTTAGCTTAGGGGTACTTTTGTTATATTTAGTCATTGGGTTCTTTTTTTTTTTTTTTGGCTGTGTTAATCAAACATTTATTGTAAGTTGTTGTGGGACTAATGTAATATGGTGTTTCTCTCTTTCTAAGTTGTATATTTTTTTCACAATCTTAAATAGTCATATTTTAGCCTATATTTTGATTATAAATTGGATGTCTGAATCTGAAACAGTAACATTGTTTAATGGTTAAAACTGAAAAGTCTGTATTGTTTTAATGAGATTATGATATTATCCTCATAAAATATCTTGGGTTTAAATGGATTTGAATTGTTGTCAGATTGAATACCTAGTTTTGAAAATGAGTTTGACTACAATCAGATCTCATTAATTGGATTTGGTTTCAAAAGAAAGATCTTCTGGTGTTATCTAAGTGGAATTTATTTGGGGTGGACTCAATCTTAGTTCTAGCTGTTAACAAGCTTAGTTGCATTGAAATGGACAACCATATATTACTTCATTGCTGATAGTTACTCTGCTGGTGATTTTTCTTTGCTTTCTGGAGTTTTCTTCCTTGCTAATTATTTGCATTCCTTCTAGTGTTTTTTCAGGCTAATGCCAAGGCTAATTTCAATGAAACTGTTGAAGTACATGTAAATCTTGCTGCTGAACTACGTCGAACTGATCTGGTATTTGCTATCTGTAGAAACTATTGACTTATGTTGAGCTTCATTTTTTGTTTTTCTGCTTCAAATCGAGCATTATTCTGGCGTGGATATTGGTGTATAAGCTGGATTTTTTTGTTTGTTTAGATCAAGTTGACATATTTGAAACATGCGAGCAAATATTGGAAATGTTTGGTAATGGTTCAACTTGAATAAAGATTGGTTAGTGTCAAGGAACGATGTCTAGTCTATATGGTAGATATTTTGCTTTGTATGGTTCCTATATTTTTTATTTGTTATGTTCAAACTTGTCCCACTGATAATACAAACTCGTTAAATTGATTTATGCATTAAAATCTAAGTTCTATTGGGTTGCACCTATGTGTGTCGCCATTGACTGAAGGGGTGTTGATATAGCTCACTTCTAACTTTTCACTTACTTTGGTTTCATTTTCAGAATTTGTTGTTTGCTTGTTTGTTTGTTTGTTTGTTTGTTTGTTTGTTTTTAAATTATAGAAACTATTTGGACAAAAATAAACACAACAAAGATATTTTCAAAAATTATTTTTGCCTCTAAGAAGAGAAAATCATATGAAAATGATTTGTTTTTATTTTTCATTTTATTGACCAAATTAGCTTTTAGTTTTGGGTAAACTACCAATAGGTCCTACTTTTGAGACTTATTACCCATTAAGTCCTATTGATAAATTTATTAAGTGATAAAGATAAATTTATCAGTCTTTTATTTTTATGAATAAATTTATAGTGATAAATTTATTAGTCTCTTTGTTTTTATGAATAAATTTATAGTGATAAATTTATCAATCTCTTATTTTTATAGTGTTAAATTTATTAGTTAGGACCTATAGGTAAATAAGTCTAGTTAATAGGACCTACACGTAAGTACCCCTTTAGTTTTTTAGCCAAAAAAAATAAAAAATAAAATGCAAATAGATTTTGAAATCAAAACCTAGCAAGGCACTATTTTTAATTGGTAAATTACACATTTCACCGTCAAATTTTACTTTGGTTCTCATATTTTAATTGCAACAATTAAGTCGTCATATTTTAAGTTGTGTTTCAATGTGGTTCTCCTGTCACATGCCGTTAAAAATTTGGACATAAAGTGCTCACTTAAACACTGCGAGAGCACATTTTAGGGGTGTTAGATGAAAAAAATTGTATGACAAATTGCACTTTTCACCCTCCAACTTTCACTCAAGGTTCACTTTGGTCCTTCATATTTCAGCTTTCACGCAAATTTCAAACATTGGGGTAACTGGAGGACCACATTGAAACACAAGTTGAAATACGAGGCCTTAATTGTTGCACTAAAAAGATGAGGGACCAATGTAAGATTTGAGTGGAGATTTGAGGGTGAAATTGTAATTTACCCATTTGTAATTTAGTCACTATGACTCATAGTTGTATGTTGGCACTAGTGTTGTCAAAATTGTACGATACGCGATACGTGTTGTATGATATGTATTGTATCGTATGGAAAAAGATATGTATCATGGACTCATATAGTTGGTGACTTGAATTGTGAGATACGTTTACGTATCATACGATTCCGTATTGTATCGCGATTCAACTCGTATCACATGATTAATTAATTTTTACATTCTTCTTTACCTTTGGGCCCATTAGCTACTTTTCTCACTATTAATCACCATAGCTAACACTCATTGAAGAGTCATGAACTACATTATCAAAATATCTCATACAAAGGAGACCCAAATTCAAATAAAATCACTAGAAAAAATGACTGTCATACTTCTTTTGCTACAAGAAATTAAATTACTATCATGAATCTAATTTGACTGAATTTATATATACCTTATTCACCAATTTGGTCATTAGTTATATGATTTAGTAGATTATTTTTTGCAATATATTTATATTTATATATTATATAAAAATACTTAATTTTTACCTATCTTTATATATGTTAATGTATCTTACGATACACGATATGATACACAAAAGTGATACAGTATATGATACACAAAAGTGATACAATGATACACGATACATATCATGATTCAACAACATTGGTTGGCACTGTCTAGAGGGGAACTTTTGATATAGCTCATTGCTAATTTTTCACTATTTTTACGTGGTTGCTAATTACGATGATTGCATATTCCAACTAATTTTTTTTCAATGGTGCTTATTTTATTTTATTTTTATTTATTTTTTATAAATCCTATTTTTTTTTGACATATTGAATCAATAACTAGTTTGCATTAGTTTGGTCGTATTTGATAAAATGAGTGATCCCCAAGCTAGTGATGCCTTAGTGACCTCTTCGGGGAAAGAGGCGGATACCTTGTGATGGAACAAGAAGAAAGTTAAGTGGTTGCACGATGATTGATCAAGGGAAGATGGGCTTGATGATATGGTGGAGGTGTATTGAAAACACTAGCTATGGCGGGGGTTAAATAACATGATTTATCGGTAAAGGGGAATAGCCTGAAGATCACTTTCGAGATGCCCTAGTTGAATCCTCCATTGAGGTTTACATGGGCTTTGCTGACGACGACGACGACGACGACTAAGATTTGGATAGCGCCATAGAAATTGATGAGGCAAACATGGGGAAACATCAAGCGATGGAGTGGATAGTCCTTGTGTGGTGAGGAGGAGCTGTGTTGCCTTTGGGATCGGTGGCATAAGGCTTTGATTGTAAAGATTCTTATTAGATTTGTGCGTTACAAGGTCCTTGTCTAGAGGGCTCAACAAATTCGGAAGCTACAAAATTGTTTGAGATGATAGGTCTGGGTGAGGGCTACTACTTGGTCCGATTCTCATGTGAAGAGGACTACAACCATGTTTTACTTGATGGTCATAGTTTGTGTTGGGTCACTATCTAACTGTTCAGAAGTGGTGCCCTGAGTTCAAACTAGCAAAGAGTGATATGGATTTGATTTGCGGGACTACCGATTTAGTACTTTGAAGTGAAGATATTAATGGGTTGGGAAATCTAATGGGAAAGGCAATAAAGCTAGATACAACTTCATCCAGTCAGGCTTGGGGTAAGTATAGGGGTGTGTGTTGAAGTTGATCTCACTCGAAGTCTGTCACTGAAGGTTTGATCGAATGATTTGCTGCTCCTCGTGGGTTATGAAGGCCTTCAGGACATGTTTTGAATGTGGATATCATGGACACTAGGAGTGCCTACTATGCATCATGAGTGGATTAGAAAATTCACCGAACTTGCAGCATTCAGGGATTGAAGAACCGAGTTAAGCTTGGTTGTTAATGGAGCTTTAAAGGCCACAAGTCATAACAGTTGTTGGCTCGTGGATGATTGCTAAGCAAGTCAGGTGGACTTAGTGGTGCCGTGGTATTGTTGCACCTCAATGTATGGCTGATATTTGGTTAGTGGAGCAATAAAAGGTGCAATATGAGGGGCGACAAGGGTATCAAGGCCTGTTGGATCACGTTTTGATGTGTTGGATGATAGTGGGGATGATCAATAGAGGGACCTTGCAGGGCCAACGTTATCCAGAGGCCATTTAAGTAGTGGCCTTAGGCCCTGTTCTTCTTGAAGGCCCCATAAATTTTTATTTTTTATTTTGGTGTGTGTGTGTGCAGACTGCTATAGTTGAGGTGATTATGAAATTATACAAAAGGCCTCACTTTAAAATTTTCCTTAGGCCCCTAAAAGGGTTAGGTTGTCCCTGGGACCCTATTGTCATTTCTAATGGATACGATGTGGCTTTTGTGGCTACACATATGGGTCAAAAAGCATCCCAGACTGGATCAAATGGTGACAGGAAGTGCCAAGTGGCTAAAAGAGGATCGCACAAAGGGCTTGTTGAAGGAGGTGTCGATAAGTTCATTTGAAACCCTAGCCTAGCCCTTCTGGAAAACCTTAACTAGATTCCCTTCAATCCACAAGTATTGGGCTTGACCCTTGAGTTTCCACTGTTACCTTCTACCATATCTACCCGCAGTAAAACTCACACCAAAGATGGATCGGCCTTCCCACCTTCTTCAACACCCCCTTCTCTCACTTTCTTTTGCAATGACCAACAAATTTCTCGTCAATTCTGATTGTGAATTACCTTACGTCCTCTTAGTGGAGTTGGTAGTAAGTTGCCCGATAGATCTTCCATTTCTAGTAATACCGGACCACAAGATCGATGTAATCAACATGAAATTGTTGGAGCTACAGAGCTTGCAACAGATGCTGGAAAAACGCTTCTTGGTGTCTCCATTGAAGATCATGGATCTGTAGCAGAGTTAGTAGTGATTGCTTCCTTTGAAATTTGTGGGAGATCATTTAGGGTCATGACCTTGTGGTTCGTCTTGTTGGAAACTAGATTTTAGAATATATGGGTAGATCGTATAAAAAAGCAAACGATTTATAATCAGGTGGTGAAGGTTGAAGCCTTTGGTTTCTTTGGCAGCATTTGGTTCTTTTGGAGAGATGATTTGGTTGGTGGAGATCTTTTCTCATTGTTCCCAAGCGTTGGAAGCAGTTATTCACAAGAAGAATGAAGTAGATTGGCTATTCACAACTTTAGATGTGTGTCCTAATTTGGCTTCTAGAGAAGCACATTGGAGATATCTTACCAGGGTTACGAGTGCTCTAAAGTTGCCATGGCTAGTTGTCGGTGATTCAATGAGGTTGTCAGGGGAGGGGGGTAGGAAGTCTGGAGGTGCCCCAGTGAAGTAGCGAGGTGTGAGAAGTTTGTTAATTGGATGAGTAGATGCAACCTCATCATTATGGGATTTTTAGGCCCACGCTACACTTGGGTGAACTCAAGGCAGGGTTATGTGCTGATAGGGGAAGAAATTGATTGTGCTTTGTTTTATTCAGAGTGAAGAGCCCTTTTTCCGTATGCTTAGGTTAGGTGACACTGCCCATTGTTGATTTCTTTGGATAGCACTTCATCTATGTGTGCTAGCACCTTTTGTATGGAAGTTGCCTTGTTTTCTCGTCCTTTTGAGATGGTGGTTCATCATTCCTGGTCCTTTGCTGAAGGTAATGTTTGCTGCACTATTCATCGATTTGTGAGTTCTATTAGAGAATGGAATTATAATGTTTTTGGTAATAGTTTTCATAACAAGTAGTGTTTGTTGGCCATTGTGAGTTCTATTGGAGAATGGAATTCTAATGTTTTTGGTAATATTTTCGTAACAAACGACGTCTGCTGGGCAAGGTTAGAATGGCATTCAAAAGTGCATTAGGGAGGAGTAGAAACCCTTTTCCAGAAAGACTTGAGAAACAACTGATTAAGAATACAGTAGAGTTTATTCCAAGAGGTGATGTACTTGTTCCAAAAGTTTCAAGCCAGATGGGTATCATTGGGAGATAAGAATACTTACTATTTTCACACGACTACTTTGATTTGGCATAGATGTAACAAGGTGATGGCTCTAAAACTCTCAGATGATTCTTTGTGTTTTTATGGGAATACTCTACGGAGTTTGGTGGTGTATTATTTCAAACATCTTTATGCGTAGGGATAGTGCTTCCAATGGGGAATGAGGAGATCAAGGGTTTGTTGCAAGGTCGTAGGTTGAATAATGATGATCAACTGATGACTGTGGTTGAGGTTCAGATGGGTGTGTTTAGCTTAGGTGCTTTTAAAGCACCAAGGTTGGATAGAATTCAACCAGGGTTTTATCATAAGGATTGGGATATAGTTGGCCTTACAATTGTCAGTGTGGTTTAGAAAGTGTTTGTGGAAGGGAAGACTCTGGAGGGTATGAATAGAACCTTGATTGCTCTTATCACTAAGGGAAGTATCCCTAGAATCTTACTTAATTTTGACCAATTAGCTTGGTCAATGTCTCCTTGTGTATTGTTTCCAAGGTCTTGGTGTGACTAGAATCTGATTGTTGTTGCAGAAGCTAGTGAGCCCTAATCAACTAGTTTTATCCCTGGGAGCCAAACATCATATAGTAATGTTATCGTTCAAGAATTGTTGCATACCATGAAAAAAATGAAGGGGAAAAGGGTGGTATGACAATTACGATTGACTTGGTTTGAAGCCTATGATTGAGTGGATTGGAATTTCCCAAAAAAATAGTCATTAGATACAGATTTCATACTTCTTGGGATTATCTAGTGATGCACTGTGTCGAAGAAGAACGAACAATTTGTGGATGATTGTGTCTAGTGTGGCTAGAAGAGTTGATTTGGGAAGATGGTAGGCACTTAGATGACTTGGGGTCATCAAAGTGGAGGAGAGAGCTGAGGCAATCTTAGAAGAGAGAGGGCGACAGTGGAGGTCTTTTATACCACAGAGAGAGAATTGTATGAAGTGTATTGTTGGTTTGATGATTGCTTTGGGAAGACTTCCTTATATAGGCAGGGATTTCTCGACAATATCAAGAGAAGTCGATGGATCCTAACAATATCAAGGGACCAACGGATGTCTTGTGTCCTTGTGGCATTATTGCTTATATGACAATATCACATGCCATGGTATGAACGTCGGGCGTACAAGATGTACACGTCATAGTTACAGGTTGCAAGTTGTAGCGAAACCTCTCTCATCTAAAGACTGGTCAAGTGTCCCTGATCGGGGACCTTGATGACTCCTCAACTCTATCCTCCGAGCCATAAGTCGTCCAATGATCCTGAGTGGAGATCCTAGGCCTTGCTTCCGACCTAGGTGATTATGTAGTATAAGTTGGAGATTCTCGGATCACATGTGATGAGACAAATCTCTCGTGACCGATCTCTTTTCGAGACAGGTGGTGGAGTTAGATCTCGGTGGTGGTAAGATCCTAATGAGATCTTGCATGTGGATTGGGGGACAAGATTCTACATATGGATTGGGAGATGGATCTTGCATATGGATTTGGAGGTTTCTTTATATGGATTATGAATTGAGATCTTACATGTGCATCAACAATTAGATCCTACATGTGGATCCTGGAGATAGTGAGATCCATAGAGATCTTAAGCACACTTGTGTCTTATGAAGCACCGACACTTCAAAACAAGTGCCGTATCTGTGTCAGACACACGAACACTTTGGGGACATGCAGACATGGTAGAGACACGTATGGGACACACCACATGGCGTGTCCCATTATTTAATTAATTTGTTTTCAGGGGACATGCTGGGGACACTCTACGGATATGCCAAGTTGTATTTTTTTCCATTTTATTTAGTACTTTTGATGAATGTTGAATGTTAAATATTTATTAGTATTTCCTTAAATTTAAACACTTAATAGATCATTCATAATAAAGATATAAACTGTAAGTGTCAATATAAAAGTGTCTTTTTAAAAAAAATTATGGAATTAGAGTCAGTTTTGTTAATATTGATTGTTTGTGAATGTAATATTAATCTAGATAGCAAATAAAAATATATGAAAACATATTTTATTACCTTATACCCGAGTTGTCTGTGTCTTCATTTTTTTTTTGAAATCGCCGTGTACTGTGTCTGCATTTGTATCTGTGTTCGTGCTTTTGAGCTTGTGACAACGTGAGATCCTACGTGTGGATTAGGAGACGAGATCCTTCATAGAGGTGGATCTTGCATCTGGACTTGGAGGTAGGATCCTTCATATGGATCAAGAGTTGAGATCCTAGATGTGGATCTTGGAGATAGTGAGATCCATGGAGATCTCAAGCAGTGTTTTTTAAGGCGAAAAGCGAACCGAGGCGACAAGGTCACCTAACGCCTAAGCACGAGGCGACGAGGCGAGGCGAGGGCTTCATCGAAGCGAGGCGACCAGAAAGGATATTTTTTTAAAATAAATGGTATAGACAAAAATATAAATATTTTCAAGGAAATTAAAGGATAATTCAATGTTTCAGCATAAGGAAATTAAAGAACATATTTTAACAACATTAAAGAACATAAAGAAATTAAAATAGTTGAAATGAATTGAATTAAAATAATTAATTGAATAACCAGGAAATTAAAATAACCAGGAAATTAATTGAATTAAATTAAACAAATTAATTGAATTAATTGAATTAAACAAATTAATTAAATTAATTGAATTAAAATAATTAATTGAATAACTAGGAAATTAATTTTATTGAATTAAATTAATTGAATTAAAATAAACAAATTAATTGAATTAAAATAATTAATTGAATAACCAGGAAATTAAAATAATCAGGAAATTAATTGAATTAATTGAAATTTTAACACAGAAGAAAAAAAAAATTGAATTAATTGAAAAAAAATTAATTTTAAAATAATTGAATTAATTTTAAAAATTAATTTTTACGAATTAATTTTTGCGAATTAAAAATTAATTTTAAAAAATAATTGAATTAATTTTAACACAAGTTCGACAGTGTTCTTCAATTAATTGAAAAAATTGAACAAAGAAGAACAGGTGAAGTCGACAGTGAACAAAGGAGAAAGGAAGAAGAAGAAGAAAGGAAGAAGAAGGAAGAAGTAGGAACTCACCTCGAAACGACGTCTGAAGAAGGAACGAAGTCGACGAACGAAGACCCAGATGATTCGACTTCGGAAGAAGAAGACCCAGATGTCGACGAACGAAGTCGATCTAGGGTTTGGACTTCTTATTTAGTAATTAACTTTGTCGATGAAGGGCCCAGATGATTCGAACAAAGTCGATGAAGGGCCCAAATGATTCGAACTTAAATCAGGCCAAAATCTGACGAAGCGTCGCTTCTCTTCGCCTCGCGCTTCATCGCCTAAGCCTCGCTTCAGGCTCTTCTCCATCGCCTCACCATTTCACCTCGCCTCAGTGTGCGTGAAGCGCTAAAGCCTCGCCTCGCCTCGCTTAGCGCTTAGGCGAGCGCTTTGGCTCGCCTCTGATAACACTGATCTCAAGCATACTTGTTGTGACAACATGTCAATGCCACATAATGGAGATGGACCCATATACCTACACACTTCTTAGATGAGGCATGTCGTGTCAGACATGACGCTTTGTGGACACTTCTTAAAGCATGTCCTCAATATATCTTAATTAGAAATACAAATTTGTAATATTAGACACTTAATGCAACTTTTGCACTATAAATATGTTTTGAAACATTTATAAGATGAATTCATCAAGTGTACTAAGAAGAGTGCACCCTTTTATGGAGGAGGCATGTTGTGTTGGACACTGACACTCTGCAGACACTTCTAAAGTAGTGTTGAACACTTCTTCAATGTGTCTTAATCTAAAATATAAATTTATAATATGGGGCACTTTACAGACACCTCGCAGATACTTCGGTGGCACTCCTTGAATTATTTGAACATGATCTATAGTAACAATGTTCTCCATTCTTCAATTTGCAACTTTTCACTATGTTTTGGTATATTTATAAGATGAATATATTGTAAATATACCATGTGTATTTAAATTTTCTACAATTGTTTTGTATTCTTTAGAATGCAGTGGTTACATGAATAACATCTTGATGTTCAAGTTATGGAATTTACGACTTGTAATTTTAATTGGTGTTATGTGAACTTTTTTTCATTATGTTTGAATAAACTGTACATATATTTGACATATAATAAATTCATACAAATATAAATTTCCCAAGCTTATTGTGACCTGCATTTTTTGAAAATCAACATATTGATGTGTCCATGTTGTACTTGTGTCATGTTGTGTGTATATCTATGTGACATAGCATGTGTATTTCAATGTTCTACAATTGTTTTGCAATTTTTATAATGCAATTGTTAGTGAATGATATCTTGATATTTAAATTATGGAATATGACTTCAATTTTAACTCTCTTTTTTTTGTGTGTGTGTGTGTGTGTGTGTGGTTACATTTGAATACCCTATTTATATATTTGACATATAATAAATTTATAAAAAATATAATTTCTTAACGTATTCTATGCATTGTGTCTTGCATTTTTTGAAAATCGTCATGTTGTCACGTCGCGTGTCTATGTCTATGCTACTTAGGACTCCGTAATGTCAACAGAAATGCCATTGATTTGGAATGGGGAGCTCAGGTCGGGGTCTGCGGCAGTGGGATCACTTATCCCCATACATTTTTGTGTTCTGCATGGAGGTGTTGGGAACCATTGAGGCTAAAGTTATAGATAGGAGTTGTATGCCCATCATCAATTTGACCAAGGGAGGGCCATCAATTTCGCTTGTCTTCTTTGCCGATGACTTGTTTTATTTGGAGAGGCATCAAAGACTCAAGCTGAGTAAACTATGGAGTGGTTTTGTGGAGTTGTTGGGCAACAAATCATCCTCGAGAAATGTAATAGGTATGTATCACCTAATGTTCCTCAAATAAAGAACATATGTTAAGCCTAAGGATCCATAGGCACCACGAGCAAGCTGGGGAAGTACTTGGGAATACCTCTACTCCACTCTCGAGTCACAAAGGTGGCATCAATATGTCTTGGATAGAGTGAGGGCTAGATTGTCTGGTTGGAAAGTGTCTCGGCTTGAAGAGCCACTTTAGTATAGTCAGTTACATCCGCTTTAGTATAGTCAGTTACATCCATTTGAAGCATCGATTCAGAGCAGTGCATAACTATATGAAATGAAAGCATACATTCCTCTTGGATTGTTATATTACATTATTATAGGATCTAAACAACAAAGTAAAATACAACAGTTGTGACAAAGCTTTACAAATCTAGCACAAGCATACAAGGCCAACTTCTAATCAAACTTCTCTTTGTAATCGAGCTCTTCATCACCTACATATATATATATATATAAGAGAGGGGTGAGCCATTATCCAGTGAATAGTAATATAGTAAAGCATCGACAGCTTTTAAATATAACATCAAAACATAGTTTTAACTTGAGCAAGACATTGCATAACTTGGCTTTTGCAAACATTTACATAATGATGAACATATCAAGGATTACAAGGTGTTTAACCGGCCCGGATACCAGCTAAATGTCCCACCCGAAGGTGGCAAAGTGAGCTCAGCCATCAAGACTTGATTGGGTATAATCCCCCAATTTTGGGATATGATCCAAGAATGTCATTTTAATACATGATACAAGAGTATACGATGTTCATTCATGATAAAACGTTAGCATACATTCCGTAAACATAGCATAGGTTTTGCATGTCAAATCATAGCTTAACAAACATAACTTTACTACACTACTACTCACAAATGGCTCTTGAACTAAGGGTGTTTTCTTCCTCCAAATGCTTGACCTACAAAGAACATGAACAATACATTGAACACAATTCAACTTACAAGCTCCTACTTCAATTCAAGTGCCTAAACTTATCTTAATACTTCTTAATTATTTCCTTAGATTGTTCAAGGTCTTTCTGAACTTGTTTCAAGTCTAAATCAAGTATCAACAAGTGTCAAATGCATGCCTAGAAGCATCCTAGGTAATCAAGGTTTGATGAATATTGAAATGTGCCAAAGACATCTGTTGAAGGGCCCCAAGTATTCCACAATAATTCCATATGCTTTGCATTGAAAAATATCATATTTAGATGTTTAAGGTTTAAGGAAATAGGAAGAAATGAAAGAGAACTAAGCTAGGAGAGGAATTAACATGAAATGGTAAAGAAGAAAGTGAGCAGCCTTTACTAATTTTAACTTTTCTTTTTGTATACATGAAATTTGGATGGGAGACTACCACCATTGAAAACTAGACTTTTGGGGCTTGAATTTAGACTCAAGAATCACTTAAAACCAAGTCTGGATGAGAGAGATATGTCCATTTGAAGTTGGACTGAAACAGGGGTGTCACGTGCGGGGATTAGGGCCGCATGTGTGGTTTTTGCAGTAGAAAAATCACTTTCTAAGAGGATTGGCCGGACGTGCGGGGATGGGTGCCGCACGTGCGGGAAGTGCTTTTCCAGAACACTTGTTTGAGTCCAAAAATCTCACCCTTTTCTTATCTTTGTCCGTTTCTTTTCAAGGTTCTATAGTATGAATTTAAGCTTGCAAAAACTCTTAAAAATCTTAAGAATGTATGACAACAAAGCTTCTTTTAAATCAAGAACATCAAAAACAAGATCAAACAACAAGATTTATGACTACCTAGTTCTTTTCCATTTTATTCTATCCTTTCTCATTTTTTTTTCTTCATTTCTATCCTTTAAAGGCAATGTTCAAGACTTCAAATCATGAATAGGTGATGTGTTTCACAGGTAAACATTAATGTGGGATGAATTCTAAGTTAAGACTAATCAAAACTCAGGCTGTGTTTGGTTGTATTTTCTAAATATATTTCTACCCCTTATTTGCGTTTGACGTTTGTTTACGGTTTTCAAAAGTTAATTCCAAATTCAATTTTGAAAACTTTGTCTAAGGCGGGAAAATTTGGGCTAACTGGTCGTCCCACCGGTTGACTGGAACTATACATTTTTTTTTGGTTGCAATTGACACATGTTAATTTTTATATATTCAATAAAATTTTTTTTCCGAATTTTAAAATTTTTTTTATGAGCTTTGAATAGAATTTTGAGTTGTATGTTTGGTTATGAGTTGTAAGTTTTTGTATCAAATATCATGTCACATCAAAAATTCCCCACTCAATTCAAAACTCTTTTCAAAACTCATTCACCAAACAAATTTTCCACACTCAAATCATAATTTCAAAACTCACAAACTCAAAATACAACTCCTATTCTCAAATCATATTTAGAAAACTCTACCAAACACTACTTTAGTTTTTCTAACCAATTCTTCAAACCCTTTTCTTTTCCTAGTTCTTCTCTATTTCTTTCATTTCAATCTCTTCAAAACTTAGTCTAAATGATTTTCTTGCTAGGTTACAACAATAACTTGAGGGAGAGGACTAGATTTCTTACCCTTTGATGAATTTCTCTTAATTTCTTGGTTGAAGGCTTTGAACTTCTTTGACTCATCTTCTTTTCTCCTTCCTTTCTCTTTTCTTCTTCTCTTCCTAGAACACAAATCCTCTCAACTCTTCTCTAACCTTCTCCTTCCTTCTTTTATTCTTGCTCCTACAGATTTTTCTCTTGTTTTGGTTTTATCTAGCAAGGTGAGACAAAAGGGTTGTAAGACAAGGAAGGCATGGGACAAAAAGGGTGGTGTATGTATGCATCACTTATGTTCTTGCCTTATTAATTCCTTAATCTCCATCATTAATTTAATTAATCGATTTTAGTTATAATTAATCAAGGTTAGTCTCTAATTAATCAAAGTTAAATTAATCTTGCTTAACTTAATTAATCCAAAAAGTCTAAGTGCACAGATGACCGAATACAAATCCGAACATAGAAATTGTGCATCCGGTTGCCTGCCCGGACGACTGGCCAGAGCTTGTCGACCATGACTGTCATGGTGTTGACGTGGCTGTCATGGTGTCTTCCAGTCATTTGGGCGGTCGTCCGTGGAATAGTTTAGTGTTTGGTCTCTGTGTGCGTAGCATTGCTGTAATTAATCTTGATTTAGGCTCACTAATCCTAATTAGCAAAATAATATAGCATTAAAATAACAAGCATATTAGTCTAAGATCTTTAAGCTCCTCAATTAAGGATTCTTAGGTGATCTAAGCATTCAATATCCATATCAAATTCCATCCCTTAACTCCATGTTACTTATCAATTCCCACACCAAGGTTCTTTTCTAAATTGTCTTAGGTTTTTCATCAATCACAAGTATCCTTACATCCCTTCTTCTTAGGCACACTTCCTCAAGTCTTTTCGACTACTCGCTTCTATACTTTACTTCGAATATTCTGTATAGTGAGATAACTGACTTGACTTAAGACATTCAAGGATATGGTACGTGGCATTCTTTGGGGTGTCACAATGGGTGTGTGGATAAGCTTGCTAGAGATGCAGTTTATGCTGATAGGGAACTTCGGGCGCTAATCCAGTCATCAAGAGTGGTGCAGCCCATATTGGCTTGAGACTCCTTCGGATGGGGAATCTCTGGAAGCATCATGGTTTAGGTTTGGACCTTGGCCCCCTTCTTTGTACCCAAAAAAAAGATTGAGAAAAGAATTGGTAACTAGTTTCAAAACAAAACTATTGTCCAAAGTTCCTTAGCCCCGCTATAGAATGTAGAAGTTTATTCACACTACCCCCGCCCCTGTGCTCATGCAGTACCACTTTGCATCCAATAAATATATGTAGATATATTTTCCTTCTTAATGGCTTTCTTGTTCCTGCACAGGTTCTATCTTGGTGAATGGTTTGCACACTGTTTAATATTCTCCACCTCCGTGAGAGATTGTCTTCTTCTTCTTCTTCTTCTTCTTCTTCTTTTTTTTTTTTTTTTTTTTTTTGGGGGGGGGGGAATTGAAAAGAAAAGTGGATGCCATTTCGGGTTCTTAAATAGAAGACATGAACAGTATTCATCATCTTTTCTTGTTTGTCTCTGGTGCTTTTGTATTTCTGAGGCATTAATATGTTTGGCATCTCAATCATATTTTTTTTTTTCAAGATATTTAGTTAACTTCCATCTGAATTGAAGTGCAGAAGCTTGATGGTATTGCAACTTTGCCTCATGGTACTGGAAAGGTACAATCTTCACTTATGATGGTGGATGGTGGCAGAATATTAGAGTACTGCAGTTTAGTTCGCATGGATTTATCTGATGGATATTTTTATATCTCAGGCTGCTAAGATTGCTGTCTTTGCTGATGGATCTGCCGCAGATGAAGCCAGAGCTGCAGGTGCTAATGTTGTTGGCGGTGTTGAACTCGTTGAGGAAATCAAGAATGGTAATTGACAAATCTGTGTGCTACATCATCGTGAATGATTAGGGCTATGAAAATATTTATTTCCTTAGTTAGGTGAAATTTAATTAAAACGACAAATGAAGCCTGCCCAAGGTTTACATGCAAAGCAATGTATAAAGTGGCTACTTGAGAGATGACCAAGATACCATAAAAGAGCAAGTGATTGTCCAACCATTCCTTTTGTCCTCCCAAACTTGGTTTGTCAGTGACGTGTTTTCAACTTGATGAACAAGATTTTAACATTATGAAGATATTCTTATTTCTTTGCTTCATAGTTATCCAAAATCTGCTTACTGAGTATCTTTACTAACTCTGGTGCATTTCTTTGTGGTGGCCTTAATGCACTATCCCTGAAACAACTCCAAAACCAATCCTGAGCAGTTTATTAATAGCTTCCAAAAACTTAAGCCCCCATGGTTCTTTATCATTCCCTCTTTTTCATCCCATCAATGGGCTTGCATGTTCCTTATGCTTACTGCTAAATGTTTGTTGGTTGTCTTCATTAATCAACAATGTGCATTATCGGTATGGCACTGATGTTATTGTCCTTTGTGCAGATTGAAAATGAATTTCCATCTATTTGGATCTCACTGTCATTTTTTACAATGTTACTACAATTTAATTGATGTTTTATAGGAACTGGAATGAACTTTTGAGATTCAGCATTAAGATTTCCTCAAACATGTGCAGGCAATGTTAAGGCTCATTTTGATATATGTATTACAACTCATCAATTTGTTCCACGTCTTCAAAAGGTTTGTTTTATTTGAATTCAAACTCAGGTATTAAAGAAGTTATTATCTGGGTATGAAAGGTTATGCTTTCTATTTTGCAGCTGGGGAACATCCTTAAAAGTCGGATGCCTAGTACTAAAGTGAGTGTGAAATATTGTTGCTCTTGCTGCTGCTCTTTTTAATTAATTTATTTTTTCCCCCTTCCCTTTTTTGGGAAGCTAAAGTTGGAGATATTTCAGTGGGCATGTTCTCATCGTTATTTAATTCAAAACATTTTATAGGCTGGTACCGTGACTGATGATGTCGCTAAGGCAGTGAGAGAAGCAAAACGGCTTGTGAAGTTTAATAAGAAAGACAAAGCTGCAGTAGTGCATGTTGGGATTGGGAAGGTATAGTTGATTTCTTCTGTTATATAATGCAAGTTATGAATGCATGATTTGCGTTTATGGATCTTTACTCCCCACCCCCCCTCGTAAGCCCATGGACCTAATCATCAACTGCAGGTGAGTTATTCGGAGGAGGCGTTACGTGAAAACATTGGTGCATTTGTGAATGCCCTTTTGGCGGCAAAGCCTGCAGGCTTAAAGAAGAGTAAGTAATATGCATTACTATATGTTTGCTTGCTTAATGCTGGGTTATGATGTGATTGGGTGAAAATCTAATGCTTATGTCCTTAAATGTGGTAATGAAATTAAAATTCATTGATATGTTTGCATAACTGTTGCTGGGTGTGGGTATCTATATCATGACTGATACGTGGTGAGCCCCGCGGGTCCCATGTCATCACCTCCATCATTTCCATGTGGTAGACACCTGAGGCACCACAATGTCCTGATCAGACTAATCGGGGTTGTATGTCTAGCCTAGCTGGGGCATAAACACCAAGTAGGGCTGCTCAGCTCACCGGCGTGACTGCCACTTTATTAGGCAAAAACTTCAAGTATGCATAACCAATGCATGGTCGCTACACCATGCTGCAGAGCTAAGCTTACCCGCTCAGCCATAACCTACTTGACAACATGGCTCAGTATAGCACCACGGCTTGCTTGGACGAGCCTTCGCTTGACCATGGTTTTTTCATACCTCATTCCCATAAGATGTGTCGAGGAGCGATCAGGAGCATCACTTGACCTTGAGCATGTCTCCACTCAGTCACTCTTACTTGGCAGCAACATAGCCCAACCTTTCGCTTGCATATCTCTCCCATATGCACTCACTCCCTTAGCTGGGATCACTGACTATTCTCTCTGGCAGCTCACTCGGTGGCAGCTCTCTTTGGTGGAATATGACTTCATTTGCAAATTGCAATGTGCCTAAGGCTATTAAGAGCCAAGCCCTAGTTGATTTCCCAGGTCACTTACCCCAACGGGGAACTCAAGCCAAACTCTCGGGAGATGAATTCCAGGCCACTGAAGTAAGAACAGAAGGAGAAGGAGTCTTAGCTTTGACGAGGTGGGTTTAAGTCAAAATGAGTAACTTTTGTAACAAGACAATAAGGTTGAATATGAAGAGATAATAGAAAAGAAAGAACACAAAGGTTTAATGTGGTTCGGCCAATCTTGGCCTACAGCCACACACACAAAGTCCTATGGGCTATATCTTTCATTCACTTAACTTAATACTCTTGTTTACATGATACACCCTATATATAGAGTGGGAGATACAATCAAATCCCTTCAGTTAATTAATCATGGGATCTCCATATATTCTAATGGCTTCCATATCTTTTGGTATCTTTAACAATATAATCTTATCTCCAAAACTTCCCCTCAAGTTGGAACACAGAACGGTTGAAGTGAAGTGTCGAACTTGAACTCAAAAATTATGATGATCATTACAAACAACTACAAAGACGTTGTCGAAAAATGACAACAATTGTAGAGACTCCCTTCAATGACAACTTCAGAGAACATAGGCAAGGAATTAACATCTTGCAATAGAGAAATGTGCATGAAATCAGTCATGATGGTGGCAAGAGAAACCAACCGAGAGAGAAAGTGACAAGGCCAAAGCAACGACAAATCACCACAAATAGAAAGACCGAAAGAACAGTGCATCACAAAACAAACAAGATTGTTGGAGAAGTGGTGTCTTGCAAAGAATGCTATCGAACACACTACTAGCCCTAAATACACAAAAAAAGTAGAAACAATTGCTAACCACATCAGCAACACCAACCCTATAGGGTTACCCAAGGTGAATGAGAATAATGAAAACAAATGGGCCGTATACTCAGCATATCACAAAATAATGCTACTAAACACACTGGTAGCCCTGAAATAAGTAAAAATCAGAGTGTTTTCTTACAACATTAACAAACTAGTGGTCCACTCAAGGAAGAGGGAAAAACACCTTGAGAACAAAAAATATGGAGTGCTTCGATACCAAGTTAAATTTTGTAGTAAGGCAATAAGGTTCAATATGGAGAGATAATAGAGATAGAAAAGATAAAAAAAGAACACAAATCATGGGATTCCCATATATTCTAATATCTTTAACAATATAATCTTATCTCCGACAAAATGGTCTTGATTTCCTTCAATGCCGTCAAAGTCAATTTGTCTTACAAATTAGAGTTTGGATCCTCCAACAATGAGGTAGAGTATGAGGCCCTCATAGTCGACTCATGGCTGAGTTCCACATGGGAGTAACTCTCTTATGCAACTTTGACCTTGTAGTTTAAGCAAACCAACGGGGATTACACCATCAAGGAGCCGCCTCTTGCTTCACTCAGAACTATCATTTAGAGGTTGTTGGACAAATAGACATGGTTCGGACAAAGCATGCCCCTCGCTTTAGCAACCGTCACCGGGATGTCTAGCCACTTTGTCTTCCATTTTCACTTGAATTCATTTATTGTAATGCTAATGTTGAAAAAATGATTGTATAAGTGATGGAGATTTTTATCGTTATGTTATTGAATAGAGTTAGATGTAAGGAAATTGATGGTAAAATGAAGGCATTTGCAATAAATTTGGAGAACATATGGAAAACAACTGCCAACACATTCATGCTCTGTGTTAGCATCGAAGGACAACACGATGACATGTTCTTGTGTACACTAGAAAGTCTGAAGAACGTAGAACTATCGAGTGTTGTGGAAAGCTCCTTGGGGCTTGAGATTATCTTTGATATATCTTCGTGAAAAGGAACAATAACGCATTAGTTGTCTACAATCAATTACTACAATTTTTTTATTTTTTATTTTATATTTTAAATTTAATCGACTTTGTGATAAGCTTTGGATATATTACCCGGTAACATCATCATCAAAAATGGAAATTGGATGCAGTAGTAAAAAAATATTTGAATTTGTGTAGTTTAGATCACCCTATCCTAATGAGATGTGAATATGCCACTGTTCTTGATATTAGAAACCACTATGTGAGGCGAAAATGCTTTGATATAATTGAAAAAGCATTTGCCATGTCATCAAGCACATTTGCTTATAGTCCTTGACAGAAAAAAAATGGCGAACAACGATTCATGTAGCTACCCCCATTTGATCAGGACACAAGGCTTAGTTTGATTTGGTAACATCATCATTGTTATCCTCATCCTATCATTATCATTTTAAGGTTACATTTCTCCGCTTCTAAATTTTTCTTTGGCTCAGTGATTAGGTGTCGATAGGTAAAGATTGTGTTTGATGGCTACTCAACATTACATTGTCTGTGTTTCTTTTTTGGCTCTGTGTCTACTTGGACAAGGTTAGAGCTGACAATAAGTTTTAGGTTGAAGCAGAATTCTGTTAAATGTGAATAGACCCACCCTTGCACATGGAATCTTCATCTCCCAAGTCTCACATATTTTCTTTTATTCAGTCCCCATAGTGCATTCCCCTACATAGTATGTAGAATAGTTAATCACTAATAAGGATTGCAATCAATATAAAAAAGAGAATTCCAGATTGATGATCTTTTGACCCATTTACAATGCAGTTCTACATCTTAGCACTGAACTAATGAATAGAGAGATTGAGCTATACTTCTAAAGCCAAGAATGGCATAATTTATTAAAAGAGATGAGCTAAAGAGGTGGCCGGGCAGTTGACCAAGCCTTACCACATACAGGCAGCAAGGAAGAGCAGTATCCAGAAAATCTGATTGCTGCCACCCTAAATGCTTCTACCTCTTTGCTAAAGCACATGGTTTGACAATGAAAACATTACGGCAAATATTTAACAATAAAATATATTCATCTTTGAAGTTTTCTTTTTGAAAATTGTATTTTTTTTTGTATGTATTGTAAATTTCATTAAATTTGTATAAAAGATGCTGAAACCCAAGTACAAAAAGGCCAATGTTACACAGGATTAACCTCCTAAAAAAAAAAGAAAAAAAAGTGGAAAAGGCCTACCCACTTGAGAACAAAAGAGGCCTAAGAGAACTTATAAGTCCAAAGAATCTACAAAATCACTCTTCTAGAACTCCAGCAATACAAAATTGCCAAAAAAAGCTTTTGAGCAAGGCTCCTCTGAGCCTGGAAAGCAGTAATCCTATTGCATTACATCCAAAGAAGGCCACATCAAACATAATGGTGATTTAATGATTGTCTTGTGTGTCTAGTTGTTCATCCCAGATCAAATGTAAATGGGCTGGCTCATTAGTTAAGCTCAAGTTATGCAAGCTCTAGGTCTTTCTATTTCATTTTGATTGTGAAATCTGTTAGGTTTATTTTCATGGCGTAGTTTTCTTCCATGCTTTCTTTTTGTTCAGTTTTCTCCTTCTATTGGAAAATTTACTTCTTTGTTGACAAACATTTATTTGTTCAGATGTCAAGCCCTTTTTTGGTAGTGTTACTGGGTTAACTTTTTTGGCTGGAAATGTTTTTCATTTATAGACTGTAAAATTGGTGTTGCAATCATTTGCAGAATTTATCAGGTGGTATGGATATTCTCATTTCCTTTTCTCTTCAATGCAGGTTCCAAGTATGCTGGGTATGTGAACTCTGTCCATATATGTAGCACGGTGAGTTCTTGATATTTGCTCATAGTTTCTCTTGAAGCAATTATGATTACAACGTAATATAGTTTAATAAGAATCTCTAATTAGGTTTGCTATCCATTGTCCAAATTTACATATCCAAATATAGCTTGCATTCACATGTTGCTTTAACAGTAAAATGCCAAGTATACATCTCCTTCATAATTTGCACCTCAGACTTTGGGAAAGGCTAGTTCATGTCAAAGGTTGTTTGTGGTATCAAGAAGCTTCATGATATGATTAGAAATTCTTCTATTTCAAGCAATATCCGTGTTTAGAATCTTTTGATCATTCTTTTCATTCTAAGCCTATCTTATTCAACACTTTAGTAACTACTTCTGTTCTCTATTTTTTTTACTAGCCAGTTTAGCATTAGGAGTCTTTGTTTTGAAGTTGACATTGGGGCATCTCGTTGAGAGAACATGAAGATGATCCTATGATGTCATTTGTAGAAGTGAAGTATTAATCTTTTGTAAGAGTTGAGGTAATGCTGGCGCTTGGTGGTCTGAGGGACACGCAGCTAGCCATAGACAATTGCCCAAGTATTGAAAGTGCTCAAGCATCCTTCAAATGTCTATTTCATTTGTTTGTTATTTTAGATATTTAGAATCTATATGCATTTAAACATGGTAGTTGAGTCACTTGGTTGTTGGCATATGAATGTGCTTTGAGGACGTCTAAGCAAGATTGTTTGAATGTGCCTCTTTGCCTTGTGCAGTGTTCCACCATGGGGAGTTTGTTGTAAGAGCTTATTTTGTTATATGCATATAAGAGCAATTATCAAGGGATGTAGTATTGTAATAGTATTGCCATTGTACCTTATCAATACTTTTCCCAGGCTACGATAGCTGTAGTGTTCATGGTACAACCACTGTTATTTGCAGGAGTTTTACATGTTTTCTGTTGCTTACTATTTAAGTTATGCATGCCTAGTTTGGGCAATATATATGTAAATGAGGCTAATGCTTTATATTAAAGTTTTCCCAAAAATTGGTGAAGTATTCCTTGTGAAGAGAGATTCTTTCTATTCCCTGGTCTTATAGGCCAAAAGATCTGCCCTTGCTTTTGTTCATTATTTTTTGCTCTCTTTTCAAAGCCCTTAATATCCCTTTTACAACTAGATTAGAGCTCCTTAAATTAGAAATCTTTTTTCTGCATCATGAAGTTATAGATTAGGGATCCCACTCTCTCTATTGACCCAATCGAGAGAGGAGTGAGGTCAGCTTATTATAGACCATTTCAATGGATGAATGGTTGTGTAAGGGAAAAAAGGGTGAAAATAATGCATAATTGAGGAGGTAAAAGTGATACCAACCAAAGATGGGGGAAAATCATCTCTAATGGTTAAGCCATCTGTAGTGTGGATCTTTGAATTCACAACTAGTGATTTTGATCCTAGCTAAAGGTGCCAAAGTGACGTGAACAGTACTATAAGAACTTGCTTTGAGGCTACAAGAGAGGACATAATCTCTTTGGACTTGATGGAAAATATGGCATTTCATCAAACTATTTGGAGGATGATCTATAAAGCAGACCCTAAGTTATTGAGTTAGTTTTAAGTAGAAGTTCATTGTTATTACTCCTTTTATGGGCATAGATTCCTGTGAACCTTTAAAAGAAATTGAGGGATTAGCAGTAGATTAAAAATAATGTTCTCGAATAATAATAATTTAGTCTTAGTTTATAAAATATTGGAATGATACATTCATTTCTTTTCAAACTTTAAGATGAAATGAGAAATCACAAGACAATCACAGTGGTAGGGTGGAAAACTCTTGACTTGATCGACAACGATGGAACTGGTTTGCTCCTCACTACAGCTGTTCATGCATATGATGGCACCATTTGAACCATGCAAGGGATAGTTCTACTTGATCTCCAATTGTGACCCCTTATGTAGTCAACTCTATTGTATGGGGTGTCTTGGTTTTCATTAATGGTGCAGGATCCACTAATATGAATGCTTGAAGGCTATGGATAGTGGTTCAATAAAGGAAGGTTTTTGGATGCATGAGAGTTGAGAGGGTTGCAAAAACTGAGGAAGTTTGAAGCCTCACAAACCGATTGCTTTTATTGAGGTGAAGGATGTAGATGGGAAGTGATGGGCTACCAACAGTCAGTCTTCGAACATATTCTAGGCATAGAAAAAGGCAGCATACGAGCATGCAAGACAGCGCCATCTAAAAATGAAGATATGCCCCCCAAGATCAATAAACCTCTTCGGTTTGTTTTGTCTATTTTATTTCAATGTATTGTTTGTTTATTTCCATGTATGAGCCTATATAAATCAGACTTTTGTAAGAACTGGGCAGAGCTAAGTTGAGTAAAACAAAACGTATTTCCTTCTTTCTTCCTCTTCTTCATTCTCTCTTTCCTTCCCTTCTTCCATCTCTGTTTCTTCCCTTTCCTGTTCTTCATCAGGAAGTGGATGACATATGTCCCTCAAATGGAGGGTGTGGAGTTTGAAAAGAGATCATAAGTATTTTAGGTTTTGTAAAGATTAGGATTATAGTGTAGGAGCAGACTATGTCTTCCGTGCTAGAAGCCCAATTTTAGAGATTACAAGAGGGCTATCTTTGAGCATTAAGCCCTAAATCCATTGTAGATAGCAACATGGAGCTTCACCCTTTTTCTTGCGATGGACATTGTGATGTGTAGGTGCTGAGGATGAGGGAGATTCAAATGTAGATGAATCACAGGTGGGAGGTAAGAGTGGCTATTTAGGTGCTGGATTTTTTTATTTTATTTTTTGGAACGGCAGGTGCTGGATGTTAATGGAGCATTATATGTGATGAAATTTTGGACATGTAGGACAACTTATTGGATTTTCAGAACATATGCTATTTGATGGCCTAAATAGTGAATAATTTAATGTTTTGACTGTTTAATTAAAGGCCAATAGCTAAGATTTGCAGTGCAGATTTACCTTTGGGAAATTGTACCAGTTCCCACGTCTGATTTGCTGTGCGAGACTCCATCTCCTCATCCATTACGAGCTTCCACTTTTCCCTTGTCTCAACCTTTAAAGCTTCGTCATAACATTTTGGTTCACCATTATTAGTTAACAATTGATAATGCTAGGTTTGAAGGGTGCTTTCTTGGTTTCATCTTTTTCCCGAAGTTTGTGTGGTGCTGTGGAGAGGTAGTTTCCTTGGCGTTAGATTTGGGTTAGATTTGGGTTGTAGGTGCTCCTCTTAAGGTGGTTTTCTTTGTGTGTGGACAGTGGCTTATGATAGCATTTTGATGATTGATAATTTGGTTCGACAGGGGCATGTTCTAGTAAATTGGTGTTGTATGGGGCTGCGGAGTCGGTGGATCATCTGCTTGTTCATTGTCTAGTGGCTTCCCGTTTGTGGGCTCTCATCTACTTTCGGGGTGCAATGGGTTTAGTCAGAAAGGGTGTTGGGGGTCCCATGGAGTTGGGCAGGGGGTTAGGTGGGGAAAAGACATTGGAAGGCTTGGGCGTTGGCTCCTTTGTGTTTAATATGTCTTATTTGGCTGGAGAGAGAAATCATCGGATTTTTAAGGAGGATGCCCGTTTGGTGTCTTGGTTGGAAACAAGGTTTTTGCACGTTTTGTGTGGTTGAGTGTTTGGTCGGATGGATCCAGACTTGTTTACCTTCTTAGATTTTTTAGATGATGTAATTGGTTGAGTTTATTTTGTTTTGATTTGGTTGGTTTTGGGTGCCCTACCTGGGGGGTGTCGCTTTGTATTTTTTTCCATCTCCTTGATGCTTAGTTTTCTATAAAATTTTATTTATCAAAAAAAGTTTATTTTCTCTTGTCAGGATATACAGGGCTTGTTTGGTTTGAGTTTTGGAGATGAATTTTAGAAAAAAATTTCCCAAAAATTGTTTGGTTTGAGTTTTTTTCAAAAAAAATTTCAAAATCACTTTCTCTCTCCTACACATCAATCAATTACTTTTTCTCTCTCCTCTTTCCTTCTCAATCACTTTTTCTCTCACACACATCTACTCAATTCTTCTAAAATATCAAATCATCCCAAACTCCCACAAAAAATTTCACTCTCAAAATATACAACCAAACAAACCAAAAAAATTTCTAAAACAACTCTCTCAAATTTTTTTCAAAAACAACTCTCCCAAAAACAAACCAAACAAGCCCACAGTTCTTTTGTTCGTCAATGTTCTTTTGCAATGGATTTTGTGGTGATCAAAGATGTGAAAGTTGTTTTCTTATTGAGGGTATGTAGCTATCTTTGGTCAATGGCAACCATGTAAATTTTTTGAGATAGAATTCCCTAAGTGATGGTTGTTGGTGCCTGCCAAGCTTGTGGAAGAAGTCTCATAGCTTTTCCCATCCTTGACGTATCTCAATCATGAATGCGCAGACTTGTAATTATAGTCACCATTCTTCCTTTCTTCTTCTATCGCTTGTGCCCCACACCTTTAGTATATTCTTGTTCTCCCCTGCTTTGTTTCATGAACAACATAAATGATTTTAGGTGGAGACTTTCTGCAGAGTCTTGGGGACTTTTGGAAGGTCATTGCTCTTGTTGATCAGGGGTTGGGTTACTAAAGGGTTTCAAATAGTGGAAGCACAGAGGTTTGTACCTTGAGGGGGTTGAATAGGCCAAACTCGTAAAGAAGGTTACCAATTTTTTAATTTGATTTTTAATTAAATTTTTTAGTTCAAAATATGTTCAATGAATTATAAGGTATGAATACATCATCATATAAACTGTAAAGTATACACAACGATTTTTAACATGGTAAATCATGAAGAAGTTGGGAAGAAGGCATGGCAGACTATAGCTTTATGTGTTTTTGGGACAGTTAATAGGGAATGTAACAGGATGTGCTTTGATGGTATAGAGCTTCCTGCTGGTAAATTGAAAAGATCTTTCTCTAATTTTTTTTTCCCCCCCGTTAATAGATGATTGTTGTTTCTTCGTTTGTGCACTTTATAGGTCATTTCTATGTGCCAATGAATGTATAGATTATAGTCCTTGACCTTTCGAGTGTACCGGGTTTGCCCCCTTTAAGGTGTTTGCTTTTCTCTTTAATAAAATTTTGCTTATGAAAAAAGGATACACCAAAAATTCAAAGCAATAAACTCCACAAGTATCTCACTAAATCATAATCGACCAAAAGGTAGTGCTAACTCCCCTAGGGTCCTTATTTGGGTTTTCCGTCAAGGCGTACTGGATATGGATTTGGTGGAAGTGGCAATACCTGTGCAAATTGGTATCTTATGTGGATTAGAAGAACACTTGTGAGTTGGCCCACATACTTTGTCTTTGTTCACCATCCTTGCTTTGGTTGCTTACGGCTTGGAAAGTTACAAAGAGATTTTCTTTGGAGACAAATGGTTGAGATTTTAAATATCATTTGGTGATTTGGGATATTGTTTGGGGAAAAATGGTTGAGATTTTCTTTGGGGACAAATGGTCGAGGTTTCAGGGAAGGTGGCTTTGGCATTAAATGGTTGAGATTTTCTTTGGGGACAAGTGGTCGAGGTTTCAGGGAGGGTGGCTTTGGCATTAGAAGGTCCAAGATTTTTTTAACAAAAACTTATGAGGAATTGGCTTTGGCGATGTACTCGTAAGCAAGCTAGATCTTTGATGGGGGTTTCATCAAAGTATGGTGGCTTGTCGAGGAATTGAACATACATGGAAGTTTCTAGATTTTACAATAAGATCCTTTGGATGGAATTTGAAAAGGATGGGATGTGTTGTTAAACAATACTACATTGGTTGTTTGGGAGGATTGTGAAATTTTGGTGTCATTTATGTTGTTGGTGAGAGAAGTTAAAGATGTCTTTGTTGGCTCTATTTTGTATTATGGTTGATGGGGATGTTCTCATGGTTGATTGTTGTTGAAGGGAGGGGCCAGTACGTGTTTTGAGATAGGGTTACTCTACGATATTCACAACATGACGTAAGAATTTCGTAACTATATCACAAATTGTTGTAACTTCATTTAAGAAACCACATATTTTCATAACTACCAAAAGATTGCATAACATTTGCCACAAAGATTCGTAACATGTACCAAAAAAGTACGTAACAAGGTGCACAAGGTATACTATGCACCTTTAAGGGGGTTCATGCCATAGCATTTCCCTTTGAGAAACATATCTCTTAGAAGAGATTTGCAACATTGGTTGGTCATAGAGTTCAAGTGTCTGATAAGAGGTTGTAAGGTACTTAAAATTGGTGAGGTGATGATTCTATGAGATGGGTTTGGTGCAGCATTACAATGCATCTTTCCCCTGGAAATGGATTTGATCCCTAAAGGCACATTTGAAGTAGCGTTCTTTGTTTGATGCTGGTGCATCAGAAGGTCCACTCCTCACTATTGATAATATGCTTGGCGGGTGCCATGTTATGGTGAATTGGTGTTGTTTGTGTTCACTGGACAGAGTTGGTCAATCATATTTTTCTTTGGAATGTGGCTAGAGATCTTTGGATGATGATTTTAGCCTTGTTTTAGCTAGATGAGCTAAACAGCATAGAGATACCACATATATTTTCTTGATGTATTATGAACCTTATGCTACATTGTAGTTGTTTGGGGAGAACAGAGTCGTAGCTTTATTGAAGGGATGGAGGAACCTCTTTTAAAGTTGACAGGTAGAATTTTGTTCCTTTATGTATAGTTGGATTTTTTAGTAGTAACAGTAAGCGATTGACTGATGGCTTCTTTATCAATATGTTGTCTTTTTGAGATTGCACATGGACAGCATCCTGTTTTGGTGCTTTCCTTGCAACTTTCTTATTCAGCTTTAATTTTGTATTTCTTTCCCCTTCTCTTTCCCTTCATTCAGCTTTTGTTCATCTCAGCTCAATCATTGGGCTTGACTCAAAATGTCATTTGTTGTGTCAAGTCAACGATTCAACCATTTTTTTTTTTTTGTGTGTGGATAAAAAAGTCAAGTTCCTTTTTAAAATTTACTTTTTCATTAAAATACTCCTTGAAAGTATGATGAAATAGAAAGGTAATGCGTCAAAACCAGTGTTCAGAAAAGCTCTAGGCGCATTGAGGTGCTAAGGTCTCTTGGAGCCTAAGCATGAGGCACAAGGTGAGGTGCATTCCTCACCAAAGTGAGGTACGCAAGGCACAGTTGTAGAAGATATGCGAAATTGTAATACAAGCAATGATTTCAACATAAACAAATATTTCTAGAATTTCAAAAAAACATAGGACATTCAATATTCCAAAAATCATAAAAATAACATTCAACATTTCGAAAATTTCTCAAATATAACATTCAACCTTTACATAATACTATCTGTCTTTCTTCATCAATTTATTGGCATCATGCACTTCTTTTTTGAGATAAGGAACTCGCACCATATAGTAACTTACTGGTTTTGATTTTAAATCGGGACCAAATTGTCCGATAGATTCAATCATTGACCTGAAACTGTCATAATTCAGTACATTGAAAAGAATCCCAAGGTCATATCCATCTTGCAATTCTAAAGCTTTTGCTCAATGCCTAGGGCTTTTTTTGATATGAAAATTGGGGCTCAAAGTATGTGTTTACATATAAATATTAAAGGGGCTGTGCTTCCTTGTGGCTACACACACAAAATAAGGATGAAGCAAAATTTTAAGTGAAGTGCATGAGGCGTGTGCCGTGCTTGCGCCTGAGCCTAAGGTGTGCACCTCAGATGCTCCTTTCCTACGGTGCACTACCTCAAGCTGTCCGAGGCACGTTAGGTGCGCCTAAGCACACACTTAGGCACGCCTTTTAAAACACTGGTCAAAACCACAGCCTGGTTTTGATTTTGTTGTATTCTTCATTTATTCATTATAATGGTTCTTTTAGTTTTGAACTAGATAAATTTTTTATTCTTGATTAGCAATGGTTGATTAAGTTGCCTAAGAAATTTTTGAGAAAGTAATATATCCATCAAACGATTCTGAAACTTTAAAGAGCCATATTCTTTGTTTTTTAAATGATTTATGTATTGAGCTACTCAACTTGGTTTAATGATTTTGGAACTTTAATGAGCCATGTTCTTTGTTTTTTAATTGATGTATGTGTTGGGCTACTCAACTTGGTTTAATATTTTTGCTAACGCAGCAAGTCAACAGAGTTGGAACAAAAACTTGAAGAGCATTGTGTTCCCCTCAAGTAACTCTTTCTAATTGGGTGGAGTCGACTCTCAAAGTCAAATTAAGTTTTTAAACATTGATCTGTTGCATGTGTAAAATACATAATAAATTATCTTTAAATGGTAGAGTAAATAGCTTTTCAGATGCTTATTAGCTGTCCTTAAAATCATTGTTGCTTACCCTGTGTATACTGTTTCAATTTATTGCTTGCATCATTGTATTCTTCTACCTTATTAATGCAGATGGGTCCGGGCTTCCCTGTTTCTATACAATCATTATCAATAGCTGCAGATCACTACAACAGATTGCAACTAAATTGATGTCTAATGATTTCACAATTTTGGCTTTGACGAGGTTAGATTTCTTAGAATCCTTTATTGAACTTATTTTCTATGTTCCTCCCTAGAAGCAAGCAAGGTTATGTCCTGGTTCTACCCCCACTCAAAGGAAAAGGGAAAGAAATCTTTGAGCTCATTTATTTCTGGTATTTAGCTCGTTTATGTTTCTACTGAATGGCTTGGAATATACATACACATGTCCAGAATAGTCATCCTCAATGTCCTTTCGCCCTGTTTGGTAACACTTATATGTTAACTTGTCTAGTTCATTTGTTATAAAAAGGTTGACTAATGGTGTTCAGTTCTTATTTTAAATTATAATTTATTCGACTATTTTAGCTTATTTAACCAAAAAAAGTGAGATTTTCTGAAGCTAGAATTTTATTGATTTATTTATTTTGCTTATATTCGAAACCCTTAAATATTTATGGACTAAAGAGACCCATCTCATTTGTCTTAATTATAACTTTTGAGGGCATTCTGGATATATATGCACAATAAAAAACTCTGGCAGCTTATCTAACCAAACAAGTTCAACTTTTTCCACAGATTATAACTTTATTTTATTTTTTTTAACCAATTTATTGTCTTGCAGTTTATCATTCTCTACTTCTGTGCTACGAAGTCTGGAGGCTAAGTCTGTACGGTTCGGCCACTCTCCCAATGTAATAAGATTTAACACTCACTAGTAAAAACGGCCTACTAAGTTTTATTTGAGTGCAGAGGTTGAGAGAGAGCAAGGAAAAAGGGTGGATGAAAATAGGCTGTGGAAAGTGGGGTAATTCTAGGTTCTTCAGGTTCTTGGGCGGTTTCATGTGTTTTCTTATTTTATTTTTTATTTGTTTCTATAAACCATGGAAATTTTGTTTGTTCCCTAGAGAGTTCGAAATAGGAATTGGGTTTTTTTTTACATTTACTGATAGATACTCTCCATTTCTGGCAAGAAATCATCTCTATTTCATTTCAATTTCAATGCATAAGATTGCAACAACATATAAACAAAACTCGAAATTCACTGTTTATAAATTTAATTGTTACGACATTATTATGAGTTTTGAAACTTGCCGGAACTATTTTGTGATTAAAATGTTGACTGATTTATATAGCGCCGTTAGTCATTGATAATACTAAAATGAGGATATCTCCCCATTTCTAGCCTTGGTAGTGAAACAGATCTGGCCGGATCATCAGATGCCATATGCTTTTTTACTAGTTTTTGTAATTAGTGAAAATGCATCTTTCAATTTTCATTTTTAAGCTTTGTTTTGAAAACAATTAAGCATGTACCCTGCCAGTTATCTTGATCTCTGCTCTCTGATGTAAGGAACATTTTTGTACTATTTGGTTTGGATTTTCTCCTAATAAATAAATATCTTCACTGGAAAGAAAAGAAAAGAAAAGCTGTCTTAATTAGGTACCTTCCAGTTCCACACCACAGGCAGTTTGCCTAATAGGAAGTTTAGAAACTCAAGTCAAGTTCCTCCATTTGAAAGTCACCATAACCATTACTATCAACGTCACCATAACCATTACTATCACTGTCTATTGTTTTTTACAAGGGAAAAAGATTCCATTGTAAAATAATTTTTTATTTTAATTTTTAAAGAAAAAATTAGGCAAATTACAGAACCTAAAGTCATTTATAAAATTTTAAAATGCAAATTCTTACCTATATATATCATTGCTCTAGTATTTTCAGACGCTACTCTTGACAATGGTGACTTGAAAATATGATCTTTGTTTACTATCTCTGTGCATTGATGCATTGGAGTTAGAAGGGCATTTTTATTAACCTTAGTAAGAATGATTTGAGAGCAGTGGTAGTTAAGTAAATGTAAATGAACTTTGGTTTTAGAGAGGTTTGAGTTTGAGTTTGAGTTTGAGTTTGAGTTTAAGGAGCAGTATGAACATCTTGTTGTATTAATTTAACTTGCAACAAATCCACTAACGTCTTAATGAGTGGTAAAAAAAATAATATCTTGTTTTAATGATTAACAGCCATTTATTTTAGGAAAATTTTCAAATTATTGAAATGAAGATAAAATATAATTAAAAATTAATAAGAAATATAAAGTAATTAAAGTAATTACACAACAAATGGAATAAAACAAAATAATAATAAAATGGTGGGAATTTTTTATGAAATTACCAAATTATCATTTCCTTCGTCCTCATCTCTTCTCTCTCTGCAAATTCTAACCTAACCAGTGTTGCTTTCTTTGTTACCATCGGCCCTTTTCCCAACGCACCCCATTGTAATCCCTTCCTATCTGGTCCCCTCTCCAAATCGACGCCCCTCCTTCCTCATAATTATGTAGAAGTCATACTTTTCTTGTACAATTATAAAGTTTAATTTGCATTTTATAATTTTGTAAACGTTATACTTTGCACATCGTAAAATAAAAATAATTTGCATCGAATAATTTTGTAAAAAGTTACAGTTTTACTGTCTCACTTTTTTTTTTTTTTTTTTGGGAGGGGGTGAATTTTTTGCAAAGTGCGATTTTACTTTTCCTATGTCAAAAGTATG
Source organism: Camellia granthamiana (assembly GCA_036172215.1). Classification (NCBI taxonomy): domain Eukaryota; kingdom Viridiplantae; phylum Streptophyta; class Magnoliopsida; order Ericales; family Theaceae; genus Camellia; species Camellia granthamiana. The sequence goes on along the minus strand of CM069907.1, from coordinate 78,268,773 downwards.
AAACTGTTACAAAGGATGTGCCTAAACTGATCTTTCTTTTTCTTTTTCTTTTTGCCTTTTTAACTGTCTATACTAAAAAGATTTTAGAAAGTTACAACATATGTGAAATCCTATTAGTGGGTTGAGTGCATAGTGGAGGGACTAAATATAAAATGGGTCGGATTCAAACCTTAGGCCAGCCCAATCCATTAGACTCAAGTCCTGAGGAGTAAGGGAAACAAGTGAGCTAGTTAGATTAGCCGTTGCATCATCAATAATCCACCAAAGTTTTCAAGCACTTGGGTCCAACCTGTAGTGGAAAGGTCAGTCCAGTCACGATGTTGGGTTGGGCCGAGCTGTAGAACTTAATCCTTGGACCAAACCCAGAAGAGGCCGAGCCCATATAAAGATATCTTACTGGGCTAGCCCATCCCTACAAACAATCTTATAAGAGGGCCGAGCCGAGGCACGACGATACTGAGCTAGAAGACCTAACAGAGAAACGTGGATGCCGTGAATTAATGCATGCGCATGGAGGGTGTCACCTTAGTTGGTCCCCTCCCCCTAAAATCACGGAAACAGTTGATCAAAGGAATATGATCTGTTACAAGTATGGTTACAATGAGTATATACACCCCTTGTCAACTAACAGGTGGTCCCTGATCTTGAGGAATGCTAAAAGAAACTTTGCAGCACCAAAACTCCATGAAACCATCTTGGGCAACAAGCAAGGAGTTCTATATAAACTATACTGATTTCACACTGAAGGTAACTGACCTAAGCTAAACCATACACACCAAAATACTACTCTCTACACTTAAAGAGTACCTTTCATCTTCTCCGATTACTCACTCCCACACCAGAGGGGTTATCCGGCCAGTCCCGACCGGGCAGCTCTAACGGTGCTCATTGCTGTAGGGTCCCGATTCCTGAATAGTCCAATCAAGTGCGGAGCTTTGATTCACAATCATTTAGTGCGGTATTCGGTATGCACACATAATTAAAAATATATTGTTAAAAAAAACTTAACAATCATATTCGAAGCAATGACCCAAACTTAGTTTTTAGGTTTAAATAGTTCAAAAGTTTAAAAAAAAAAAATATATATATATATTAAAAAATCAAAAAGTAGAGATTAAAAAAATAAACCATATGTAAAAGTCATTAACATTTTTTCCTACAACTAAAAAAATAATTTTCAAACATATTTTAACTTTTTTCACCTCATAAAAAAATTCAAAAAAGCAAGAAGTCATATATCCATTAATTTTATGACAACTTCAATCATCCGTCTATATCCGTTAACTCATTTAATGTACTTTTTTCAATACACTAGCATTCTCAAATTTGTTGTTTTGACCACATTAGATCAAAATTATGAAAACCTTGGTCGATTTTCATGAATAAGGTAAATAAACCATCGAATTTGTTGTTTTGACCTCATTAGATGAAAATTATCCAAACCTTGGTCGATTTTCATGAATAAGGTAAATAAACCATTTAATTCCCCAGAATATGATAGACCTTTAGTTTATTCCCATACTAGGTAAAATGTGACTCCTAACAACGTGTCTTCAAAAAATGAGATTTCAATAAAAAATTTTAACCTTTTGTTGTATTAAAACAATAATATTTTATTATCATAATTTTTTTTTTACATTTTTTTTTTATAATAGTAATCACGTTTTTAATATAATTATAAGACCGTGGTTATTAATTTGTTTTCCTAACTAAAAACGTGTTTGAAAATAAGTTTTATTCATTTATATTAAAAACATCATTGTTAACAAATTTTTGTTAAAAATGTTTTATATAAGAACACCTTCAATGGATTGCTAAAATAGTTGTCAAAGTCATAATCTGGCAGCTTGGACAACAACAGCTTTTCTAGTGGCATGCTGCAGTAGTTGCCAAATTTGGCATCTACCAACCTTGTGCCACCAAATTTCAATTGGTGAAATTTGTTGAAATTCGTTGAAATTAGTTTCAGAGCTATAATAAATTGGTGAAATTTGTGAAATTTCTGTCGGGGAAAGGCATATTGGTGAAATTTGAATTTTTTTTTTTTAAATGAAGGAACATAATAAATCAACTATGTTTTTTTTAAATGGTGAATTTCATTTTTAAATAAAAACTTCAAGCATTTTTGGGAGGTTTTTCTAGGAAAGGCTCAACTGAAAAACCTCCCAAAAATGTTTGAAGTTTTTATTAGAAACGAAATTCACCATTTAAAAAAAAATACAATTGATTTATTACGTTCCTTCATTTTTTTTTTATTAAATCAAATTTCACCAATGTGTGCCTTTCCCAGGCAGAAATTTCACAAATTTCACCAATTTGTTATAGCTTTGAAACAAATTTCAACGAATTTCAACAAATTTCACCAATTGAAATTTCACAACTTTCACCAATTTCAACAATACAAATTTCACAAATTTATATAAATTAAAGTTGCAATATAAAATTTCATTTTAGAAGATAAATGCCTTGATTCGAGCATGATTGATGAACTTGTTCTTCATCTCAACCTCTGTGTACTTCAACCACAAAGTGTTCAATCAGATAATCGACCTCTAGGGCTCGTTCCCAGATTAATCAAGCTCCATTAAAGTCCTTTTGGGACTCTTCCCATTGAGCATACTTGATCCAAACACTGGCTTTTGTTCTTTACTCTGCGATCTGCGAAAGAGAAAGAAGATAAAGGCTTTGTGATCAGCAATTTCCGAAAGTCGAAGAAAGAGGGGCGTCTGGTGGTGGTGGTGGTGGTGATCAAAATGAGGTAGATATATATATAGAGAGAGAGAGCCAACTAGTTTTAAGGATGATGATCAAAATCAATATGGAGAGAAAGAGGGTTGGTGACGAGGGATGAAGAGAATGAGAAACTAGTTTGGAAGGAATAAGAGAGGGATGAAGAGAGAGAGAGAGAGAGAGAGAGAGAGAGAGAGAGAGAGAGAGTCGACTGAAGACCTAATGATCAAAATGAAGATAAGAAAGAAAGAGAGAGAGGGGATGACGATCTAAAGATTCCAGAGTGTGAATCTTAGCTGTTGGATTATGCAAACATCCAACGATAGAATGGTGTCTTAGAATGCAAAAAATGAACATAGCGGTGTAGATATCCCATTTTTGACTGCCCTTAAGACTTGGGCGCCTCACGTTGAACACTCGATGATAAAATAATACGTTGTACAAACCGTTCAATTTCTTTAGCAAAAAGTTTTAGTTTTGAGTTTCAGAACCTAAAATCTTGCACCTCTTTTAGACCAAAACATGTTTTTTTTTCTAGCCTGACTACTCAGAGGCCTGCTGGCCAAAAAGTGATAGGCAGACCAATTTTTATTGGCCAGCCGTCCATCTCTATGGCCGGCTTGACTATGTTTCCCAGCAGGTAGATATTTTGCTGCCAACTGTCCCCTAATGTGCATGTCTTGTACCAGCTGGCTCAATACAGATATTTCCGACATGAGAACCTATTTTTCTATAAATACTTGGCCATCCCTCATGGTTTTAGGTTAGAAAAATTTGCCAAGATTCAAAAACTTACCAAACACTCTCCCTCTCTATCTTGCAATATACATACACTATACATACACTTCCTAAACCAAAAATTTAAGGCTTCATGTTGAGATTATTGAGTCAAAATTTCAGCTCTTGAGAGTGAACACTTTGTAGTTTGTGAACCAAAGAGTATCTTCTCTTCAAAGGTATAACTTTGGCCCTGTTTAAACTACTCTTCTCTCATCTTTTTCTTGCTATTTTTCATACTGCTTTGGATTGTTTTTGTGGGCTGAAACTTGTGATTTAAAAGCTACCCAAGGTGAAGGGGTTAACCACTCTTCCTTAAACCTTATTCCATAGCTTATATCCTTGTGTTTCCCATTTGTTTCTTCACTTTTAGCTACTAATTTTCAGAGTTTTCAGAGGCTAAAACATGTGATTTTAAGGTCCACAAAGTGGAGGGGTTAGCCACAATTTCTTAGGCTTGCTTACTAGTTTTGTTCTCCTCTTCTTTTACTTGCTTTTTCTAACTCTTCAAACTAATTTCCAGCACTGTTTTTTTAAGTTTTTGGGGTTGTTTTAAGTGTTTATTTAATTTATGCTTTGAATACTATGGTTGTCTTGTTGTAAGTCCTCATGGATTTGGGGGTTTAGGACATAAACACCAATCTATTTGAATTGATAGCTTTTCATTCTTCTTCTTCTTCTTCTTCTTCTTTTTTTTGTTTTGTTTTATTTTGTTTTTTTCCATGTACAGAGTCTCATTTTAGTAATTACCTTCGCATAATTATCTCTGCAACCTTCCTCCATTTTTTGCTTATTTTGATTAAAGAGTTATATTTAACAAAAGATTGTTGTTTAAGCATGAGAAAAAGACTTTCCATTCTTAATGGTTTAATCTCTTCGGAGGTTCATTACCAAGACATTACATTTTCCTTATGCTAAGCACAATCCCTTGTTTAGACACTTCTCTTTATCATCGGTGTATAACTTCTGAGGGACTAACTTTCTAGTTAGGCCCTTGGAAATCACAAAGGTTTCATTATAGCTTGTTGTCGAGTTTGGATTTAGAGTCATTATCGCCCTCTTTCGGGTTTGACTTTGAATCCCTTATCGCTTGTAAATGAGTTTGATTCCTCCTTTGTAATTTCTCCTGAAGAAAAGGGCTTATCAAGTTCATTTCTCGAGTCAAGTCGTGCTTGTTATCCTTATTGTTTTTGAACTTAGTGGACGTAGCTATCATTTGTGGACAAAAATGAATAAAGAATGGCAAGGTAATGTAAAAGAGGTTAAAATTGGACTAAAGAAATAAAAAAAAAAAAAGGTAATAAAATCGAGTCGGGTTCAATCTGACATTATATTGAACCTATTAAGTCTTGAATCATTACATACTTTTTAGTGATGTTAATGGTTCAAAAAGCAATGTCTACCATTTCCCTTGAGGTAACTCCATGATAGGGAGGAGCTGTTATTGGTCTTTTATTTCCATTTATTGATTTTTTGTCCTATCGGTTCATAGAGCATCATGTAACAACTTTGTAACAATTGATGGTTTATGAATCGAGTCTACTCCTCCTTTGATCAGTTTCATGATAGGGAGAGACAGAAAGGACAAACATCCCCTGAAAAAACTCTATTTTTGCTCTGTTTCATTTCTGTGGTAGCAGGGCAGTACTCAAAACAGTGGCCCACCGGCCAACTTTTTGCCCGGCCGACCACTTTCCAAGGCCGGCCGGCCGGCCACCCTATTTTATACAAGCAGTGTCATTTTCATGGAAGAATAGAGCAGAAGTTGGGGCAAAAATAGATCAATTTTCTGACTGCAAGCAGAATAGTTTTTGGTAGCAAAACAGAGAGGTTTCCAGGAGGACGTTCTCCTTCACGGGCGTGTGACTCTTTGATTCATGTAATCCTTTAAACTAATGCTTTAATAGTACTATGTTGTGCATAATTAGTAGCTTCATTCAAAAACTTGTAATAGCTATTTAAATTAGCATTAATTCATTTATTTGGTATTGTAATAATTAGTTTAATTAGGACATTCATTTGGATCCTCTTGCATGAGGCTGCACTTGTAATATTTGTGTATGTCTTCCAACCCCCATTCTTTCTCCCTTTTATTTACTTGCTTATGATGGTTGCATGTAGTATCATATTTTGATTTCATATCATTGCCATGTGTAAATATCCATTTTTGCACGCATCAAGTTCGGTTCATTATTCTAACATTGTTGTCATTTCTTACTTACTTGAATACGTGCTCTAACGCATGTTTTGAGTTGAACCATATGTCATGTTAATAAACCGAACTTAGCAGTTGCATTTTGTATGTATTGCATTAGTCACTTGCATATTAGCACATGCATTTTTCTAACCATTTTCTTCTATTTTGGCTTGCATCGGTTGTGTACTAGGTGAGCAATTTTTGCTTGAGCAATTTTTGCTTTAGCATATTGTATGTATGTTTATGTTGTCATATCAAGAATATTACCATGAGGTTGAGTGTTTATTTGATATATCTCTTTGAATGCCTGTGAATGAAGGTTATGTTGCCTAAATTGGGAGGACTTTGATGAATATACATATGAGCTTACTTTTTCAAGTAGCACATATTCAAAATTCTTTTCAAACAAACATAAAATCAAATCATTTCCAAAGTGAGAGAAATCGTCTATACTTGTGTGCCTCACATAGTAATGTTAGCATTAATAATTAAAACAAGAGCATATAATGTACATAAAAATCACATCATAATTAGTAGAGGCTGATCTTTGATCGGGTGAGTGGGGTGCTTCATGACCTTCCCCTCTCATACTTAAGCTCCCGAACTGCGACACTTTGGTTATGACGGACAAGTGGCCTCTAGCACGAGTCACAGGTTTCCTAAATTTTTCAAAAATATTTAGGTGATGGCTCTGTAATCTAGTAACACAGTCCATTTTTGGTATCTTTGATGATAAATGGAGTTTCTAAGATTTGCCGGATTTGGACTCTTATTTGTGTTTTCTGTTTTACATTGCACTTGTGAAGCCAGATTCATAACCACGGGAGTCCGAACTGTAGGGCTATCGTTTCCGAGGAGCACGAACCCGATGCATGCAAAAATGGATATTTACACATGGTAATGATATGAAACCAAAATATGATACTACATGCAACCATCATAAGCAAGTAAATAAAATGGAAAAAGAATGGGGGTTAGAAGACATACACAAATATTACAAGTGTAGCCTCATGCAAGAGGATCCAAATGAATGTCCTAATTAAACTAATTATTACAACACCAAATAAATGAATTAATGCTAATTTATCTAGCTATTACAAGTTTTTGAATGAAGCTACTAATTATGCACAACATAGTACTATTAAAGCATTAGTTTAAAGGACTACGGGAATCGAAGAGTCACACGTGCGCGAAGGAGAACGTCCTCTAGGAAACCTCTATGTTTTGCTGTCAGAAATTGTTCTGCTTGCAGTCAGAAAATTAATCTGTTTTTGTGCCAACTTCTGCTTTATTCTGCAATGAAAATGACACTACCTGTATAAAATAGGGTGGCCGGCCGGCCTTGGAAAGTGGTCGGCCGAGCAAAAAGTTGGCCGGCGAGCCACTATTTTTGAGTACTGCCCTGCGCCACAGAAATAAAACAGAGCAAAAACAAAAGCGTTTCTAGGGGATGTTTGTCCTTTCTGTATCTCCTATCATTAACTGATCAAGGGAGGAGTAGACTCGATTCATAAACCATCAATTGTTGCAAAGTTGTTGCACGATGATCTATGAACCGATAGGACAAAAGATCAATAAATGGAAATAAAAGACCAACAACACCTCCTCCCTATCATGGAGTTATTTCAAGGGAAGTGGTAGACATTGCTTCTTGAACCATTAACATCACTAAAGAGTATGTAATGATTCAAGATTCAATGGGTTCAATAAAATGTCCGATTGAATCCGACTCGATTTTATTACCTTTTTTTTTTTATTTCTTTAGTCCAATTTTAACCCTTTTTACATTACTTTTCCATTCTGTATTCATTTTTGTCCACAAATGATAGCTACGTCCACTAAGTTCAAAAACAATAAGGATAACAAGCATGACTTGACCCGAGAAATGAACTTGTTAAGCCCTTTTCTTCAGGGAAAATTACAAAGGAGGAATCAAACTCATTTATGAGCGATAAGGGATTCAGAGTCAAACCCGAAAGAGGGCGATAATGACTCTAAATCCAAACTCGATAACAAGCTACAATGAAACCTTCCTTTGTGATTTCCAAGTGCCTAACTAGAAAGTTAGTCCCTTAGAAGTTATACTTCGGCAAAGAGAAGTGTTTAAACAACGGATTGTGCTTAGCATGAGAGAGATGTAATGCCTTGGTAATGAACCTCCAAAGAGATTAAACTATTAAGTATGGAAAATCTTTTTCTCATGGTTAAACAACAAACTTTTGTTAAATATAACTCTTTAATCAAAATAAGCAAAGATTGGAGGAAGGTTGCAGAGATGATTATGCGAAGGTGATTATTAAAGTGAGACTCTTTACATGAAAAATAAAAGAATGAAAAGCTATCAACTCAAATAGATTGGTGTTTATGGCCCAAACCCCTAAATCCATGAGGACTTACAACAACACAAGTATAGTATTCAAAGCATAAATTAAATAAACAATTAAAACAGCCCCAAAAACTTAAAAAAAAAAAAAACAGTGCTGAAAATTAGTTTGAAGAGTTAGAAAAGGCACATAAAAGAAGAGGAGAACAAAGCTAGTCAACAAACCTAAGGAAGGGTGGCTAACCCTCCACTTTTTGGACCTTAAAATTACTTGTTTTAGCCTCTAAAATCTCTAAAAATCAGTAGCTAAAAATGAAGAAACAAATGGGAAACACAAGGATATAAGCTATGGAATAAGGTTCAAAGAAGTGTGGTTAACCCCTCCACCTTTGGTAGCTTTTAAATCACAAGTTTCAGCCCACAACAATAGTCCAAAATAGTATGAAAAACAGCAAGAAAAAGATGAGAGAATAGTAGTTTAAACAAGGCCAAAGTTATACCTTTGAAGAGAATATACTCTTTAGTTCACAAACTACAAAGTGTTCACCCTCAAGAGCTAAAATTTAGGCTCAATAATCTCAGTAAGAAGCCTCAAATTTTTGGTTTAGGAAATGTATATATATTCCAAGATAGAAAAGGAGAGTGTTTGGCAAGTTTTTGAATCTGGGCAAAATTTTCTAACCTAAAACCATGAGCGATGGTCAAGTATTTATAGAAAAACAAGTTCTCATGTTGGAAATATCTATATTGAGCCAGCTGGTGCAAGGCATGCACGTTGGAGGACAGCTGGTAGCAAAATATTTACCTGCCGGAAAATATAGCCGGTCAGCCGGCCATGGAAAGGGACGGCTGGCCAATAATAATTGGCTTGCCGGCTACCTTTTGGCTAGTAGGTCTCTGAGTGGTCAGGCTAGAAAAAAAAAAAAAAAGTTTTGGTCCAAAGAGGTGCAAGGCTTTAGGTTCTGAAACTCAAAAACGAAGCTTTTTGCTAAAGAAATTGAATGGTTTTTACAGTGTATTATTTCATCATCGAGTGTTCAACGTAAGGCGCCCAAGTCTTAAGGGCGGTCAAAAATAGGGTGTCTACAGTTGCCACTCTTTGACAGAGCTTGAAGTCATGAAATGACATGAGTGAATGTCAAAGCCCGAATACGACCCATTTTGACAAGGCCGTAAGACTTGGGCAAACAATCAAAATATAAATGCAATTGGTTGAACTCAAAAGTTGCCTACGTATCCTTTTGCAAGGAATCAAACCAACGTAGTTCAAGGGCAAGACGAAAATGATACACAATGCAGTGAAACAATACAATGCAAATGATATACAATGTAATGAAATAATCAAACCACAAGCAGTGTCTTCTACACAAATATCATAAAGCAATGGGGATGCAAAATCAAACTACATTTTACACAGAAAAGGTATTGACACCCTCAAACCACAATACTTGTAGAATAGGTGCGTACACATGCAGAACTATTGTAACAACCCTCATCACTGATCATCGATTAATTACCGATTACTGCTAAGCTGAGAATGATTATGATTGGTAATTGAACTGACTGGATTACCGAACTAATTGACTGAAAACTGAAACCGTATTGATTGAGTGTATCTATTTGAATTGCATTTCGATCTGTTGATTGTCTAATTATCTGTTCGTGTATATGTGTTTAAACCGTTAATTGAAGGCCTTATCGGCGGCCGAACCCGAAATTGATTAGTGTTTTGTGATCATCATAATTTATGTGATTTTATGGTGTAATTATCTGAAAATCGATTTGGTACGATTAAATTAGATTAAATATTGATAGATTGCAAAGTTGGGCTTAATTACCATTTCGCCACTCTAGTGGCCCACTACCTAGTCACCCATGAGCCTTAATACATGTAAACGCAACATTTGATCAGCTCATTCCTCATCCCAACCGACCAAGAGAGACAGAGGGAGAGAATTGAGAAAGATTTGAATTCCTTCTTGTGAATTGGCTTGTAGATTTGAAGAATTGTAAGAGCATTGTCTAATTAAGCTTCTAGCCTTGTGATTGAAGACTTAGGTAAGAAAATTTAACCTCTCATTGATGTCTTTAAGTTGAGTTTTGCATGTTTCATGCTAATTTGAAGAAGTGAGCTTAGATTTGGTTAAATTGTTGCATTAGAGGCTTAATCTTTGCATGCATGGCATACTCTTGCATTTTTGGATTTGTTCTTCATAAACTTGTCTCATGCATGTCCATGTTTTGAGAATAGGCCATGATTTCATCATGTTTTGGAAGAAATTGGCTCATTTGGGCTAACATTGAAGCTTTGAATTGAACCTAACTCATGCATGTCATATTTGAAGATTGTTCATGAAAATTGGTTTGAAATTGAGTTTGAATTAAATACCCTTGGGCTTTGATTTACCAAATTGATCTTTGAAATATATAATGTCATGTGTTTACAAGTGTTTTCCAGGTTTTTGGCCCAAGAGGATCGATTTTTATGCATTTGAACTTGATTTTGAGCTTGAGGTTCAAATCTGGAATTTCTAGATTTTGGGCCCACGCTCGAGCGAGGAAGTCCACGCTCGAGCGTACACTCTGTGATCGTGCCTTCCGTTCGAGCGAGAAAGATTACGCTCGAGCATGAAATGCGTGCATCCAGTACTTTGCATGAGTTCACAGTCCGCTCGAGCGAGGGAACCCACGCTCGAGCGAGGGTCGAGCGTCCATCGGGCGTAAATTTTGAGCATCCAGTATTTTTACTGTAGCACACAGTCCGCTCGAGCGACGGAATTCACGCTCGAGCGAAGACCCTTTGTCTGCATGTCCGCTCGAGCGTAGAAAGCCACGCTCGAGCGAGACCCCTATTTTCTGAAAATTTTGTTAAGTGCTCAAAAGTGCATCTTTGCATCCTCTTTCCATCCTAGGCATTCCTAGGGCACATTTAAGGCATCTTAAAGAGGGTATAGATGTAGAACACACCAAGGCAAATTTAGGGATTTAGTTATTATCTTTCCCAACTGTGAAACTTAGTGTGTGTTTAATCTGTTAACTGTATAGGGTTGGCATTTCGAGGAGACGCTCTAGCCTACTGTAGCCCAGAACTCTGTGAGTAACAATTGTGTAAAGATATGTTCAAAATAATTATCTTCTGAATACTGAACTGAACTGTTTACTGAACTGATATTGTCTACCGAATGAATGTATGTTCTATATTCTGAATTGTACTGTGGCATCCTTAGCGCCTATTGTTTACTGTTATTGTTACAGAGATCTCTGTCGGTTCCCTCGTGGAACCACTACTGTTTACTGATTGATGGCCATCATTTACTGTTCGGTCTTTTAGACCTACTGTACTGTTATGCTAATGGATGTACCACATATGACTGATTGACTGAAAGACCGAAAGACTAAAATACTGATTTAATGAACTGTTTTTACTATTGTAAGGACATTCATTCTAAACCCCTTTACGCTTTATGTTATTCACTGGGCTTTAGCTCACTGCTTATATATATATGTAGGTGTACAGGCACCGGACCAATGCTAGGAGCGTCGGGGTGAACCCCAGTTTTGTCAAGCCAACCACTGTGCCTCACTGCGAGGTTCCGAGCCTGCCAAGCTACGGCTTAGGGGTGTTTGTATTTCCCCCGTTGGTCTCTGTAACCGTTTTGTTAACTGTATAGACTGTACTGTACTGTTTTAATAGGGTTTTAGTCCCTGCTCTGAATGATTGTATATAATGTACATACTGTTTTGTCACTGCTTGTATAAATGTATGAAAAGTCTTTTTGCATACAGACTGTCACAGCTCATTGGACATTATTTATTTACTGTTTTGGCTTCCGCCATGCCCCTGTACTCTGTTTTACTGTATTACTGTCAAGCAGGCCTTCGGTAATCTCGGATTACTGGCCGGTTACGGTACTAAACCCATAGGGGCGGGTTTGGGTCGTGACAACTATGCCTCTCGTAGAAAGAGTACAAGTGATTGGGTGGTATGATACAAGTAAGGAATGATCTGCTGGGAAAAGATGACGATTCTAAATGCTGGATGCAACAAGACAAAGTACGATGCTGTAGGGCTATCGTATCCCAGGAGACTAAACCCCTCCGAGGAGCACAAAAAGCAAGCTACAAGTGGCTATATTTCTTCCTTGAAAAAAAAGGCTCTTTTTGTAAAACAGAACACATATATGTCTCTCAATGGCTATAAATGGAACGGCTAAAAAAAAGGGTCATCTTTTTGTAGTGGTATAAATACAAACAATCAATCTCAATTTCAATTCACAGCTTTCAACCCAAATTACATTTTTATGTTTGTTCTTTCACACAATCACTTCATCAAAAAACAAAAGGAAGAAAATCATTCAGCATTAATGAAGATGTGGCAATTTGTAGAGTTTGGTGTCACATTACTGAAGACCCAATTGTTGGCAATTTGCAATGACATGCTAACTTTTGGGAGAGAATTTATGAAAATTATTGCTTGCTTCAAAATGATCAGTCAAGAATACTAGTGTCTATCCAATCTTAATGGTGTATAATCATGAAATGTTGTAACAAATTTCGTGGGTATTTAGCACAAGTCAAAAATTTATACCTAAGTGGGATGTCTCAAATTAATATAGTAAGATTTCATCCTCATTTATTACGTTAGTTTTTTTTATTTTATTTTGTCTCGTTAAAAATTAACTAATCAATTAATTTAATATTTTATTCATACAGATACTTCAAGCAAAACTTTTATACCATTAAGATGAAAATAAACATTTTTACTTTTGAACATTGTTGGCCAGTCGTGCAAAACAATATCATGTGGCAAAACGTTGCTCCTACAAACACAGTGAAGTCAATGATACATACACCATTTACCGATTTAACCCCCAAATCCCCTCTGGATAACTACATTTCTCTTGAAGATGATAACATTCCAAGTGTTGGTAACAATTCAAGTGTTGGTTACAATCTTATTGGTGATAGTAGTGTCTCTGTAAGTGGTAAAAACCCTATAGGTAAGAAATCTGCAAAAGAATTACTTCGGAAAAGTCAAGTATTGAAGCTGAAGTCCACAAATTTAACGATTTGTTGGAGACATTTAACCAACATTTCATAGAGAAGGAAATGAAAAAAAAAACTAAAAGAGAAGAAAAAAGGGTTCAAACATTGTAGGAGATGAAAGAACTTGAGGTCAAAAAGGAAGAACATTTGATAATGACTACAGACATTTCAAATATGGACCCTCTGATGAAAATTTACTACATAATGCTCAAAAATGAGATTTTCACAAAGTAATCTGCATATGGGAGCAACCCAAATTACTATTTTCCCCTGCCTCTTGATGAATAATTTGGGGGAGATTGTACTTTTCATTTTGCAATGTCATTTATTTTCAATGTAATTTTTAGTATTTCTTTTTCAATGTAATTTTTATTTTGCAATGTAATGTATTTTTTCATGTAATTTTGAGCATTTTTTATGTTTCAATGTAATTTTGCTTTTGCAATGTAATTTTAATTTTTCAATGTTATTATGAACAAATACGAATTTATTGAAATGCAGATAATAAAGTTGTAAATGAAGGAAATTTTATTAAAATAAAAAGACATTAAATGACATTAAGTGTCATTAAAATGATAAAATATAAACTTAATCTAACTCTCCATGATGGGTCGACAAGTGTTCAATAAGATTATTGCGAATTGCATTATGGGTTTCAGTAGATCTAATCCTCTGGCGAGTGAACATAAATTCAGTATACTTTTTGCTTTGAATCGTGTGACACTTGACATGGGGTATTAGTGGTATCTATTTGTAGTAATATTGCACCGCATTGATTTTTAGGAATATCACGCTTGTCTTCAATGATCATATTACGAAAAATAATGCACATTTTCATGATGTAGTAAAGATCCTTATTATTCCAACCTCTCGCTGGAACTTTAACAATATTAAAACGTGCTTAGAGCATTCCAAATGCCCTTTTGACATCCTTCCGACATGCCACTTATATCCTCGCAAATAGTTGTCTCTTTAAACCTTGAGGTTGAGATATTGTTTTGACAATCGTTGCCCAACAAGGATAGATACCATCAGTAAGATAATATCCTACAGTGTACTCGTGATTGTTGATGGTATAGTTGGCAATAAGGGCACATTGTCTAGTTAATTAAGAAAATAAAGGCGACTTGTCAAGAACAGTAATATCATTAAGAGAGCTAGACATACCAAAGAAAACATGCCAAATCCATAAGTCATAGGAGGCGACTACCTCGAGTACAATTGTTGGTTTGTGTACATGTCCAGTGTGAGCACCGGTTTGGGCGGTTGGACATGTATCCCAACGCTAGTACATATACAATCCAAACTCCCTAACATTGCAGGAAACCCACATTGCTCTCCCTTTTATAATAATCTGGCGACATCTGCCTCATTTGGGATCTTAAGTGTGCCTTCATTGATAGCATCAATCATTCTGGCAAAAAACTTCAATGAGTCAATTGCAGTAGTTTTGCTAATTTTGATTTACTCATCCACAGGATCAGCAGGTACACTGTATTGAAGGATCTGAAGTGCATCAATTATCTTTTATACACCAAAAAATCTAGGAGCACCGGTGTCATTAGGGATTTAGATGAAGTACTCATTGACTTGTTGAATATCATTTGACCCTTTTACGATTAATGTATCAACAACCACTTGTGGAACCAACATATCTGGTTCGTTGGTTTAGGGTTAGTGCTTGTATATGAAAACTTTCTTACTAACAAAGTTTTTCAAAACATATTTTTTATATGGCCTACACTTAGCTATTACCACACTCCCCCACACTTAGCACAACCTAAGCTGACATAATGAGATAAATACATTAGAACAAATCACATCACTCAACCCACTATATAGGAACTCACAACACTCAATCTAAAGAGCATCCATAGTATCTGCACTTAATAAATTAGTATATATATATAATAGGTTAGAAAGCAGACAGACAGATTTGATGGTCACAAGCACTCAACCCTCAGTGTAATGGAATTTCACATACTCACACACTTAGTGTAACCACCACAACAAACTTCTGTGCAAAATTAACAAACAATTAATGTGCTCACTTTCACTCAACCTTTATTTACTTGAACTCCCATTTTCATTCCTGCTCCAAGGGAGGCTAGCATGCTTAAATAAAGTTTGAGGCAACCTCCACTCTGAAAGGTACCAACAGTCACTGGAGTGACTTTTCAAATTGTTGATTGAAAACATTCTAAATCTAATCATGTTCACAATGTTAGCAATAACTTCTTCAGGTTTTAGCTCTTTTGAAAATATTATACTATTTCCCTCCATTCATAAATGATAAACAATACATGACAAGATCAACCTAGTAAGGGTGGATCTCAAATATTTACTCCTTACAGATTTAGCAATATGGATAACCAACTCAGGCAAAGACAAACTAGGCTAGGAAACATTTATTTTGGATTGGAGGGCCTCCCATACCCTATTAGAAAAAGAACAATAGAAAAATAGGTGATTATGGTCCTTACAAGGGTCTTGGCAAAAAAGGTAGCCAAAAAAAGTGTTAATTTCAAAAAGAACCACTTTGTTAGGGGTGTAAAAATGGCCCGAGATCCGTGGGTGGCCTGAAGCCCGCCCGTGACCCGAGGTGTGCCCAACTCGGTTTGTATGAGCCCGAGCCCAGCCCGGGACCTTGGGCCATCAATTCGAAGCACGGTCTAGCCTAAATTTTTTTTTTTTTGCCCTGTGAGCTACTCGACCCACCCTTTCCCTCCCCACTGCCAGATCGATTGCCTGCCAATAGTCAAATTTCAAATAAAAACAAAAAAAACAAAAAATTACAACCTGCAACGATATATATATAGATATATATAAGTCATTTCATTGCGCAGAGATTGATGTCTACATTGCCTACCCGATGCCATGCCATGCCATGGCAATGGCAATGATTCAATGAATGAAAAAAAAAAAATGTCTGCAGGAGCAGACTAAACGTAAAATAATAATAATAATAATAATAAAAATAAAATAATTTAACAGTCACATGACTGTTTAACACAACAGCCCAGTTTATTTATTTATTACAAATTAACCTCAACCTTCCAAACTGCTATAAACATCCTTCATCTTTTAAAATAGATCTCACAAACAATTCTCTTGTTAGGGAAAATCTATGATTCCCCACAAGTAAATCAATCAACAGGAATAAAAACTAATGCTGAAAAATTAAATCAAAAGCAACATAAGAATTTTTACGTGGTTCCCTCAATGTGAGGTATGTCCACGAAATCGAAATCCGATTCTACTATCAACCAAAAAGCTTCCAAACGATTACAAACGAGACACGAATGGTCTCACAAAACCACCCTTAGGTGAATTCCAAATAATCACAAATAAACAAGAGGAAAGACCTCACCAAATAGATGAACAAAAATCTTCAAACCAGAGTTGTAGAAGACCCAAAATAATTAACCCAAATCAGCCGAATCCAAAGCAGCCAACTGAAGATCCACTAACACAATGTTTGAAAGCACCAATGAAATATTCCAAGCAACACATGGAACAAAGCATAGCCACTGAATTGATGTTATAGCAGCCGCACCACTTCGGAAAAGGTTGAACAAATTTGTAACAGCCGTACATCCCTTTTCAAGACTAAACAATATATATATATTTATATATATGGGGTTAAGTCTTAGGCTTTGATATGAAAACCGTAACTGTTATCAAATTGACTATCAAATACCTAATAGGATTCCAAAAGTCAGATATAATATATAAAATATATTATACCCAAATCAAACCAAACTCTTTTAATAAACTAATTGGGTCCAACACTCCAATAAGGAGATATACCCCAACAATTCTCCCCCTATTGACTTAGGTGGAGATATCAACCCTATCCACCATAGTTCGACACTTTAAATGTTTGTCCCTAGACAAAGTCTTTGTCAACATATCTGAAATATTATCATCTGTGTGAACCTTTTTGAGTTGCAACAATTTCGAATCTAACACATCAGGAATCCAATGGTATCTCACATCAATGTGTTTCGATCTCGAATGAAAAGTAAAATTTTTACTCAAATGAATAGCACTTTGACTATCACAATAAAGCACATACCTTTCTTGCTTCAAACCCAACTCTTGCAAAAATTTCTTCAACCATAACTCTTCTTTGCAAGCTTCCGTAATGGCCATAAATTCAGCTTTGGTAGTTGAGAGAGCAACACATTTTTGTAATTTAGATTGCCATGCCACAGCTCCCCCTGCAAAAGTCATCAAATACCTCGAAGTAGATTTCCTAGAATCAACATCACCGGCCATGTTAGAATCCGTGAACCCATCAAGCATCTGCTTACCATCCCCAAAACACAAACACACCTTCAAAGTCCCTCGAAGATATCTTAGAATCCACTTTATTGCTGCCCAATGTTCTTTACCCGGATTAGAGAGAAAACGACTCGCCACACTAACGGCGTGAGCAATATCCAGCATTGTACAAACCATGGCGTACATCAAAGAGCCAACTGCTGAAGCATAAGGAATTTTCAGCATATCTTCCTTGTCTTTTTCACTTGTAGGACATTGATTCGAACTAGGCTTGAAGTCACCTGCAAGTGGACAACCAACCGGCTTTGCTTTATCCATGTTGAACCTCTCAAGAACTTTCTCAATATAGCTTTCTTGAGACAACCAAATCAGCCCCTCTTTGCGATCACGAACAATTTTCATACCAATAATTTGCTTTGCCAACCCCAAATCTTTCATAGCAAAAGACTTCAACCTGTTAATCATAGTGTAATCTTGACCCACAATTAACATGTCATCAACATAAAACAAAAGAATAATAAATTTACCATCCGGGAATTTTTTCACAAACACACAATGATCTGAAGTGGTTTTAGAAAAACCATTATTTATCATGAAAGAGTCAAATTTTTTATACCATTGCCGCGGGGCTTGCTTGAGGCCATACAAACTTTTCTTCAATTTGTAAACAAATTTCTCTTTCCCTTTCTCCACAAAACCCTCCGGTTGCTCCATGTAAATTTCTTCTTCAAGGTCACCATGAAGTAATGCGGTCTTCACATCAAGTTGCTCAACTTCAAGGCTCATACTTGCGGCCATGCCAAGTACAACCCAAATAGAAGACATCTTCACAACGGGCGAGAAAATCTCATCAAAGTCAATACCTTTCTTTTGCCCAAAGCCTTTCACAACAAGACATGTTTTGTACCTCAGATTCTTGCTATTATTCTTCAATTTGAAAACGCTCTTATTTTTTAGAATTTTCCTCTCCTTAGGTAACTTCACTAAATCATAAGTGTGATTTTCAAGTAAGGAATTCATCTTCTCTTCCATTGCCTTTTCCCAATCATCTTTCTTTGCATGCTCAATTGCTTCTTGGTAGCTCTCGGGCTCCCCTTGATCGGATATCAATATAAATTCATTGGGAGGATACTTTCTTGAAGGTTGTCGGTCCCTTGCAGATTTCCTCAACCCAAGTTGTGGTTGTGGTTCTTGAGTTGGATGCTCTTCCTCAATTTCTGGCTCAACTTCATTATGATTAACATCATCTTTTACATCTTCAATGGGTGGCTGCACATCTCCCCCATTTTCATCATCAACTGAAGATGAAAGAGATGGATCCATGTCAATGAGATCACTAGTTTTTGGCTCCAGTTGATCACCTTTACCAAAGTCTTCAATTATTTGGTCTTCAAGAAACACAACATCACGACTTCGAATGACTTTCTTATTGACTGGATCCCATAATCTAAACCCGAATTCATCACGCCCATAGCCAAGAAAAATACATTGTCTTGACTTACTATCAAGCTTGGACCTCTCATCCTTTGGAATGTGAACAAAAGCTCCGCAACCAAACACTCTCAAGTACTCATAAGACATATCTTTGCCAGTCCAAACTCTTTCAGGAACATCACCATTCAAAGGATAGGAAGGAGACAAATTGATCACCTCAACTGCTGTCCTCGTTGCCTCACCCCAAAAGGATCTTGGCAATTTAGCTTGTGAAAGCAAACACCTTGTTCTTTCCACAATAGTGCGGTTCATTCTCTCGGCAACGCTATTTTGTTGAGGAGTCTTCTTAACTGTCTTTTGTTGCCGAATACCTTCGCTGCGACAATACTCATCAAATGGCCCAATGTATTCACCACCATTGTCTGATCGGATACCCTTCAATTTCTGCCCTATTTCTCTTTCAACCATGGCCTGAAAATGCTTAAATACTTCTAGAACTTGATCTTTAGTTTTTAGTAGAAAAGCCCAAACTTTCCTTGAATAATTATCAATGAAAGTAACAAAATAAAGTGCACCACTATGTGTTCTAACTTTTAAAAGCCACAAACATCCGAATGAATCAACTCCAAAACATTTTCTTTTCTAGAAGCAACATTTTTATGAAAAGAAACTCTATGTTGTTTACCCGCCAAACAATGAACACAAGTTTTGAGATGTATACCTTTCAAACCGGGTAGAAGCTCTTTCTTGACCAAAACTTGCAGCCCCTTTTCACTCATGTGCCAAAGTCGCTTGTGCCACAATTCAATAGAAGTATCATCTTTAAGTGCATTGACAATACCTTTATAAATTTTTCCTTGCATTAAATAAAGTGTATGAGTCATCTTGCACTTAGCTACCACCAAAGAACCTTTTGTGAGCTTCCATATTCCATCACCAAATTTGTTGTTGAAGCTTTCATCATCTAGCTTCTCGGTAGAGATCAAATTGAGGCGAATGTCGGAAACATGCCTCACATCTTTAAGCAACAACTTACAACCCAAATTTGTTTCCAAGCAAACATCACCTATGCCAATAATCTTGGACAAACCTTCATTACCCATTCGGACAAAACCATAATCTCCTTTGGTGTAGGTGGTGAAAAAATCAACTTGAGAAGTCACATGAAAAGAAGCACCAGAATCAATCACCCAATTGCTCTCTCGGCCCATAAAATTGATACAATCATCTTCACAAACGACCATGAGATCACCGGTAGGCATTCCCGCTTCATGTGCCCTTTCTCATGGCAATAATAACACTCAATGTCTTTCTTTGAAAAAGAACCATTTCTTGATTTGTCATGGCTTTGATCACGACCATGAGGAGTCTTACTCCTCCCCCTTGTTTTGCTTCGGCCTCTCACAACAAATGCTTCTGAATGAGAGGAACCCGCTGATTTTCTTCTAGTTTCTTTATTTAACAAGTTACTAGTGACTTGGCCCATTGTGACAACTTCATCAGGTGCCGAATTACTAACCGTCATAACCAAAGTCTCCTAACTTTCGGGCAAAGAACTAAGTAGCATAAAAGCTTGCAACTCATCATCAAAAATAATTTTCATAGAAGCAAGTTGGTTTATAATACTCTTTATTTCATTCAGATGTTCCGGAATATAGCTGCCCTCTTTATATTTTAAATTAACCAACTTACGAAACAGAAAAGCTTTATTTGTAGCTGATTTCCTATCATAAAGGCCTTTTAATTTTTTCATAAATCATGTGCTGAAGTTTCAGCAGCAACATGATGAAATACACTGTCATCAATCCATTGACGGATTACACAAACGGCTT
Organism: Camellia granthamiana; assembly: GCA_036172215.1. NCBI lineage: Eukaryota > Viridiplantae > Streptophyta > Magnoliopsida > Ericales > Theaceae > Camellia > Camellia granthamiana. The sequence goes on along the minus strand of CM069907.1, from coordinate 78,248,147 downwards.
TTCGATTAAGCCTCTTCCATTCATCATCTTGCATACCCTCGGGTTTGCCACTGTCACCCTCAATAGGCCCATATAAATCTTTATAAAATAATAGATCCTCCATTTTAGTTTTCCAAGTTACCCAATTGCTTCCATTGAAGCTAGACATGTGACCCACATTTCCTTCCATTGATTTACACAAATAAATAAAGTCAAATAAACCGTAAGCTCTGATACCAGTTGTTAGGGAAAACTTATGATTCCCCACAAGTAAATCAATCAACGGGAATAAAAACTAATGCGAAAAAATTAAATCAAAAGCAACACAAGAATTTTTACGTGGTTCCCTCAATGTGAGTTATGTCCACCGAATCGAAATCCGATTCCACTATCAACCAAAAAGCTTCCAAACGATTACAAACGAGACACGAATGGTCTCACAAAACCACCCTTAGGTGAATTTCAAATAATTCCAAATAAACAAGAGGAAAGACCTCACCAAATAGATGAACAAAAATCTTCAAACCAGAGTTGTAGAAGATCCAAAATAATTAACCCAAATCTGCCGAATCCAAAGCAGCCAACCGATGATCCACTAACACAATGTTTGAAAGCACCAATGAAATATTCCAAGCAACACATGGAACAAAACACGGCCACTGAATTGATGTTATAGCAGCCGCACCACTTCAGAAAAGGTTGAACAAATTTGTAACAGTCGTACATCCCTTTTCAAGAATAAACAATATATATATATATACATGTATGTGGGGTTAAGTCTTGGGCTTTGATATAAAAATTGTAATTGTTATCAAATTGACTATCAAATACCTAATAGGATTCCAAAAGTCAGATATAATATATAAAATATATTATACCCAAACCAAACCAAACTCTTTTAATAAACCAATTGGGTCCAACACTCCAATAAGGAGATATACCCCAACAATTCTCTCTCAAACTCTCAGTCTCTCTTAACTCTCAATTAATTTTGAAGTTTCATCCCTAAATGGCAATTGTAATTGTGCAAGAAGAAACTTTTATCATAGGAAACTAATTTTTGTATCGCATTCGCCAGTCAGTAACATTAATTAGTTTAATTAATTTTATTATCTACTCATTTTTGTACATTAATTATTTCTGAACATATATTAATTGTTATTGTTTACTCATTATTGTCACACATTATTTAAATTAATTTTTAATTCTTATATATTATTTTACTTACATTACTATAGATTCTAATATTCCTAATGTTTGTATCGATATTGATACATATACTACACATCATGAATCTATTGATTCTCTTTCTAATATCCCCTTTTCCAATCATTAGATCATCATCTAGGGGCACAACTAATGGTGTTTGGGAACATTTTGAAAAAATATCTATAAATAATCTTAATGGTACAATTACCTTTAAAGCAAAATGTAAATATTATGCACATTTACTTAGTGCTACATCTGTAGGGGGTGCTAGTCATCTAAAAGGGCATGCTAACAGACATTTACAATATCAATAACCTGATATTAGAAGTCAAATGCAATTAGGGGCTTCATCAACTGGTCATTTGCAAACATTTTCATATGATCCTATACATACACAAAACTATGTAGTTGATTATATTATTAAAAAAGAACAACATTTTACTACTAGTGATTGTCCGAATTTGTCCAAATGATTCACAAAAATTTTGTACCGCAATATTAAAATTTTTCAAAAAATACTACTAGAAACATGATTTTAAAGAAATTTGAAGATAAAGTGAATTATTTGACATCTTTAAAAAATTGAATGGAAGAGTTTGTTTAACATCTGATATGTGGTCAAATAATGGTTTAGAATATCAAGAGATCATATGCATGCGATTACGAGAAGACAAAATTATAGTGAAAATGAGATAATTCAAAATGATTTGGATGACATATCCTGGGGCAATGCGCTTGAATTGTCTGTCTCCTCCAATGATTGATCAACAATTTGTTTTTCATAATTTCATTTCGTTATTTTTTTGTATTAGCTTATTAAGGTAGAGTATAATACAAATAATTGGTCGGCTAATAGGTGCTAACTTAGTTGGGATGTACTTGGTCTACAGTGATGCAATTGCTCTACTATCATCAATAATCTATATTTATTTTATTTAATGATATAAATTTTTGTAATATTTTATTTCATTTTGAAATAAAAATTAGTCATTCAATAAATGTTATATAATTAATTTAATGATTATAATATTGAAAGTTTCATTTTGATATATATAAAATTATTCATTTCAAAAGAAGAAAATTACATAATTTCATACCTTTTTAGTTATAAGTTCATAACCAAAAAAACATAAGTCATCCATAATTAAATTTAAATACCACCACACATGAAACATAACCAAACATCTTATTAATCTTAACTAAAATACTCTAATACAAATTTTCTTTTATTTTTTATCTCTAATAAATAATCTACATACATAATATATTTAGGTGCCGTTTGGTAACACTTACGTTTTCAGTTTTCTGTTTATATTTACAAAAATTAAAAAAAACCAAAATAAAAACTTGTTTGGTAAATTTTTGATTTATAAATCAGTGGTCTCAGTTTATAAATTTTGGCTAAAAAATGTAAACTCAAAAAATGTGTTTCTATTTTGAGTTTTGAGTTTTTTTTTTTTTTTACCACCCAACACTAGCCACCACCCACCACCCACCACCATTTTCCACCATCGTCTTCCGCCACCACCACTCACCCCCCACCACCACCACCACCACCACCACCTGCCACGAACACTCACCACCCACCTGCCACCCACCACCCACTACCTACCTGCCACCCACTCGCCACCACCACCCACCCCTCGCCACCACCACCACCACCACCCACCACCCACCTGCTATCCACCCGCCACCACCCACCACCCGCCACTACCATCCACCGCCCGCCGCCACCACCCGCCACCTACTCGCCACCACCACTCACCACCCACCTGCCACCACCATCCACTACCCCGTCACCACCAGCCACCTGCCACCCACTCGCCACCACTACCACCACCACCCATCACCACCACCCACCACCATCCACCACCCACCACCACCACCACCACTACCACCCACTTGCTACCACCCATTACCCACCACCAGTCGCTACCTACCCGCCACCACCCACCATCACTCGCCATCCGCTACCCACTTACCACCACCACCCACCACCCACTCGTGACCACCCACCACCCGCCACCGTCACCTACCCACCCACCGTCACCCACCCACCCACCATGACCACCTGCCACCCACCCGCCACTACCTATCACTACCCGCCACCCGCCACCCACCTGCCACCACCACCCACCACCCGCCACCACTACCACTACCACCACCCGTTCGCTACCACCCACCACCCGCCATCGTCACCCACCCACCACTACCACCACCCGCTACCACCCACCCACCACCACCAGCCACCCGCTACCACCCATCACCACCCGCCATCCACTACCACCCGCCACCGCCACCACCACCACCACCACCCACTCGTTACCACCCACCACCCGCCACCGTCACCTACCCACCCACCCACCCACCACCACCCGCTACCCACCATCCACCGTCACCACTTTTCACCACCGTCTTTCGCCGCCACTTGCCATTTCTCACTCTTTTTTATATTTTTAAATTTTTTAAAACATTTTGTTAATTACCAAACACATTTGTAGTTTATGTTTTTCTAAAAATAAACAAAAAATAAAAAAAAACCAGTTTATTAGGGGTGGGCGCGGGTCAGTTGTGGCCACGGAACCTTCAATCCGTCATCCGTTCGCTAGATTGGCGGATTGGAGAAAATCAATCCGCATCTGTCCGCCAATCCGACGGATGTGGATTGAGCGGATTGGCGGTTTGGCGGATGGATGCGAATCGGTTTGGCAGTTTAACATTTTATAAATTTTCAACATAATTCAACTTGTGAACTTCCTCAAAAAAAGAAGAAGAAGAAAGTATTGCAATCAATAACTTAAAAAAATATTACAATCACTGCATGCCTCATCCAAAGTAAGAAAGTTTGAAACTTTAGAATATCACAATCACTGCATGCCTCATCCACATACTACAATCACAGCATGCCTCATCCACATAAAGTATTACAATCTGTGGTTCTTAAAATATAAAAACAATTCAAACCACCAAAATCATGAACATAACAGTAGTAGAGATTGTATGTCTCTGTATTGTTACATCTATATCTAGTTTTGAAAACAAAAACCAACTAGCATATATCATATGTTCTATTTATTATTTTTAGAGATAGATTTAAAAACAAAAAAATATAGATAAGTAATACGTTTATTTTTTTCAATTCAAAAAAGATATTCAAGTTCAAAATTTTTTTTTAACAGAATATTTAAACTCTTTTTTAATTGAAAACACAAATAAAATATTTAAATAAACTGAAAACACAAAATCTTATAAATTACTAGGGGTGCTCGCGGTTTGGCGGTTCGGTTGCGGCCAAAGGAATCTCAAATCCGCCATCCGTCAACTAGATTGGCGGATTAGAGAAAATCAATTTGTAACCGTCCGCTTGTCATCACGCATCCGTCCAAAATGCGGCAGATCGGTTCGGTTCGGTTGATTTTGGCGGATCGGTATATCCGCTGCTCACCCCTACAGTTTATAAAATTTTTGTAAATGTAAACTGAAAACGTAAACGTTACCAAATAGACCCTTACTGTTCATTTAAAAAAAAAAAAAAAAGGCTTGTGCAAGCCCGAGCCCTAGCCTTAGGCCCTATTTTGAGTGGGCCTGGGCCCCACTTTCTGGCCCACGGGTCGGCCTGGTCTTGACCCGGCTCACCAAGAAAGTAGGAGCCAGCGAGGCCTGTACAGGTCGGCCAGAGCCCGGGTCCGGGTGGACCGGGCCATTATTACACCCCTACACCCTATCTGTCATAACCTGAATCCGCCCTTAGAGTTTTGGATCATAACCGGCCAGTAATCATGAGATTACCTACGGTCTTAGACTGAATCAAATCATATTTAATTATATGGGGCTAGAAGCGGAAGCAGAATTATAAAATTTTGTTAAATGAGCAGTGCATATATGGCATAAATAAAAGCATTTTATACGTTAATAACTCACATTCAAACAGATATAAATAGATATTACATATCCAAAGATCATTCACAAGTCATCAACATACAAATTCAAAAGATTATGTATAGGTCGTATGTGACCAACAAAAGAACAAAGGTAAAAGCCTCATCAGTGAGACACTCCATAGATGACTTCACAAAAACTTAGATAATCTTCCACAGGTTCACTAGGGCCGGATATCCCGCTGCTCACCCACATACATATATAACGGAGTAAACTAAAGCCCAATGAATAACATCAGAGTAAAGAGGTTATATGAATGAGTTCCCTTAGCTAACATAATTACTCTCATACTCAAATTCTTGTCATAGCAGAATGACCTCGGGTCCAAAACTTGACAAAACGACCTCTGATCCAACATATAATTAAAATTTAGAGCATATAGATCATACTTGGTGGAACAACCTTGGGTCCATTCAATTACAGCTGTATAATGGCCATTTGGTCAACACATAATAGATATTCAGACTTGTCAAATATTCAGAATGATCTTAGGTCCATCTTATCAAACATACCGAACGACCTTAGGTCCATCATATACATTTGTATCTCGTCATTCACATTCACCGATATTATGTTGATCGGGCAAATACAAGGCTCATTCATATCACAAAATCATAAATTCAGAAAAGCTTACCACATTGGAACATTTAAAAAATAACGTATATGAAAATATCTTTACTAAGACATTACTCACAATGATTTGGTTGTTGATACGGCTTCGTGGATGAACCTACACAATTCATAAACATACATATACTGGGTCACATTACTTGATCGAATCCTTCTTTAACTTATTCATTTATTTTAAGACTCGTTCTAACTTGTTGATTCATTTGGGAAGCTTAATTCATGCCTAAGAATACTTAGAAAGGATTGAGAATGCAAATGTGGTAAGAATGACTTTTCAAAATATGCTGAAACATGACACTTCGCTCGAGCGCACTTTTGGTCGCTCGAGCAAACTGCATGGTCTGCAAAAGTACTAGATGGTCAGATTCTAGGCTTGATGGTCGCTTGAGCCAAGGTGTAAGGAAAACTGAGGTCGCTCGAGCGGTCACTTAGTGACTCGAGCCATGTGCAAAGCTCTGCAAAAATGCTAGATGAATGAAATGTGCACTCGAGCGACAACTACTTCGCTTGAGCAGTTTGGTAGAATTCTGGATTTCCAAAACAGAATTTTGTATTTCAAAACTTGAGTCCAAAGTGTGAAACTTGCAAAAACTCTTGCATGGCTTAGTCTATAGCTTGAAAACACTTAGAAAAATATGAACATGTAACCAATATCAAAACCTTAGCTCAAAAACTTCATGATTTTGCAAGAGAAAGTGGTTTGGATATCAAAAGTATGAAAGAATGGAATAGAGCAGTTATGTTAAGGCACCCAAGGGCTATCTGTAAGAAGGAAGATATCCTGTGGGTTTGAAGCTTAAACTTCATGCATGTATGATCTTGGCTTAAATTCTTTTTCTACAACTTTCAAAACATGGAATTGAGCTTCAAAACAACATAATTCATGGATGCATGTATGATTCAAGTCTCAATTCACGTACAGGTAGCAAAATACTTTTTGTATAGGTAACAAAATATTGTTTGTATTTTTAATGGTACTAATTTCATTAAAATCATATTTATATTTTAAAAGTTATATATTTTTTACTAATTTTTTTTTATATATTATTATAGAAGTGGGTACTAAAATTTTTATGTATTATAAAAGTAGGTGTAAATATTTGACAGAAAGAAAGAGAGGGAACCGTAAGAGAGGAAATAAGAAGGAAAAATTACAAATAAGTGGTATTTTTATAAAATATTTAAAAATTTATAATTTTAATAATTAAAATTGATAATTTTTTTCACTTATTTGTAAATTTTTTGAAAATTTGCACTGAATTGCATTCTCCAAAAAAGAAAAAAGAGAGAGTGACGTATAATTGAAAGTGATGAAAAAAAAAGAAAAGAAATAATAATAATAAAAGACAAATAAGAAAGGAAAATTTACTCATAATTTCTATTAAAGAAAAGTATTTACTAAAAAGTTCCATTAATTAATTTATTTATTTATAAACTATTAAGTTTCATTGAATTTGAAAAAATACACCCTGAGTTCTTTTCATTATATTTCTTGAAAATTTGAAATGTGAGTGTTATGCACTATTATCTTAAAATGTGACAATAAGACATCACTTTAATGTATGTATTATTATCTTATTAAACTTGTTAAATGCGTCATTCTTAAAATGTGATAATGAGACATTATTCTAATGTGTGTTATTATTTTATTAAATTTTTGCCAAATGTGTCATTCTTTTTAAAAAATGACAATGAAATATTTGTGTATTATTATCTTATTAAATTTTTACGAAATGCGTCATTCTTAAAATACGACAATGAAATATCATTCTAATATTTCATTATTATCTAATTACGATTCTACACATGGGTTTGCTTCACTTGAGAAATTTTAATGCAAGATAGTACTTATTGGTTCATAAGAATATTTATGAGATTAAATGATTCATAAGTCATGAATATAGAATTTATTAATAAATATCCAAAAAAAAAAGAAAGTATATGGCACATGTCTCCAAAAAAAAAAAAAAAAAAAAATCAATGTTTTTATAATTACTTTTTCAATCTCCACTCCTGTCACCTTGTTTCATTTTGATTTATTTTTTGAAAATTGAATTTTCTCTTTTTTGTATTTTTTTTTAATTTTTAGTAATTTTTTTTATTATGTTAAATAGTTTTTTTACTATATAGATGCACATACCTTAGATACACCTAAAAAATAAAGTATTTATAAAAAAAATTAAAAAATTTAATAAATGCATAAGAATACGAAAAGTATATTGAATTTTTATATTTTTTAATATATTTATATTTAATGATTTTTTTAAAAAAATATATAAATATTATATATTTTTAAAATGTTACAAGTTAACTGTATCTAAAAAAAAGATTAATTATTAAAATTTTTGATTAAAAAAATATAAAAAATAAAAAAACTCACTTCTCTAGAACGTGGACTCAATTTTTTAAAACTGAATCGTAGTCCAAATAAAGTCTCACTCCCATTTTTAATTTGCAGTACTTAATGATTTAATGATTTTTTTTTTTTTTTTTTTTTTTTGAGTATAAATAGAATTCCAATGGTAAG
>CM069907.1:78191598-78239663 GCA_036172215.1 Camellia granthamiana | reverse complement strand
TGGTAAGAAAAAAGGGTAAACTACCAATAGATCCTACTTTGGAGACTTATTACCCAATAGGTCCTACTTTGGAGACTTATTACCCATTAAGTCCTATTGATAAATTTATTAAGTGATAAAAATAAATTTATCAGTCTTTTATTTTTATGAATAAATTTATAGTGATAAATTTATCAGTCTCTTTGTTTTTATGAATAAATTTTTAGTGATAAATTTATCGCTCTCTTATTTTTATAGTGTTAAATTTATTAGTTAGGACCTGTAGGTAAATAAGTCTAGTTAATAAGACTAATTGGTAAGTACCCCAATTAGTATTTCATCTAATATCAAGTATTTCAATAATAAATTTTCAAGTTTCATCCAACAATCAGCCAATCACAAGGAATACTGAGAGGATATTCGAACGATTAATCGACTTATGTAAATTTCTCTCCATTTTTGTAAGCACAAGTTTGGCCAGAAATCGGTCGAATAATTAGCCGAGCATCCAATGTATTGTGACACTCCAATAATTAGATGTAACAATAACGGCTATTTTTTTAATTTGATAAAATATTTAAACCTCCCTCAATTTAATAATTTATTTATTTTTTTGTTTTCATTTGATATGAGTTTGAGTCACGATTGAAGTAACAAAATTGTACTTATTTCATCCAAAATTTGCTAAAAAAATAAAAAAAAACTTAAGCGTTAGCGACGCTCTCCGTAGTGAAAACAACCACAATTTTGATATGGTATGATCAGAATTTCAGACGCTAAGTAGTGAAAACAGAGTTCTCTCTATCTAAAATCGAAACCAGCGAAGGGCGTAGGGCGCTCTCTCTGTCTCTCTCTTCATCTACAATTTGCTGATGTTTCATTTTACTTTTCTCGCTTTTTCTCGTGTAGAATCATCAGATACCCGTTCTGTGGTATCTATCATCTTTAGATGGGGTTATCACGGGATTCATTTCGTTGCATCTCTCTCTCTCTCTCTCTCTGGTATGCATTGCTAGGCTCTGCTTTTCTTCTTCTCCATTCTTCTGATTCTGAGTTGATGGTTATAATGCTGACGCCCAATTTGATCCGTGATTGTGGTTGAAACTCTCAGTTGATGGATTTCACGTGCTTTTTATCAACTCTTTGGTTGATTGATTAATTGATTGATTGTGGAGCAGAAAGAGAGAGAGGGAGAGAGAGAGAGAGAGAGAGAGAGAGAGAGAGAGAGAGAGAGAGAAATGGGGAGTCGCAACATGGAGAAGATAGCATCAAACTCAATTGATGCACAGCTGAGGCTTTTGGCACCTAGGAAGGTATCTGAAGATGACAAGCTGGTAGAGTATGATGCTTTGTTGTTGGATCGATTTCTTGATATTCTTCACGATTTACATGGACACCAAATTAGAGAAACGGTAATCATTTCTAATTTTATTTTCTCCTCCACAATTTTTAAATTTTTTTTAAAAATAATAAAAATAAGACTGTGTTTAACATGATCTTTACATATTTTACTGTTAATTTTGAATATCGTTTTAAATAAAGATAATTAAACATATTGTTGCTGAATTTTAAGGATAAAATCATCAATTTAATAAAATATAAATTAATTTAACAAAAATAAATGTCACAAAATTATTTTTGAATTTTTAAAAATTATTTCTACCTATCAAAAAATAAAATTACATAAAAATGATAACTCTTTTATATTTTTATTTTCTTCCCAAATAAATTAATTTTTAGTATGTGTTTGGATGAAGATCATATAATGAGTGGTATTTTTATTTATTTTTTTGGATGGTTATTATGTACTAGACAGTTTTATTTATTGTTAACAGATATTTTTAGGTAATTATCATGTAATTGATAGTTATATAGTTTTTAATGGGTAATCGATATGTTTAATATAGAAAATATTTTTAGTTTTGAATTTTTTTATTTAATAGATTGGTTTAATAATGATATCAAAGTTGTCACTATGTTTCACTTTTGAAAAAATGAAAACTAATTTAAACAAAATAAATATCAAAAATCTTTATTTAAAAAATTTATTTCTACCCTCCCAAACGATAAAATTATATAAAAATGATGTGTTTTTAATTTTTCTTTACCAATTTAATTTTTAGTTTCTTAGAAAAATTTTCTGAAAACAGATTCTGAAAATCAAATCAAATAGAACTTTATAACTAAAAAAAACTTCAACATTATTTAGTAAAAAAAATGCGATTACATTTCAAACAACATACAAATTAACTAACACAAAATAAGTTGTATGACGAAATAGACCGTTTGCAAAAAAAAAACTTTGATTGTCATTATTTGGAACAATATTCAAAATTTAAGGTCAACTGTATCAAATTGAAAAGTCACGATTAAAGTGATATAAATTTCAAATTACAGGGATTGTTAGTATAATTCGCCCTAAAAATAAATATATTTGCCTTGTGCGTTTAAATTTAATGGAAAGATATAGTTAGCTATTCGACTGCAATTCCCTATCTTTTGGGGGGTTTTTTATTTTTATTTTTTATATATATATATCCATTTTGTATTTACAGAGAGCATAGAAGGCAAGGCATGCCCACTTCCTTCCACTTCAGAGATTTTGATATCTAGAATTAATTATTCTTTTTCTTTTGCTAGTTTCCACTAACATTTCAATAAAGGATATATTTGTTAATTTGCTTAGTGTTTGGTTTGTAAAGATACTATCTCAGTTTCTGTTCATTAACCTTTCTGCTATTTCTTCTCTCTCTTGTTGATTTATTGTCTGAAACTGAAACTGTACTCATCCTAGGAAAATGTCTATTAAATTTCAATATGTATGTTCTCTGTGAAAGAAAACTTGTTTTAAAACAATGTCGGTTTAGGTTAGTGTAAGTTTCTTGTTTCTTTGTCTGAATGAAAAACTAGTCTCTAAAATTCATGTTTTGAAGCTTTTTTAAGCATTAGTTGTGCCATAAAACTCATTTAATAATAAGATTGGAAAGTGGGGACAATTGCTCAGAGGGATTTCTTTAAGGTGGTGAAATGATTGAGTTTATAACTTGTTTTATAGTGTGTTGTTGTAATGTCATTAAATGATATGATATTTATGGATTGATTAGGTTCAAGACTGCTATGAGCTTTCTGCCGAGTATGAAAGGAAGCTTGACCCCCAGAAATTGGAGGAACTTGGGAATGTGCTGACAAGTTTAGATGCCGGCGATTCTATTGTAGTTGCTAAATCTTTTTCCCACATGCTTAACTTAGCCAACTTGGCTGAGGAGGTTCAGATAGCTTATAGACGAAGGATTAAGTTAAAGAAGAAAGGTGATTTTGCTGATGAGGCATCTGCTACAACTGAATCAGACATTGATGAGACCCTCAGGAGGCTTGTGGTGCAGTTGAATAAGTCCCCTCAACAAGTTTTTGATGCTTTGAAGAACCAGACAGTAGATTTAGTCCTTACGGCACACCCCACTCAATCTGTCCGTAGATCTTTGCTTCAAAAACATGCAAGGTCTCTGTTCTACTTCTACAATAATCTGCAATCCTAGCTAATAGTTTGCAGCTCTCCGGTTTGCTATTATTATTATTATTATTTATTGATTTTTAGATGTCCAATGGTCGGGTCACTTGTAATTCATTTTTAACATGGTGCATATTTTCTTTTCTTGGTTTAGGTTTTTATTGATGTTTAATTTTTCCTCTTTTATAATTTTCAGGATTCAGAATTGTTTGACCCAGTTGTATGCCAAAGACATCACTCCTGATGATAAGCAGGAGCTTGATGAGGCGCTACAGAGAGAGGTATGTATTTTGGTTCAGATTTTGGTATATATTCCATCCTTCCCCTCCAAAAGGCGATTTTAGTAAATTACCAAATATAGTAATACTTGGGCTAAGTGGAGGCCGGGTATGTTCATTGTACTTTTCATGATGCACACATGACTTGTCTTCCATCTCATTCTAATATATGAATACTAATTCAATGACCTATCAATTATATCTAGAAACAAATCAACTTTTTTACTTTCCTGCCCTCTTGTTTGAAAAGAAAAGAAAAGAAAAAAGAATTGTATTGTATGTGAGAGATTTTGGGAGTTGTATATATATATTTTGATAAATATTTGGGAATTGTATATTTAAATCCAGTTATTTTAATTTAATATATACAATAATCTGAAATTTTTATGGAATCCAAATTTTATCATATCAAATTAGTCAATCCAATTTTCTATTGGATTTGGATATGTGATTTTTATTTTTATTTTTATTTTTTTTCTAGTAATTGGTCAAAAATGGTGGAATTACAGATTCACATTACAAACCCAATCATCATCAGTCAATCTAAGGACTGATATACTAATAGAAGTGTCACGCCCCCAACCTGTCCCTAGAGGTTAGGGAGGTGACCGGACAGTAATCATAGATTACTTACGGCCTAACTTGACATATCACAAAATATTTAATATAATCAGGCCTAAAGCGGAAGCATTAAATAACACAATCCAGTCCTTTGAGGGGGGGGGGGGGGGGGGGGGGAGGAAACCTTTTTAGAAACAAATATTTCACAACAAATTGAATAGTCGGTGTCACCGAAATGAAACAAACTTCTTTTTTATTTTATTTTATTGCTTTTGAGTCCACCTGAGAGAATACTGTATACATAATAATAACTTCTCTTTTTCTTTTTCTATATTGAAGACAAAATACATGACAAACACTTAAAATTCATTAATCCATAGACATGCAAACTAAAAACAAGAGTTGTCTACTTTTCAGAGATGATGGCAGGTTGACAATTTATTAAACTCTTGGTGACTTCTTTTTTTTTTTTTTTGTGTATTTGTGTGGATAGAAATAAGATGACTTGTGTAAGATTCTTTTCGCAATCCATGCTATAGTGACCTTCAAAAAAGAAATCTAACATGGGCTTATAAAATCTAGTCTAACCACATAGATAAAAATTGGGAGAAATGCTGAATAGAGAGATTAAAAAAAATAAAATAAAAATAGAGGCAAGCAGTGTCGTTATATTGGTCACTCAAACCCGAACAAAAATGTTGTCTTGCCCTTATCATATGAAAGGAGTGATGCATCCTTTGGAGGCAAATTGAAGGAAAAAGCAGCATTAAGTATGTATTTCAAAGTAGAATCAATCGATTCACTCACTGTTAATAGCATGCATGTTTGATTGATAATTACATAAAGGAACAAAAAGAATTACAGAAAAAATATCAGCTAACATAATGTGATAGCGGCAATTTTGAAATTATAAATCACAATGAATGATGTTTTAGTTGAAAATAAAAGGAAAATAAAGGATCATATCTTTGTGTATATAAATTTTTTATAGAATTTATGTTTGTATATCACTATCCTTATGTTTAGTTCACTTGAGTGAAAATGGAATGCTCATTTCTTATCCTTCCTACAAAATTACCATTCACTTACAATGGTAAATCATAATTCCATTTGCAATATATTTTTCATCATTTTTTAATTGAACCAAACGTGAGAATGGACATATTCATTCTAATGAATCAAACACTACCTTACAAAAATAAAAAATAAAAAATAATAATATTTGGTTTACATACTGATAAAGAAAGTGCAATCTTCATGGCTTCATATAGAATTTAGAATGTGACTTCAAAATTTGAATAGGTAGAGATGCCATACAGATGAACTGTTTTGGGATATATTGTGGTCAGTACGAATTGTAGGAAATGAAACGTAGTTAATAGAGAGGGATATGGTTGTATGCTTCACACATTTTCAAGGAGTCACAACAGTTAGTGTTTGACTGTTATTATTGAGAGAAGGCATTGACATTGTGACAATTGTGAAGGGTATCTTTGGAAACTAAAAGAGTAGAAAACACGCCCAGGGCTTCACTCTTTTATTGTAGAGATAACTTTTCTTTTCATTTTCAAATTTTTTTTTTGGTTACACATCTTTGTTTTATTTTGGAGGAGGGTAGCTCTCTACAATTTAGTTAGGTACTTGAAGGAGAGCACAAATTTGACAAATCCATGTCTCTCATGTTTCACTTCTTTTTTCTTTTTTTCTTTTTAAAAAGTCGGAGCTCTATGATGTGTTCTTATCCTCATTGGGCTTGTTCATCGTGAGTAAGAAAAATAATTAAATAAAAAAGATGAAGAAGAAGAAGACATGTATATTACCATGTGAGCAGTGGTACTGTGGTAGAGCTCTACCCTGTGCCCCATGTGGACCCTTTTTTGATCGGTAAAAGCAGTTCACAAGGGCACTACAGAACTGCTTATAGTTTGTTCAACACAGCTCTAAATATAAGCATTATAATTGTTTCGCATTCTTTTGGTTTTGGCATTGGACTTGTTTCAAAACTGGTCCATGTCAGCTGGGAGATACTGAGAGACTGAATTTGCATCATCCATTTTCTTCAGAAACATGAGACTGGCACATCAGATTTAATGCTTAGAAATGTTTAATAGAATGAAGAAAGCTGGTTTATTTTGTTCAATGACAGCAAGTAAACCTTGCTTCTTCTAACGTGTTAGATGTTTATGCTTAATGGATGAGATAATTTACTAAAGAATGAACCATATGATTTTAGTAATTTTTGCTATGGCAGACTGGCAGTGCACCCATTATAAAGGTCATGTTCTTCTTGGGTTAGAACCTAGATCACTGACGCAAGCATTTGCATGGCGAGACCTTGTCATTTATGAAAATATGTCTAATTTCAAATAGTGAACATGAATTTATTTATTTATATGTTTTTATCTAGTTAACATGAATATGGATTTTATTTTTATTTTTAATGTGGGACTTTTATAGTGTACATCTAGTTGGGTTTAAATTTCTGTATCATTCTGTGCATAATCGTACTTCTTAATCCACCCTTGATCTCGTCATGCTAAAATATATCTAGTTTTGAAGTGTGTTTCATGTATAATTTCTCATGTACTTCAAGATATTTAACTTACATTAAATAATAATAATAATAAAATAATAAATAAAAGAAAGGATAAAAACATACTTTAACTTACTTTTTGTTTGGGCATTGGATATTTTGAAGTAGTTTTATACGTTTTGGGCAGACTTAGTATTCATAAATAAAAAAAGGGAGCGACCTAGTGAATGAGGCTTCCGCTAAAGCAAGGGTTGGGAGAAATAATTTTTTGTTTTGCATTGTGTCATTTTCATTCCTTTCTCTTTGCTGTGTCATTAACATATGTTCCTTTCCATCAGATACAAGCTGCATTTCGTACTGATGAAATCCGGCGGACCCCTCCAACTCCACAAGATGAGATGAGGGCAGGAATGAGCTACTTCCATCAGACAATCTGGAAAGGAGTTCCAAAATTCTTACGCCGTGTTGACACTGCTTTGAAAAACATAGGGATAAATGAGCGTGTTCCCTACAATGCCCCTCTAATTCAGTTCTCTTCTTGGATGGGTGGGGATCGTGATGGTATGATATAATCCTTCTTTCCCTAAGCAGTTTCTTGATTTGCATAGTCTTTTTCATGTACTTCATAGTTGAAAAATATAAGATACCAATAGCATCAATGTTGATACATTATTTTTAAGAATTATGGAAGGAAATGTGGATACAAGATAGTTAGGGAACACATACAATGCCATGCTATGCTTTCCATTATCTTACACCTTTGTTATGCTATGATCTACTTTGGCGTGGTGGGCTGTAGGAAATCCAAGGGTAACTCCTGAAGTTACAAGGGATGTATGCTTATTGGCTAGAATGATGGCTGCGAATTTGTACTTCTCTCAGATAGAGGATCTTATGTTCGAGGTATCGATCGAACGACTCCTTCCACTATTGAAATCCTCTTTTGCCTCTTTCTTTTGTTTGATAGTTTTCTATTGATTAATGGATTTCTCACATGCATACTTTTCCATTGTTTTTTCTTTTTTCAAACTTTTCTTGGCAGTTATCGATGTGGCGTTGCAGTGAAGAACTTCGTGCTCGTGCAGATGAACTTCATCGCTCCTCAAAGAGAGATGCCAAACATTATATTGGTGTGCAATCATGTCTTCAGATTTGTTTTCAACTTCCATTTGAAACTGTTTATAGATTTAAAAAATGGAACTTTTTTTTAATCCTTCTACTTTCCATTCTAGCTTTGAATGCCTGCATCATAAAAAAATGACTTGGATAGTTCAAGTATTCAGTATTTCATCAAAATTCAAGGTCTTCTTGCATTGTCATCATACACAATGTAATAAAGTTATTTTTCTCCATTTTACTTATAATATTCCAATTTGTTCTTTAAACAAAATTTATTTGGTTCTTGTTAATGTTTTGTTCTCATTAACATCTTGTTCATGCAGAGTTTTGGAAACGAATTCCTCCAAATGAGCCCTATCGTGTTATTCTTGGCGATGTAAGGGACAAACTTTATCATACACGTGAGCGTGCTCGTCAGTTGTTAGCCAATGAGATCTCTGATATTCCTGAGGAGGCAACTTTCACTAACCTCGAGCAGGTTTATCCATCTCAACCAACTTTATCAATTCTTCTTATGAAGAAGACATGACTATTGTATTACCAACACTACCCCTATTTCTTGCAATCTCGGAAACAAACTATTTATATTTGGTAGGTATATTACGGTTGTGGTGAGATGTACAGTTATTAAGTAGTTGTTTGGTTTGTGTATTGGCTTTTTTTCCTGAATCAGTCTTGCATCTATGATTTATTTTCTACTGATCAGTCTCCTGTACCACATATAGGTCACTCTAGTAGTCTTATCCTCTTCTTTTTAAGAGAAAAATAAATTCATGTTATTGAAGTTCAGAATGATGTATTGAACAGAGAAAGGAAGAAGAAACTAAGAAAATGGTTTACGAGATCATCTAGATAAAAGTAGGAGAGACTCTCTCCCCCTCAATTTTTTTTTTCCTTTTCTTTTTTATTTGATAGGTAAGTACGAGGCTTCTCAATTTGATGTCATTTAGTTAGGCTATATTTGTAACCTCTACTCCAATAGACTAACAGTCCTTTGGAGATAGCTTCTTGGGCTTGTTGAGTGTATTTTAAATTCCTTGAGACTTTTCTCAGGTGAGATGGTATTTCTCCCTTGCAATTTTTCCATATCTTTATTACTCAATTACAATGGTCATGTATAAAAATCAGTGACTGGTTTAGTGACAATAATGTTGGAATGTGTTCCACATCGCCTGGAGTTGTCTCATTTGTGTTGATTATAAAGCTCTAGGTGTGGGATGGGCTTTCAATTTGGTATCAGGACTTGGTTGGATCTGTGATGGTATGCCGTTTGTCCGGCTGCTGTATGTTGTGGTCTAGGAGGGTGTTTTGGAATGTATCCCACATCGCTTGGAGTTGCCCCATTTGTACTGATTATAAGGCTCCAGTTTCACTTTCCTTAATACCTGGGTTTTTTAGGAGAAGTATGGCTAGGCTTTTCAATTAATAACGCGACAAATTCCATAAAAATGTTACATGTGACATGCAATTGGGGCAACCTTGGTGCATAGGCACAGGCCTAGGCAAACAGCAGTGGCAGTGCTTGGGCTTTTTCAAAACTTGTGATAGTTTTAGGTTCCACAGATAAATTTCTATTTTGAAGTTAAACAACACAGAAGCAATAGTTAAATTATATTGTTATGCTTTGACAGCATCTGCCCACCCTCATGCCTATCCCTTTCTGTGATGTGAATAATAGATAAATTAATTACATTGAAGAGAGAAAAAATAAAAATTACTTTTCTTATTGCTTTTTTTTTCCCCCCCTTGCAGTTCCTGGAGCCTCTCGAACTTTGTTATAGATCACTTTGCACTTGTGGTGATCAGCCAATTGCTGATGGAAGCCTTCTTGATTTCTTACGGCAAGTTTCTACCTTTGGACTGTCACTTGTGAGACTTGATATCCGGCAAGAATCAGATAGGCACACCGATGTCATTGATGCCATTACTAGGCACTTGGAAATCGGATCCTACAGAGAATGGTCGGAAGAACGCAGGCAGGAGTGGCTCTTATCTGAACTCTTTGGGAAGCGCCCTCTGTTTGGTCTCGATCTTCCCAAAACTGAAGAAATTGCTGATGTTTTGGACACTTTCAATGTGATTTCTGAACTGCCCTCAGATAACTTTGGTGCCTACATAATATCAATGGCAACTGCAGCGTCTGATGTGCTTGCTGTGGAGCTTTTACAGCGTGAGTGCCAAGTCAAGCGGCCATTAAGGGTTGTCCCATTGTTTGAAAAACTTGCAGATCTTGTGGCTGCACCAGCTGCTATGGCTCGTCTCTTTTCAATAGATTGGTATCGAAATCGGATCAATGGGAAGCAAGAAGTCATGATTGGTTATTCAGATTCGGGTAAGGATGCTGGTCGTCTCTCTGCTGCATGGCAGTTGTATAAGACCCAAGAAGAACTTATAAATGTGGCAAAGCAATATGGGGTGAAGCTTACTATGTTCCACGGTCGAGGAGGGACCGTTGGAAGAGGAGGAGGTCCCACCCATCTCGCTATATTGTCTCAGCCACCTGACACGATTCATGGATCACTTCGTGTGACAGTTCAAGGTGAAGTTATTGAACAGTCATTTGGGGAGGAGCACTTGTGCTTTAGAACACTCCAACGTTTCACGGCAGCTACACTGGAGCATGGAATGCATGCCCCAGTCTCACCTAAGCCTGAATGGCGTGCACTAATGGATGATATGGCAGTTGTTGCCACGAAAGAATATCGCTCCATAGTTTTCCAGGAACCCCGATTTGTTGAATACTTCCGCTTTGTATGTATCCTTCACCCTTCTCTTACTTTTTGTCATCTAACTACATTCAAGCCATTGTAACATTATATCCCCCATTTTGAAAAAGTAGATAAGTTACTATGCTAGATTCGTAGGTACCGTTTGGTAACATTTACGTTTTCAGTTTTCTGTTTATATTTACAAAAATTTAAAAAACTCAAATAAAAAATTTTTTGATTTATAAATCAACGGTTCCAGTTTATAAATTTGGCCAAAAAATGTGTTTTCGTTTTGAGTTTTGAGTTTTTTTTTTTTTTCTTACCACCCAACATTAGCCACCACCCGTCACCATTTTCCACCACCGTCTTCCGCCACCACCACCCACCCCCCACCACCACTCACCACCCATCTGCCACCACACCCATCATCCACCCACCAGCCACCACCCACCTGCCACCCACTCGCCACCACCACCCACGCCTCGCCACCACCACCCACCTGCCATCCACCCGCCACCACCCACCACCTCGCCACTACCATCCACCGCCCGCCATCACCACTTGCCACCTACTTGCCACCACCACTCACCACCCAGCTGCCACCACCATCCACCACCAGCCACCCACCGCCCACCCGCCGCCACCCACCACCACCACCATCACCTACCACCCACCCGCCACCCACCTGCCACCACCACCCACCACCCACTACCACCACCACCACCACCACCACCACCACCACCACCACCCACTCGCTACCACCCACCACCGTCACCCCACCCATCCACCACCACCACCACCCGCCACCTACCCGCCACCATCGGCCACCCACCCGCCATTACCACCCACCACCCGCCACCGTCACCCATCCACCCACCATTACCACCCACCACCACCCGCCATCCGCCACCCACCAGCCACCACCACCACCCACCACCCGCCACCACCACCACCACCACCACCACCACCACCACCACCCACTCGCTACCACCTGCCACTGTCACCCACCCACCTACCACCACCACCACCCGCCATCCACCACCCACCTGCCGCCACCACCCGCCACCGCTATCACCACCACCGCCATCACCACCACCCACTCGTTACCACCCACTACCTGCCACCGTCACCCACCCACCCACCACCACCACCCACCCGCCACCTACTGTTACCACTTCCTACCACCGTCTTCCGCCGCCACTTACCACCACTTGCCATTTCTCACTCTTTTTTATATTTTAAATTTTTTTTAAACATTTTATCAATTACCAAACGTGTTTGTAGTTTATGTTTTTCTAAAAATAAACAAGAACCAGTTTATAAATTTTTTATAAATATAAACTGAAAACGTAAACATTACCAGCATTTGGTTAAATTATACTTGACTGCCACCAATATAATGAACATTTCTATATTTGTTTTTCTTTTACCTATGAAACACAGACACGGATACGGGACATGACATAGACACGATGCAGACACGCGGACATGCAAATTTTTTAAAAATGAGAGACACGACACGTTGGGACACGCTCAATATATATAATTTTATTTATTTATTTATTATATATAAAATTAAAAAATATATATTACTTTTATTTATTTATAGTATTTATTTATTTATTTTAATATTAAATATCATTCTTATTAATTATTATTATTTTACAAATAAAAATAATTTATTCTATATGTTCATGTTTAGCAAACAAGAATATTAAAAAAATATTAAAAAAAAAATTAAAAAAGAAGGGAAAAAGAATTTTTTTTTTTTTTTAACATAACAAAAAAGGTAAAAAGAAGAAATAACAAATAGAAGAGGGAGAGAGTCTAAGAGACAGGCAAACACATGAAGTGGAGAGAGAGAGAGAGAGAGAGAGAGAGTGTTCACCCAAAAAAAAAGAGAGTCAAACAAAGAAGCAAGAGGGTCGAATACAGAGAGAGAGAGAGAGAGAGAGAGAGAGAGAGAAGAAGAACAGCGAGAGAAGATGAATAGAGACGAAGCAAACAAACAGAGACGAAGCAGACGAACAGAGAGAGAAGATGAACATGTTTGAAGAAGACGAATAAAGAGCACTGAACAGAGGGAGAATGAGAGTCGAACACACATAGATTGGAAGAACATACCTCGATTTAGGGCTTCAACAGGTTCTTCACCCTTTCTCTTTCTCTCTCTTTGTGTCTTCAATGGTTAGGATTTCTCTCTCTATCTCCAATGGGTTAGGGTTTCTCTCTCTGTCTCTAACGTGTCCATAATGTGTCCAAGAGTGTCCAACTGTAAAAATTCAAAAAAAAAAAAAAAGGGAAAATACTAGAGACCCCAAATAATCTACCAAATGTTTTACCAAATCTCTCACATGGGTGTGGGACCCACACAAACCCATGTGTGTAGGTCCCATACCCAGGTGAGAGGTTTGGTAAAACATTTGGTAAATTATTTGGGGTCTCTAACATTACTAAAAAAAAAAGGGGACACATTAGGTAGAGTGTCCGACACGTGTCCACCGCGTGTCCGACACGTGTTAGTGTTCGACGTTGTCTCCAAAGATGTGTCCGTGCTTTATAGTCTTTTACTATCGTGAATATCTTACCTCATTAAAACCTTTTGGTTCATTGTTTTGAGGATCTTGCTGATTTTGTTAGTACAACTTGGAACCAATGATGATTATTATAGAAATAACATTCTACGAAATTGATAATAATAAAAAAAATACCTTTTTTCTTTCTCTAAATACTGCAGGCGACACCAGAGACGGAGTATGGTCGCATGAACATTGGAAGTCGTCCATCAAAACGAAAACCTAGTGGTGGAATTGAATCTCTCCGTGCAATTCCATGGATCTTTGCTTGGACCCAGACGAGGTTTCATCTCCCAGTGTGGCTTGGTTTCGGTTCTGCATTCAAGCATGTCATTGGTAAGGATGTAAAAAATCTCCAAATGCTCAAGGAGATGTACAACCAGTGGCCTTTTTTCAGAGTGACAATTGACTTGGTTGAGATGGTTTTTGCCAAGGGAGATCCTAAGATTGCTGCTTTGTATGACAAGCTTCTAGTCTCAGAAGAGCTATGGCCATTTGGAGAGCTTTTGAGAGCAAACTACGAAGAAACAAAGAACCTTCTCCTCCAGGTAATAAATGAAAGCAAAATTCAAAAAAAAAAAAAAAAAGGCATTTAAAGAACTTGGACTAAATTCGACTAAAATGGGACATCACAATTCACAGCAAAGTTTTCCACAAATTGTCATGCGTTCCATAGTATGTCATTACCAGGTTCATTTAGGTGAGAAGACTCTACCTTGGCCTCTCACTCCCAGCTAACATTTTTAAGCGATTCCCACTTCCTAAGTCATTCTCTTCATGATTGTAAACTAAGGATAAAACCATTAAAGCTATGTGTTTTTTTGTGTGTGTGTGTGTGTGTGTGTGTGTGTGTGAGAGAGAGAGAGAGAGAGAGAGAGAGAGAGAGATAAATGACCATTAAAGCAATATGTTAAGATGGTGAAAAAAAGGGATCTAGAGTGCTAGGATTGGAGACAAAGTATCCATTTAACCAAGTTTAATTTGGTTTGCTTAGTGAAAAGTTTATCATATCCCAAATTTGAGATAAATATCTTGTTTTAGGCATTGCAAATTTTGATCTTAGACACTAGTTAGTAAAAATCATGTTTGAGGTCAATCGACGGAGAAATATTGACAGACAACTTAATTTTCACAAAATAATAACAGATCAAGCAATGTGGTTGAGTTCTATGCATTGAAAAGGTCAAGAACTTCTTTGGAGGAAATAAACAAAGAAGAATGAAAAGAAGCGAACTGAATTGATAATAATCAAATAAATTTGACTCTTGTCACAAGTTACATGAACTGTAACAAGAACAAAGTACTTGAAAAAACACCAATCGACAAAGTCTGGAACTACTCCTAACAATAGCTAATGGCTACTCCTAATTCTTTGTAAGCTACTCCTAAAATATCACTTATTTGTGAATGAGATTGAAGGTCCTTTATTCTTTGAACCCACCACTTGTTGCAGCCACACATGTCCACTTGGTCCATGATCTTCCTTGATCTCAGCCCCCACTCAAACCATACTCTTGCTTTGTAGGAACTGTTTGTAGATCATGCGCTTTTCCTTTTAATCTCAGCATATGCCCCAACTGATTCCAACGGCTACCTCTTTGGGCTTTTATTCAACTATTCCATGCCATCACCAGCACACCTGTCATGCCATGTCAGCACCTCTGTTGACAGGTGACATAAATTTTAATGTCAACAACACTACTGGAATTTATTTCATATCCCCACCAATGCAAACTAAAGCAGATTCAGTAACACATCAAAAAGAAAAATATAATCACATAAATTTACATAATTCGGTACAAGTTGCCTATATAGACGGGTAAGAGATAATCCGCTATAAATTGTAGAGTATAACAACCTTGAGACCAAAACCTGACACCCATACCCAACCCCTAAACAATATATGTTCCCTACTCAAGAGTAACCAAGTCCTGAAGCCACACCCACTTTCCCGCTCACACCTGGTATCCCTAGTATTTTTTCCGTCTCCGTTACACCTCTATGAACCCTCTGAGTCTGACAATCCTAGAATTCCCATAAGTCTCTTATTTATAGGCAAACCATAAAAATTCTAGTCCTATACAATAAATAAAACCCCACATACATTGGACCCCTAGTAGATTATGGACTCTACAACATAATCCAAAAATGTTACATGTATACCAACCAATAACTGTATGGGTCATGCATAATACAAGACACACACCCAGGGCTGCTCATTTTCCCTTGCCTCACCGCATCTCCCGCCCCATCCCCAAATGGATTTTCCCCGCTTGGATTAAGAACTGGGGTGTGGACAGGTTTTGCTTCTCTTGCCCCGTTCTACCCCAACCCCACCCCGATTATATTTATTAAATATTTCTATTTCTATATCTATAATATATATAATTTAATTTTTTTTCATTATAATAAAATTAAAACACTAAAATATTATACTTAGTATTAATTTTTACTCATTTATTTTTTATGTTATATCTTACAATATTTATTAAGTATAAATTATTATCAGTAGTATACTATATATCTATAACTTTTATTAATATTCTCATTCTTCAACTTGCAAAATTAACCCGTCTCTTGCCCTGCACCCGTTCCGTTCCCGCCAGCCCTTGATTTGCCCCGCCTTTGATATGATACGGGGCGGGGGCAGGTTACTATAAACCTGTCCCAAACCCGGCCCATGACCATCACACTAAGAGAGTACTTTGTAGCAGCATGGCTTTAGAAGTTATCGAAATTTCTTATTTTATTTTTCCTTTTCCTCAAGCTTTATGTGCTTTACTTGTAGATTGCTGGGCACAAGGATCTACTGGAGGGAGACCCGTACTTGAAGCAAAGACTGTGTCTTCGTGAAGCATATATCACGACCCTTAATGTGTGCCAAGCATACACTCTGAAGCGGATTCGTGACTCCAATTACAATGTGAAGGTGAGGCCACATCTGTCCAAGGAAATAATGGACTCTACTAGCAAGCCCCAAAATGCAGAGCTGGTGAAGCTTAACCCTACAAGTGAGTATGCTCCTGGCCTCGAAGACACGCTCATCTTAACTATGAAGGGTATTGCTGCCGGAATGCAAAACACTGGCTAAGGCATGACAGTTCTGTTAGCTAGTGTTCTTTACATATATGCCTAGTGCTGCTCCTGTCCCAACAATAATCCATATGGATATTAGTCTGTCTGTCTACACTCAAGTATCTGGTGGTGCTTTCTGTTTTGAGGATTTCGTCCTTCCTTTTCTTCATAAATAAAAATGTAACTACAGAAGGCATTGGAGATATGCAATAAGAGATAGTTATAATTATTTAAGATGAATGCGCTGAACTGAAACATTGGGGATGTTTTTTTTCATAATCGAAAGTGGCATTTCCTTATCACTGAGGGCGTCAGGGACAAGTCATTACTCGATTAATGCAAAGGATTTTGGTCATGGAGACTTCAGATAACATATTTTGTAGCTACACCTACCTGGAGACACTGTAAATTTTTAGATTTCTGCTACAGAAAATCGCATAGCATGTTTTCACTTATTTTTGTAAAAACAAAAACAAATAACATGTTTTGGTACATGAGTTTTTAAAAAATAAATGAAATTAAAAGTAAGAAAATATGTAAAATTGTTGCCACAAGAGGGGGGAGTCGCCAGGGTTGACGGAAGAGGGGAAGGAAATGAAAAAATGTTTCTAAACAAGTTCTTCTGTATTTCAAACAAACAAGTTCTTGTGTAGTGTTGTCAAATTTTCCCAAAATTTTAAAAGTTGTTACTGGTATCTTTTAGCCACAATAATGGTTACAAATGTTCTGGTTTTCATTTTTGGACAAGAATGGAGTTTATAATTGAACTTGCTCGCATATCGCAGTGAATTATGGCTCCCAATTATTCTTTATTTAGGTGTTGTTTGGGAAGTCAGCAAAAATTAGAAAGTCACTAAAAATGTCCAAAGGTCACTAAACAATAAGTCATACCTTTTTCTATACAATTAAAAAAGTCATTGTCAAACGTATTAAATTTTTTTTTTACTTCATAAAAGAAGTTAAAAAATTACTATAAACAAAAGGTAGATCTCAAACCACGCCTTAGTATACAAGGTGTGGTAATTTTCCTTTCACATATGGGTTATGTCCATACTCTTTAAATGCTGAATCTATCTTTTTGCATCATTGTGTATGCTTCTTTTGAAAAAGTAATAAACAAATAATATGTTTACCATTGTGTGGTTTTTTACGCAACAAACAAAAAATAAAATTGCAATCGGGCAAATACATAAGATTAGAATTTAAGAAAATTAACTTACGAACAAGGATGTGAAATCTTGATAAACCTGGATATATGATGAAGATGGTGAATGAGGCTTGTGTTAGATATAATGTTTTTAAGACAAATTCGTCTTCCTATGTGAGGTCTCTAACATTTGCAAACCCTATTAAGGCTTTAACTTTTGAATTATTATAATAAAAACTCTTAATTTTTCATTTATTTATGAATTTAACCCTAGAATAAAAAATGCATCACAGACGAACCCGTATAAACTCTAACAGATCCTGGTAGCTTAGCAATTATTTTAAAAACTTGAATTTTAATTATTTAACTCCCTAATTATAGATTAATCACTCTAAAAATATTACTTTTCCACAAATATCTACAACATATATATGTGGAATCTCCTAGACCGGGGGGTCTGAGTGAGCTCGATAGTTAGAACCATTGGTTTAGCTCCACTAGTGCAATGTGAAACAGAATAAGAGTCCAAATCTGACAAATTCATAAAAAATTTACTAATTACAAGAAATGCCAAAAAAGGGATTACATCACCAGACTTAGAGTCGCTACCTAATTTTTTGGAAAAAACTAAAAATGTGACGCCCCAAAAATCGGGAATATCAAGGAATATATTAACAAATAAATACATGATTTACCTAAGGTTATAAATTCAGGAAACGTCACTAATGAGTCATTTGGTTAATAACCAAGTAAGATCCCAAGAAGGTCGGAGGAGTCAATATAGCATCTCTTTAAAGTCTAACCACCTTAGATAGCAAAGCTACATTTTTGATAGATCATAACAAGGTATTAACACAAGGTTTACATTAGTTGACGATGAAATAAGAAATATGTTATACAAAAGAGATGTATAAATATATAATAATTGCAAAATCATGTCTTAAATACAACATGAGAGTTATCACTTACAATCTCAAAACATGATTACTAAGTCCTAATTATTCTGGGATGGCCATATGTCTTCAAATGTTTCTGCTTCTCCGTCGTCTGTGTAAATTTCATCAATATCTAGCATGAAACGCCATGTGTTTTGAATACTTAGTAAACGCACACACCCAATCCCCTTTTCCCAATCCAATACACAATAATCGCATGATCATAATATATAGCAAAAGTAATAATCAAGCAGAGCTTAGAATAAATTTCAGTTCTCAAGAATAACGGTCAATCAAGTTAGTTCTAGGCAACTCCCTGTGGAATGCCGTTCTTACCCAACCACTAACATTGGCCACGAACAATTCTGACTCCTCCTTGGTTAAACAAATACCAATGTGTCGCTTACCACACAATTTCTAATGATGCCCACTCACTTAGGTTACATACCCGAGTGGTGACATCACAGTCTATCCCAAGGAAATGGGCTTTCAGGGATACTCTCCTTGTGTGAGACCCTCACTGCCACCTTTATACCTCCAAATTCTGTTAAGCAGCCAGAATACCTCCCATGCCATATTAGGGTTAGAATACACACTTGCGCAATACTTAACCCCCAAATGGGGAACACATCGCACCAATCAATATTTGAAATCAACATGTCATTATCTCATAAAATTTTCTTTAGTGATCAAAAACCCAATACCACCCTTATTAAGTTTCCCGTTAAATTAGATGTATTATGTTAAGGTTATAACAACAATCAAAATAACATTTACTACACAAGTATAGGTATTTTAGGACAAAAATATAAAGAGATGCAACCAAAACATACATGGATGTCATATAAAAGCTTGAACAAACAATAAGAGGCACATCCAAACAAATAAGGGTGTGAAGCTATAAAATTTATAAATTTTCAGATTTGATTTACTTTAAAACTAACAAAATGGCATTTTTAGTTTTTCTCCGCACTCGGCCTTTTTAGGGTTTGTATAGAATTTTGTCTAGTTTCAATATCAATTTACAAAAGTAGGATAACTTTTCTAGATTTTTAGTTATTAATGAAATACTCCAGCTCTGTCTAGATTCATTGATCGTTATGAAAATCGGATTTTCTCTTAAGACGCTCACTCTTTCTTGATAATTTTTTTTCCCATGAAAGCTAACACTTAAAGGAATGTTTTGACATAAAAATGAGGTTAAGGATATTTTTATGCATTTTTCTAGAATTTTTTCAAGTGGGCTTTAAATATTGATTCTTTGAGCACAAAGCTTAAAATAAGAGAAAAAGTAAGAAAATAGGGTAACCATGGATAATTTTTCACTTCTATTGTGATGACAACATGCTTAATAATATGTATTAAAGTCAGAATTTTAGATTGAAGGTGTGCCTTTGTGAATTATGTGAAATAGGTATAGAAAAAGATAGTTTTGTACTCATTAAGAGAAAACACAAGTAATGGTGGAAAAAGGTTCAACTCTTTTTATTTTTAACACAAGAACACCATTAGAACACATTTGAAAATAATTTTTAAAACCTCTAAGAACATGTATTTGAAAAAGAAAATAGAAGGAAGGGTGATAATGTGGCTTACTTGGTGCCTAGATAGGATGTTTGCACAGTTCTTTCTTCTTATTCGCCACCAATCTCTCTTTTCCTCTCTTTTCTCTCTCTCAACCGTGGGGTAGTGTGTGAGTGTGTATGTGTGTTCAACAAATGGGGATAGATGATATATTTATAGAAAAAAGTAGTAAAAAGGCTATTTTGCCCTTGGTTCCAATTCAATTGAATAGTGCCTTGATTTAGTTTGAATGAAATGGAATAAGGGATGATTAGGACCTTAATTATGTACTTAGTTATGATCTAGTTAGGCTTAGGTCCAATTTAATACCTTCTAGTTACAAGTGTGTGTATATATATATCAATGTATTCATTACAAATCATAATTTGTTTTCATTACAAATCATAATTTGTTTTCCATGATTGTAGGGATTATGTTCCATTATACATCCTATGTGTAGCCTAGGGAGGGGGTGGCCGGCTGTAGACACCCCATTTTTGACCGTCCTCAAGACTTGGATATGGTTGCAGGTACATCCAATGACAAGTTCGATTGCTCGTCGAGTATTCGAATTTCGTGGCGGAACGTCACAGGTTTGAGCTTTCCAAACCCTGTATTCTTTCTGTCTTATTTTTGGACCATGTGTTAGTCCTTTCAACGTGCTTTTTGTGAGGCACTGCCGGCCACCTTTTGGCCATGTCGACCATGGAGTTGTCCCTGCCTACCATTGATGAAGCCTGCCGGCCATCAATGAGGCACTGCCGGCCACCACTGACGGCCGACAGAACACCTTGTCTCAGTAGATTTTGTGCTAGATCTTTTGAGCCAATTGGTTTTCACTAACCCCTCCTCCATACTATATGGAGGGATAAAGCCCATTTCAAGCTTCTTTAACAAGCTTTGCATTGCATGCCTCTATATAAGGGGAGGCTCCTTCTCCTTTACAGAGGTTCAGCAACTTTAGAGACAATATATATATATCTCTCTCTCTATATTTCTCACACTCTCTCTCTATATTGTGCTAGTTTGTGCCTTAAAGTGTAATTTCTCTTCATTTTTGCACTACAACACCTAGTAAAGCACCATCACTTTGTTGCTGAGATTATTGAGAGGTTTGTTTGGACTCAAAAAGCTAGTTTTAGCCCAGACTCGTGGTCCTTTTGCTGTTGTGCTTCAAGGGTGAGCCTATTCTCTTTTAAAGCTTGTTTTTATACATTGGTTTGGCCATCCTTGCATATTGTTTTAGGCCTTGCTTTCAACTGCAAAAAGCTCTAATTTTAAGTGTTTAAGATGGTTGTTTGAGGCCTCTTTGGTGTTGAGGGTGTTCTACCCTCTTGTGTGCCTTATTTGCTTAGGCTTGGAGTCATCGCTTAAAGCCTTTGAGTTCATCTTGGTTTAGCCTTTTAGCCACTAAAATCTAGTGGATTTTCAGTAGTAGAAATGTGGTTTTGAGGCCTCAAATGAGAGGGGGTGGTCCCCTCTCCTCTTGTCTTGTTTGTTTGTGTTATTGGCCTATCAAATGAGCATGTATTTCTATCCTCTTGAGGCTTAGTGTGAGCATGTTTTTGTGAGTTTTTAGGTCTGATATAATTTTGTTCATGGCTGGTTTGGTCACCTCATGTATGCTTTTTACACTTGTAGTGTAAATTTGCCATTTAGCCTTGTGTGTTCAATGCCATGATCCATTATGCTAGCCTATTTTGGTTCTATCTCAGCATGCTTTTGGTGTTATTTTGGCATGATACAACTCTGTTTTTGGTTGGTTAGAGCATCCCTCATTTGCTTCTTACACTTGTAGTGTAAACCTTGCTCACTAGCCTAGTATACTTGGTGTTTTGGCCCATTATTCTAGCATGTTTTGGCTCCACTCCAGCAAGTTTTCACTCATGTTTTAACATGCTTTAGCTTTGTTTTGAGGCTTCTTGGTCGTATGATGCTTGTTATGCATGCTTGTAGTACAATAGCTTTGACTAGCTTTGAGTTTTGAGGTATCATGCATGCTTGACTTGAGGTATTTGCATGTTTTGGCATCATTTGCAATGATATTTCAGAGCATATAGTGTTGTTACACTTCCATGTTTTTCACTCTTTAAGTGCTCTTGAGAGTTGTACCTTTATGCCTTATTTGTGAGCCATTGCATGAGCCTCATTTTCTTGCTTTTCAAGCCATCATCTCAGTCCATTTTGGCTACTATTTTGGCCTGCATAAGGTTTGTTTGGGGCTGGTTTGGCCATTTGAGCATTGTCTTACATGCCTCTAGTGTAATACACTTCACTAGCTTTGATGCTTAAGCCTTACAACATGCATTACATGGGTTGTTTGCACGATTTTAAGTCATTTAGCATGACATTTTAGTGTTGGAACATATGCCATTGTACTCGATGTTTTACTCTTTCAATGCCTTTGGAGAGTTGTGTCTTGTGCCTTAATCTTGGATTAACATGTATGCATGTTTGTCTAGTCCTTTGAGTCTCAATTTCAGCATGTTTTGCCACTATTTTGGGTATGATATAACTCTGTTTTGAGCTGGTTTGGATGTTTGATCATTGTGATGCATGCTTATAGTGTTATCCTCTTCACTAGCCTTGGTGTTCTTGGCCCCTTAACATGTTGTGCATGAGTGTTTGCATGATAGAGTCTTGCATGCCATCTTAACATGTCAAGATTAGCATGAGAGTTTTGCATGTCATGTTGTTTGTGTGCATTGCATTGTGTTCAACTCGGTGTTGTGTTTGAACACAAGGTGGATTGGCTCATTTCATACTTGAAGTGATGAAATGAGCCAATCTCTCTTGGTCTACATCGCCTTTGATCTCTCATGATAAGGAGATGGTCTAAGTGTCTTGTTTGTCATGTATTTATTGAGTTTGTACAAATTGAATCTTTGGCTATCACGCATTGCGATGCTCGATTGATGGTCTTGGATCCAATTATGCCTTTCCCTTGATGTTTCGAGATGATATGGAGGGGCATAGTATGTACATACCCTTGGAAGACCCTCCATTTTCTCTATTTTGTGCTCTGCTGCAGCTTGGTGTCCTAGCACATTAGTGGCCGGCACCCTCTTATTTCTGGCCGGCAGCCCTTCATCCTTGGTCGGCAGTGTGCATATTTGGTCGGTAGGGGGGTCGGCGGCAACTTCTCATGGTCGGTAGGCCACTGGTGCACTCCTCAGCACTGTTTTGGTGAGATCCAGCAGCTAGTTCTCAAGGACACCCTGCAAGCAGAGCCTCTAAAGAGCATTTGGAGAGCTTTTCGGGACCGGAACCGAGCATGCATCTTCAATTTCTTCAAGGAAGAGCTGAGGCAGCCTAGTTCATACTTTAATGCTTAGCATGAATTTGTAATTTAATTAATTCATTTGTTAATTAGTTGAAGTTCTGTAATAACTAGTTGTAGCTAGTCATTCAATTTGTGTTGTGTAATAGTTAGTTTAATTAGATTATTAGATTAGTTAGCTAGCTTAGCTTAGATGTAGCTTAGCTTATTCATTCGGACCCTCCGTCGAGAGGGCGCAATGTTGTAATAAGTGTGCGTGTGAGTGTGAGTGTGCGTGTGTGTGTGCATGTCTTCCAACCCCACTTCTTTCTCTCTTTTACTTATCCGCTTTCGATGGTTAGATTAGGGATCATGTTTCAATTAACATACCTTATGCTCGCATGCGTGCATCATTCATTTGTTTTGCATGCACCGGGCTCGGCGCATCATTCAAACTGCATTGTATTTCAATACACTTTCTTGAATACGTGTTTCAAAGCATGTTATTAAGTGTTGCATTCATATGCCATTCT
This sequence comes from Camellia granthamiana, assembly GCA_036172215.1. Classification (NCBI taxonomy): domain Eukaryota; kingdom Viridiplantae; phylum Streptophyta; class Magnoliopsida; order Ericales; family Theaceae; genus Camellia; species Camellia granthamiana. Next base: position 78,215,889 of record CM069907.1, on the reverse strand, counting down.
AGACAGCCGAGCCTATTTTAGTTGCATTTTTGCATGTGTTGCATTAGGCATCTTAACTTAGCTAGGATCATGCATTGATTTCTAACTAGTTTTCTTTCTTTGGCTCGGAGTGCACTGTAAGTGTTTACGCTTTAGCATACTGCATGAGATGTGTATGTTGCCATGTTAGCATGCTTGCCATGAGGCTAACTGCTTATGTGTTTAACTGCATGAATGCCTATGGATGAAGGCTTCATTGCTTGAATTGGAACAATTCATCAAAATGTGCGTTTTAAGCCCACTTGAAGTGGCAAATCACCATGTTTTCTAAGCCCACTTGAGGGTGGCAAAATCTGCGTCTTAGCCTACTTGCGAGTAGCAACGTCAAACCACTTTTCAAAAAACAAGCATGAGACGTTTTGTTCCAATTCTCGTGATTGAGTTTATACTTGTATGCTGTGCGCATCACATAGTAAGTTAGCTTAATAATCAGAACAAGAACACACGTGTTTATAAAAGAACATATCATGTTTAGTAGAGGCCGATCTTTGATCGGGCGAGCGGAGGTGTTCATTTCAGGACCTTCCCCTCTCGTACCCAAGTTCCCGAGCCGAGGCAACTTTGGTGATGACAGACACGTGGCCTTAGGCACGAGTCAGGGTTTCCTAAATTTTCCAAAACAAAATATTTAGGTGGCGACTCTAAAATCTGGAAAAACAGTCCATGTTTGGCGCTTTTTGATTCAAAATTGATTTTTCAAAACCAATTGCCGGATTTGGACTCTTTGGTGATTTATCAATCTTACATTGCACTTTGTGAGATTAGATTCAGAACCGTGACAGGAGTCCGAACTGTGGTAGCTAAGAACTACAAGTCGCGCCCTCACGCGCAGAGCGGAAGTTCGGGCGGTCTACAGTTTCTGGGCCATGTGCTTTGGTCTTGGGGAGATTATGTGTACATTTTGATGTAACTTTTGTAGATTTTGTGTACAAACAAAGATTGAATTAAGATACAACACACACACACACACACACACACACACACACATACACATAAAGGTACTTGTTTGGGGTCATTGTGAAATTCTAATGAAGTGTGAGGGCTAAGGCCTTAATTTATGATTCGGAACATTTATTTAAGTGTAGTATTTAGTTAAATTAGGATTTGGGATTTTAATTCAATTAAAGTTTCTTTATTTCAAATTAAATGACGAATCAGAATGAGAACTAGAAACCTAGGGTTTTGAGTAGCAAATATAATTAGGATATTAATTTAATTATTATTAAGGTTTTGAAAATGATCCCTGAGTTTTTGGGTTCGATTAGGGTTTGCGAGTTTTCGGTTGGCACGCGTTTTTGACTTTATAGTTAAATTTGAAAATAATTAAGGAATCGGGGGTCTTTATTAAACTAATTCAAAAGTAAGGGTCTACATAAAATTACAAAGGTCAATTAGAGTGTAGAAGCGATTACTAAGCTATTGGGGTCGATTAGGGTTCTTATGGGTTCGTTCGCGGTGCGTTTTTGGTTCTAAGGCTAAATTTGTGAATAAGCGAGGAACTGATGGTTTTATTATAATAACTCAAAACTCAGGGACTTAATAGGTTTACAAAAGTTAGGGGCCTCATAAGAAAACCCATGACTTGTGTCAAAGGCCACTGTATGTCGTAACCAAAGTGTCTTGGCTCGAGAAATTAGGTATAAGGGGGAAGGTCATGAATTGAGTACCTCCACTCACCTAATCAAAGATTGGCCTCTAATAATTCTAGATATGAGATTCATTACCAATATATGTTCATGTTCCGATTATTAATGCTGAAATTACTATGTGAAACAAACAAGTATAGATTAAATCACTTATTTTGGAATGCTTTGATTTCATAGTTTTTGAAAAAGAGTTCGAAAAAAGTGCACCCCAAAGAAAAGATGAGTCCACATGCATGTAAATCAATATCATCCTAACTTAAGCGAAATAAACTCCATTCGCTAGTATCCAAAGAGATATATCAAGTAAGCAAGTAGCCTCATGGTAAGAATACTAAACGTAGTAAGAAAAACCCACACAATCGGGATGCAAAGATAAAAAAGAAGCTCACCTAGTACTTCTTAGCACCAAGCCAAGCAAACAAGCGTTAGGAAAACATGCATGATCCTAGATGCAAAGAAGCTAATGCAGCACATACAAAATATGCAACTAAAGACTTGGCAACTAATCATATAATATATGAACCATCTCAAGACATGGGGTGGCGCAAATAATCACATAAAGAGAAAAGCAATGAGAGATAAAATGAGCTAAGTCTTATGCATAAAAACTGGATACAAAACATGGAAGAATGATAAAGAAAACACAAGATATGGAAAGATTTAAATAAAAGGGATAGAGAAGAAGAGATGAGAGAGATATATATCAAAGCTATAAACAAAATAAACAACTCAACAAAAATAATAGGAGCAACTACTAACCAAAATAAAAGCTATCATGGATGATTCAACTTATACTAACAAAGCTATCATATGAAGACACAAGAGAAGCTATAAAACACTACAAAATACTACATGATGATCATAGAAGAAATTAAGTAATGAAGAGAACACGGAATGAAAATAAGCTAAATCCATCATTCTTACCATGGGAAAGATGAGATGATGTGGTCTTCCTTGATCAATAATATGGATATAGAAAATCACATGATGATCGTTGAAGCAAAGTAAGGAAAGAAACCAAAATGATGACTACCATACTCCTCATAGAGGAAGATATGAGATGATAGACTTCTTTGATCATCAAAGATATAGGAAATCAATGATGATCATAGAAGAAACAAACATCAAATGGAAACTTAACAAGAAGCAAATCAAATAAGTAAATATGAATCTACATAATCTTTCATGAAAAAGAGTAAATAGATACTCAAATCCATGTTAAGAGTAGATGGATAGAGTAGATTACAAATTACTTCTAGGCGGAAGCCATGTTTGGCTTCCATGAAAGTGGAAAGAAAACGAGAGAAAGTAGAAGAACTTGATAGAAAATGAGATTGAAATACGCTCTAATCACCAATTTAAACCCATGGATCCCCCAATTAATATCACAAAACAATCCTAAAGCTCATTAGAATGTAAGAAAAGATTGAATTATGTAAATTAAACTTGTTTGGATGATGAGAAAATTGGTGAGAAAGTGATAGAAAATGAAAGTAAACAAAATAATTATCAAAAAACTATAGGATATGACTAGAACCCTCTATACAAGTCCATAACTAATCTAAATTACCAAACAAAATCAGAAAATAGAGTGTTTGGGAGGTGAGAAAATGAGAATTCAAGTAATCCAATCAATCTTATGGAGGGGTGGCTAATTCCCTCCACTATCCACAAGGCCCAATCACATGATAATCAATATATAATCTTAGAATTATAATATTTAGCAAGAGAGAAAAGAAAAGAAAGTGGGAGAGAAAGTGATGAGAAAGTTGGTGGACTTACTTTAATTGAGGAAGATAAGCCTCTTGATTAACAATCCTTTCCTCCAAGCACCCTCAAATCTTCTGAACTTGATCTTCAATCTCTAGCAACTTGAGCTTCAATCCATGGCCTTTAATGGTGTATGTATAGGTGTATGTATATGTAAAGAGAGAGAATTTTAAGAATTGCAAATTCAGAGAATTTTGAGTGTCTAGGCTTAATAAGAATCCTTTTCCCCTTTCTAAGGAGAGGTGTTTATATAGGCCCTGAGGTTGCTTGGTCCACAATTCATGTGAGAATTGTAGAGGTGGCACCTCCACATGCATGGGGGGGACCATCTCCCCAAAACTGCTCTATTTCTCGACAAATTTGTTTGGTGCGCCAAAAGATGTCCGGCCAGGCATAAAAGTTGTATGGCTAGGCTTCATTTTGTACGGTTGAGGCAATTTTGCAGGAAAAACAAGGGTTGCGTTTGGTAGAGTTTTAGAATTATGATTTGAGAATAAAGTTGTATTTTGAGTTTGTGAGTTTTGGAATTATGATTTGAAAAGAGAAAATTTGTTTGGTTATGAATTTTGAAAAGATTCTTGAATTTTTGATATGACATATGAAATGAGAAAATTTGTTTGGTTATGAGTTTTGAAAAAAGTTTTCAGAACTTAATTTAAAAAGTTATAACTCATAACCAAACACAAAACTCAAAACACTATTGAAAATTCTATTCAAAACTCATAACTAATCTCTTTTTAAAATTCAATTCAAAAAAAATAATTATGAAAAAAATTACATTAAAATTTTTTTAATTGAAAATATTAAAAACAAAATAATTTTTTTTATAAAATAAATATTCAATTACTGCTTTAAAATAACTTTTGATTGTATATTTGGTTGGAATTATCTTTTAAGAATATTTTTGACGTAGAATATTTTTAATAATTACTGCCACAAAATCATTTGCTATTTATTGTTAAGCATTATTTTCAAATAAATGGCCAAAGAATTTGTCATAACCAAAAACACAACTCAAAAATCTATTGTAAATTCTATTCAAAACTCATAACCAAACTCTTTTTAAAATTCAATTCAAAAAAATAATTTGTCATTTTGGTCTAAAAATATAATCTCTATATTTAAAAAATATCAAAAACAAATATAATTTTTCCCCCCAAATAATAGGATATATATAATTTTATTTATTATTTTAATATTAAATATCATTCATAAATTAATTATTATTATTTTACAAATAAAAATAATTTATTCTATATGTTTATGTTTAGCAAACAAGAATATTAAAAAAATATAAAAAAAAGTAAAAAAGAGGGGAAAAAGCTATATATTTTTTTTACCATAATAAAAAAGGTAAAAAGAAGAAATAACAAATAGAAGAGAGAGAGAGAGCCTAAGAGACAATCAAACACACGAAGAGAAGTGAGAGAGAGTGTTCACCTAAAAAGAGAGAGAGTCGAACAAAGAAGCAAGAGGGTCGAATATAGAGAGAGAGAAAGAGAGACGAATAGAGAAAGAGAGAGAAGAACATAGAGAGAAGATGAACAGAGACGAAGAAGACAAACAGAGAGAAAAGATGAACATGTTTGAAGAAAACGAATAAAGAGCACCAAACAGAGGGAGATTGAGAGTCGAACACACATAGATTGGAAGAACATACCTCGATCTAGCTTCGATCTAGGGCTTCAACAGGTTCTTTACCCTTTCTCTTTCTCTTTCTCTCTCTCTCTCCTCTCTCTTTGTGTGTCTTCAATAGTTAGGGTTTCTCTCTCTTTATCTTCAATGGGTTAGGGTTTCTCTCTCTGTCTCCAACGTGTCCATAATGTGTCCAAGAGTGTCTGGCTATAAAAATTCAAAAACAAAAAAGGGGAGACGTTAGGTGTCATGACCCGAACCCGCCCCCGTGGGTTAAGGACATAACCGGCTAGTAATCGTGAGATTACCTACAGCCTCAAACCAAACCAAATGTATTTTAACAGAGTTAATGGGGGCCAAACGGAAGCAATTTAAAAACTTTGTCCTTAGAGCTGTGCTTACATGGCCCGTCAAACAAGTCACACATATAAACATTAATAACTCACAACAGAATTAAAGTATCAAAAGTTCTATACAGACAGGATCATTCAAAACTATGCCAACCCATGAAACTATATACAGACATGTACAAAACTTCGCCAACATGACAAAATATAAATACATAACAAAAGGGCGAAGATGGGTCTTGTGCGTAAGACACGAGGGCTGACTTTCCAAAACCTATGTTGATTCACTCAGGCTTTACTAGGGCTGGGTCTGGACCTCTCTTGGCTCACCTACAAACACGTGAATGAGCGTGAGCGAAAGTCCAGTGAATAATATCAAGGGAAATGCATTGAAACATTATGCAACAGACGGCCTTGGGCCCAATTCATTCATCTCAACTGGCCTTTGGCCTTTTCAAACTTTCATATCAGACTGGCTCTTAGGCCTGTATATCAGATTGGCTCTTAGGCCTTTATATCAGACTGGCTCTTAGGCCCTTATATCAGACTGGCACATAGGCCTTTCAGACATTCAGATCAAACAGGCTCATAGGCCTTTCAGACTTTCATATCAAACTAGCGCATAGGCCTTTCAGACTTTCATATCAAACTGGCGCATAGGCCTTTCAGACTTTCATATCAAACTGGCACATAGGCCTTTCAGACTTTCATATCAAACTGTGTCCACCATTCAAATTAATGAACTTCACAAAACTTACATAGAAGTAGCAATTGGACAATAACATATGTCAGATATTACTCACAGTGATCGGCTTGTAGAGTTGCCCTAGAGCTTGACCCTACATATCACATAACACATATGGGTCACAAATAATTCAATCCGTTCTTTAATTCACATATTCCTCTTTAGGCTTCATTCTTATCCCTTTAACTCAATTACAATGCTCAACACATGCCTAAGAGTGCTTGCAAGTGAAAGAGAACGGAAAACGAAACACAGAATGCGAAAACAAAATTTCAGAAAACGGGGTCCCCGCTCGAGCGTGGACTCCCCCGCTCGAGCGGACCCTTAAGGCCTGCAAAAGTACTGGTTGCATGAAAAATAAGCTCGAGCGTGAAATAGAGCGCTCGAGCGGAAAGCCTGTCTACAAAGTTACCTGCTCGAGCGTGAAATACCCCGCTCGAGCGGACACCAAGTCTGCAAAAAGTACTGGGAGCACGAAATTTACGCTCGAGCGGAGGTTCTCCCGCTCGAGCGGACCTCAAAATTCTGGAAAATCCAGATTGTGTTCTTGAGCTCCATTTCGACTTTCAACCAACAATTCATGCATTTTATAGCTCCAATTCCACACATACTTGTACTAACATGGTATAAACACCAAAACACATCCTCATGGAGCTCAATTTCACAAAATGATCACATGTATGGCTCAAATTATACCAAACTCATTTTCATCATAACATATTCATGTATTCAAAGCTCCTACCCTCATAAATTGTACATGCATGTGACACATAACCCTCATTCTCATCTCTTATGATAAAATGATGGTCAAAACATGGATTTCAACTAAAGACTTACATGGATCATACATTGGGTGCTCAAACATGCAAATTCAAGGTAATTACATACATGCATGCATATATGGTCTTCCAATTCAACAAAACAAATTCAAAACATGCTCTTGACCATTAATTAACTTTGAACACACAAGATTACACCTTAAACTCATGAATTCAAGAATCAATGCTTACCTAGAAGCCCAATCTATGGTTAATTCTTGAACTAGACTTCAAATTCCCAAGCTTGAGTCAAAAGTTACACAATTCTCTCCCTCTCTCTCTCTAACAGCCGGCCCCTCTCTCTTTCTTAGAGTTTGATCAGCCCAAGTGAAGATACAAGAGGGAATGGGAGGCGTAGTGCTCTTACCCAAAAAATCCCACTAACCAAAATTACAAATATTAACAATTTGAGCACAAGGCCATTAAATAAATCAATTTAATCTGACCCGAATCAATTTTCAATTAAATTTCACCGTAGGCTCTAAAAATTACGCTAATCATAATGGCGCAATCAATTTCGGGTTCTGTGGCCGATAAGGCCTTCAATTTAATTTCCAAAGCAGATAATTAAACAGATATTCCTACGGTGAACAGATAGAAATTCAAAACCAAATATTTTCACATAATGGCACATAAAATCATGTTAGACACATAATCATACTCATATTAAGGACCAATTAACAAATTACGGAACAGGGGTATCACATTAGGTAGAGTGTCCGACACATGTCAGTGTTAGACGTTGTCTCCGAAGAGGTGTCCGTGCTTTAGTCTTTTACTATCGTGAATTACTTACCTTGTTAAACCTTTTGGTTTATTTTTTTGAGGATCTTGCTGATTTTGTTAGTACAATTTGGAACCAATGATGATTATTACAGAAATAACATTCTACGAAATTGATAATAAAAAAAATACCTTTTTTCTTTCTCTAAATACTGTAGGCGACACCAGAGACGGAGTATGGTCGCATGAACATTGGAAGTCGTCCATCAAAATGAAAACCTAGTGGTGGAATTGAATCTCTCCGTGCAATTCCATGGATCTTTGCTTGGACCCAGACGAGATTTCATCTCCCAGTGTGACTCGGTTTCGGTTATGCATTCAAGCATGTCATTGGTAAGGATGTAAAAAATCTCCAAATGCACAAGGAGATGTACAACCAGTGGCCTTTTTTCAGAGTGACAATTGACTTGGTTGAGATGGTTTTTGCCAAGGGAGATCCCGGGATTGCTGCTTTGTATGACAAGCTTCTAGTCTCAGAAGATCTATGGCCATTTGGAGAGCTTGTGAGAGCAATATACGAAGAAACAAAGAACCTTCTCCTCCAGGTAATAAATGAAAGAAAAATTGCAAAAAAAAAGAAGGGCATTTAAAGAACTTAGACTAAATTCCACTAAAATGGGACATCACAATTCACAGCAAAGTTTTTCACAAATTGTCATGCGTTCCATAGTATGTCGTTACCAGGTTCATTTAGGTGACAAAACACTACTTAGCCTCTCACTCCCGGCTAACATTTTTAAGCAATTCCCACTTCCAAAGTCATTCTCTTCATGATTGTAAACTAAGGATAAAACCATCAAAGGTATATGTTTTTGTGTGTGTGTGTGTGTGTGTGTGTGTGAGATAAATGACCATTAAAGCAATGTGTTAAGATGGTGAAAAAAAAGGATCTAGAGTGCTAGGATTGGAGACAAAGTATCCATTTAACCAAGTTTAATTTGGCTTGCTTAGTGAAAAGTTTACTGTATTCCAAATTTGAGATAAATTTCTTGTTTAGGCAGTGCAAGATATTAGACACTTAATTTTGATCTTAGACACTCGTTAGTAAAAATCATGTTTGAGGTCAATTGACAGTGAAATATTGATAGACAAAACTTAATTTTCACAAAATAATAACAGATCAAGCAATGTGGTTGAGTTCTATGCATTGAAAAGGTCAAGAACTTCTTTGGAGGACATAAACAAAGAAGAATGAAAAGAAACGAACTGAATTGATAATAATCAAATAAATTTGACTCTTGTCACAAGTTACGTGAACTGTAACAAGAACAAAGTACTTGAAAAAACACCAATCGACAAAGTCTGGAACTACCCCTAACAATAGCTAATGGCTAGTCCTAATTCTTTGTCAGCTACTTCTAAAATATCACATTTTTGTGAATGAGATTGAAGGTCCTTTATCCTTCATAGCCACCACTTGTTGTAGCCACACATGTCCACTTGGTCCATAATCTTCCTTGATCTCAGCCCCACTCAACCATACTCTTGCTTTGTAGGAACTGTTTGCAGGTCATGCGCTTTTCCTTTTGATCTCAGCATACGCCCCAACTGATTCCAACGGCTACCTCATTTGGCTTTTATTTAACTATTCCATGCCATGACATTATCCATGTTATGTCACATCACCAGCACACTTGTCATGCTATGTCAGCACCTCTGTCGACAGGTGACATTATAAATTTTTTAGTGTCAACAACACTACTGGGATTTATTTCATATCCCACCAATGCAAACTAAAGCACATTCATTCACACATCAAAAAGAAAAATATAATCACATATAAATTTACGTAATTCAGTCCAAGTTTGCCTATATCGACGGGTAAGAGAGATAATCCACTATAAATTGTAGAGTATACAACCTTGAGACCAAAACCACCAAAACCTGACACCCATACCCAACTTCTAATCAATATCTGTTCCCTGCTCAAGAGTAATTAAGTCCTGAAGCCACACCCACTTTCCCGCTCACACCTGGTATCCCCAGTATTTTTTCCGTATCCCTTACATCTCTATGAACCCTCTCAATCTGACAACCCAAGAATTCCTATAAGTCTCTTATTTATAGGGAAACCATAAAAATTCTAGTCCTATACAATAAATAAAACCCCACATATATTGGACCCCTAGTAGATTATGGACTCTACAACATAATCCAAAAATGTTACATGTATATCAACCAATAACTGTATGGGTCATGCATAATACAAGACACACACCTAGGGATGCTCATTTTCCCTTGCCTCACCGCATCTCCCGCCCCATCTCTACACGGATTTTCCCCGCTTGGATTAAGAAGTGGGGTGAGGATGGGTTTTGCTTCTCCTGCCCCGTTCTACTCCAACTCCACCCGTATTATAGTTAATAAATATCTCTCCATCTATAATATATATAATTTAATTTTTTTTTCATTATAATAAAATTAAAACACTAAAATATTATACTTTACTCATTTATTTTTTATGTTATATCTTATAATTCTTATTAAGTATAAATTATTATCGGTAATATACTATATATATATAATTTTTATTAATATTCTCATTCTTTAACTTACAAAATTAACCCATCTCCTGCCCCGTACCCGTTCCATTCCCACCAGCCCCTGATATGATATGGCGCGGGGGCAGGTTACTATAAACCTATCCGAAACCCAACTCGTGACCATCACACTAAGGGAGTACTTTGTAGCAGCAATGCTTTAGAAGTTATCAAAATTTATTATTTTATTTTTCATTTTCCTCAAGCTTTATGTGCTTTAATTGTAGATTGCTGGCACAAGGATCTATTGGAGGGAGACCCGTATTTGAAGTAAAGTCTTTGTCTTTGTGATGCATATATCACGACCCTTAATGTGTGCCAAGCATACACTCTGAAGCGGATTCGTGACTCCAATTACAATGTGAAGGTGAGGCCACATTTGTCCAAGGAAATAATGGACTCTACTAGCAAGCCCCAAAATGCAGAGCTGGTGAAGCTTAACCCTACAAGCGAGTATGCTCCTGGCCTCGAAGACGCGCTCATCTTAACTATGAAGGGTATTGCTGCCGGAATGCAAAACACTGGCTAAGGCATGACAGTTCTATTAGCTAGTGTTCTTTATATATATGCCTAGTACTACTCCTGTCCCAACAATAATCCATATGGATATTAGTCTGTCTGTCTAAACTCAAGTATCTGGTGGTGCTTTTCGTTTTAAGGATTTCGTCCTTCCTTTTCTAGTTGTAATTATTTAAGATGAATGCTCTGAATTGAAACATTGGGGGTGTTTTTTTCATAATCGAAATTGGCATTTCCTTATCACTGAGGGGGTCAGGGACAAGTCATTGCTTGATTAATGCAAAGGATTTTGGTCATGGAGACTTCAGATAACATATTTTGTTGCTACACCTACCTAGAGATACCGTAAATTTTTAGATTTCTGCTATAGAAAATTGAATAGCATGTTTTCACTTATTTTTGTAAAAAATAAAAACAAATAACATGTTTTGGTACATGTGTTTTTAAAAAATGATGAAATGAAAAATAACAAAATATGTAAAATTGTTGCCACAAGAGGGGCGGAGTCGCTAGGGTTGGCGGAAGAGGGAAAGGAAATGAAAAAATGTTTCTAAACAAGTTCTTGTGTAGTTCAAACAAACACATTCTTGTGTAGTGTTGTCAAATTTTCGCAAAATTTTAAATGTTGTTACTTGTATCTTTTAGCCACAATTAGGTTACCAATGTTCTGGTTTTCATTTTTGGACAAGAATGGAGTTTATAATTGAACTTGTTCGCATATTGTAGCCAATTATGGCTCCCAATTATTCTTTATGTAGGTGTTGTTTGGGAAGTCGGCAAAAATTAGAAAGCCACTAAAAATGTTAAAAGGTTACTAAAAAAATAAGTCATATACCTTAATCATTCACTTTTTTTATACAACTAGAAAAGTCATTGTCAAACATATTAATTTTTTTTTAATTTATAAAAAAAGTCAAAAAATTATTATAAAAAAAGTCCTAAAATTACTATAAAAAAGAAGAAGGTAGATCTCAAACCACACCTTAGTATACAAGGTTTGGTAATTTTCTTTGCACATATGGGTTATGTCCATACTCTTTAAATGCTGAATCTATCAAGTTAATTTATCTTATAAATCCTTGTGAAATCTAGACGTCATATTCACAAGTAATTAATTGTTTGGTGCCGACATTTAACTTGCCATTTGGAAGCTTAGGTAAATGAGTTTGGAAATATGGATTTCACAAATGCTATTTAAACAAAATTAATGTTGATTAGAATTTCAATGTATAATATCAGTTTAAATTTGAGTGATTCTACTTACACCACTATTTTACCTCTTTATACTCTCTATCTCATTACACCACTAAAAAAAATGTAATTCTCATTACACTCTTAATATATTACCAAAACTAACCCTAAATTAACTATTTCATCTCTTTACACCACTAATTTTTGAAAGGAAAAGAGAGAAGCAGCAGAGGAAAAGAGAAAGCAGGCAAGACGAGGGGTTCGGTGGAACCCATAATGAAGTGTCTGTTTGGTTACACAGTACCAGACAATTTACATTCTTCCGGTGTTATGTTGTCGGGAAAAATAGGTTTGTCCAACGTTTTGTTGCTATACATTTACAGAGCCACTTTATTCCAAACAATAATTTGGACCTATTCGGTAATACAATGCTAACGAATTTGAATTCATCCAGTGCCATGTTATTAGACAAACTTTTTTTTTCCCAACAATATGTTGTCGTTCGATTGGATGATAACAAGAAATTAATTCCAGTTAGTCGTGAAGTGCATGTTCGGTGATATATTGCTATACAAATTGGATCACTCTAGTGTCATGTTGCCAAATTATGATAGATTTGTCTAGGCATTTGTCACTATACATTGAAAGATTGACTTTTTCCTTCAAACATCCATAACAAACATCCATAAATCAAACACGCATCCATAAAATCATACATAAAAAGTATCCATAAAATTATTCATTAAAAAATCAGTGTACAAATATCCATAAAAGCATCCATAAAATCTGTCATTGTTTGCGTCTTTTAAGCAAACAAGTTATCACAATTCGTTTATATCAATAGTTTCGGTAGTTACTACATTAGGGCTGACAAAAGTACGAAATTGATGAATACGGATAGTATATGCTTTCTCCCGTCCACTAGTACACGGGTGATGAAAACGAATCCAACTATTTGCTATCAGAGGTACTGGATGACCAGGTTCCAAATAAACCTATAACAAAAAAAATCAATAAGAAGAATTACAAAATAAGACATGGTAATGATTAAAGTAGGCTCGGTAGTTACCTGCATGAAATGGTTTCCATTTACAAATCCTATGGAAATATCTCTTCGATAAGGTGTTGCAATCAGTACTGCTCTAAGTGGTAGAAATGTCAAGCATTGTTGCATAGATAAATGATAAAGAATGACTCGGTAGTATGATGTTATCAAATGGCCCATGTCGGGCATAGTCATCCAATAATTAAATCCAGGGCTAAGTTTGAAGTAGGATAAGATAGAGGTAATGTCATCAACCCTTTCTTGTGAACCAAATAGTTGCACGTAGTGCACTACATTCGAATGCAGCTCAGTCAACAAGTTTCGCCTAACTTGTTACCAATCATCTTCACCTAAACCAATCAATCTAGCTATTGCCCTGAAACAACAATTACCATTTGCTTGTACATCTTTTATGTAATGAACATATGGTCTCAACTTCTCCGAAAATTGTTCAAAGTAAGAGATACAATTTGATTTAACCAATATCTCTTCGTTTCAATGTAATCAATATCTCTTTTGGTCGTACCATACTTTTTGACATGTCAACTAATAAGGATGTTTCCTTCTTAGATAATCTGCCAGCAAATGAGTGCCCTTCAAGATATTCAGCAGGCCGATGATTGTGCACTCCGTATAAGATATGCAACATCTACTCATCATTTGTAGGTCATTTTCCCCCTTTAATAGAAATGGACATCAACACTTTTTAGAACCTGTTAACCTCAATCGTCCTCCCTTGATCTTCCTGTTGTCTCTATAGTAACCACTTCTTTCACAAGCAAGTGTATGGTTTTCTGCCATTACCTCCCGCATCTAATGTCTTTATAGCAATGACAAATCTAGTCTTCTTCCCAATGTCAGAAGCCCATTTAATTAATACTTTGATGACTACTTAAAATCTAAACATAATAAATATATTTATACGTCAAATTATTAATAAAACTCAATACAAATTTAAAATAAGAAAAAATTGTATTCATAAAAACACTTAACAAATCTCGTCTGTAATGAATTCATGACTGGAGTCTACTAATAATACAGTACTTGCATTATTGCAATGAGTATAAGTATAATCCTTCCAAACAAAAAAAAAAAAAAAAAAATGAAACTGAAAATACATGGTAATGAGTAGCCGAACAAATTTAAAAAATTTGACCTTAGGTTATTGTAAACAAAGTATAACGCAGCGGAATAAATATATGGTCATACCTTTTCAAGCAGAGTCTGAATTGAAGGATCTCGTGGGTAAATCACGTGCTTCCTGAATCTTGTCAATCAACCCAGCAATGGGGTGATATTACAATAGTGAATATCACCCACACAAACCACAGTGCAAATGGTTTTCATCGTTGTATTTTGGGAGAGAGTCAGTATATGGGAAAAACTCAGATCATACGTTGTTTTTTTCTCTTAATCACCCATAACCCATATATCAGATATATAATGTGTTATTATTATCTATCCATATCAGTTAATGGAGATAATATCTATATCCTGAGTGGTTATCCTAAATAGGTTTGAATTCAATTTCAAAAACTATTTGGATAAGGTTCAAATTCAAATTCAAATGGTCATGCCACATGGGCGCCCATTTCTAACATCTCCCACTTGGACATGAGTTGGCATGACACTGCCACATCTCTATCTCAATCTCCCAAAAAATGAACAATCTTATACTAGCCAATGCACCGTGCGACCGCTGAGAACACCTGCATGTGGGAGCTCTATACTAGAAACTCAAAATGAGCCAGTATAGAGACATCAACCCAAAAGGAACAAAAATAGTGTCTCATATACCCCAGACCCATCTAATTACACCGGTCCAAAAAAAAATCTCTAATCCCTCAAAAAGAGCATGTTTGACCCTCTCAATTCTTGCAATATATTTACACTCAATTCGCCTCTCATACAGAGCGATGTGAGTTGCCGGCAATGAATATACAACAGTGGTGTAATACTAGATGATCTTCCCTTTGCCCTCATGCCATTTAGTTTAGGATTGACTGCTTTCCCAGTGATGTCCCTTAAGGCCGAATCATACATGACCGCAGGCAACATACCAAAGTAGCAGAACATCAACCCCTTACCTTATGACATAGTCAAAAGTCACAAAAGGGTACATAAATGAAAGTCATATCAATAATGACACGTAAGACTCACACGGTGAGGAAACAGGGATCCATTCTCTCACCTCATTACTCAGTCGCCAGGCACATATAGTATGAATACATGTTACGGTGGAGTAACTCTTCCAAAAGAGTGACGTCATCCTCGATACACCGTACAGATATTAGTCTAGTCGCTTTCTAGCGCCTAACCCGAATTCTCTATTTGCTCGCCTTCTAGGCGCCAAATGAGATCTCGCATCTGGCTAATCATAACAGGCACAACATGGAAAGTGGGTACTATCATCCATGTTTGGTCCTTAACACGACCTCATCTTGGTTGTAACCAAGGCGACATACATAGTGGATTATTTAAGCCTCTCTTGGCTCCAAATAAAAAATGAACCACTAGTCTCATCCTTGCTCGCTCCCAAGCGCCAAGGGCGATTGCTCGTGTGAGTGAGCCAATCTTGCCTGCTGACATCATCATCTGCTAATCATTATGACACAAACCATAATAGTGTCAACATCTCATCATCTCAAAATAAGTGATCGAAAAAAAAAATTGACCACAGCTTCCGCAATTCTAGATTCCAAACATAAGCCTTATCAGCACCTCTTGCGATAAGTATATACAATGGAATCCACCATGTGTGCCTCACATGAAGTGATTTAAGATCACAATTCTAGATTCCAAACATAAGCCTTATCAGCACCTCTTGCGATAAGTATATACAATGGAATCCACCATATGCGCCTCACATGAAGTGATTTAAGATCACTACTTCTTGCGCAATAACCTCTCTAAAGATATTTTGGTGACCAATTTGTGTTCATTCTTGATGCGCCCAACTAGCGCATTGAATCTTATAATGAGCAAATTAATATACTACTAGTAAAGCATTTTATCCACAATCTAATGAGCAGGGTCAATGTCTAAACAACTCAGTTGACCATTTACCAAAGATAACACTTATCATGTCGAATACGCCCACATAGCATACTTTAGGCTCCCACAACAAAGAAAAGATCAAGGAATATAGATCATCTGTTTCTCTCAAAGACAATCTGAGGATACACTCAATAGCTAAGGCTCTGGCTTTTACCGATAGGTAAGTCAATGGGTTTGCAATTTTGCATCTAGAATTATTCTAGGACATTCCTTATGTAAGTCATCAAAGACAAACCGAGAATTTTCCCAAAGCAATCCCTAAGGATCGTACATCTGAGCATATAAATTACATCACCCATGTCCATCATATCTAAAATAGAGGACTGCCCACCCTAGGTGGCGACATCCTTATAAATTCCTGGCTCATAATGACTAAGTAAGGAAAAACTTCTTTTTGGACCATTGATCATGCCTCAGTGGTCTTCATCGATCATCGTTGGCCTATCATGGCTTGACGAAATCTAAGAACTACTATTTGGATAACTGTTTTAGGCTGTAAAAGATTTATTGGAACTAGCAACCTTTTTGCGCTCCTAACTTTTCACCATAAAAGCAGAAAGTAAATCCCTACGGATCTACTTATCCAATTCTCCAACGAGAAGTTAGATCACAACGTCCATAAATCAATGTTCCGAACTTATGTCAATCATAGCCTAAGTCGAAATAACTTCACTCCCCAGGAGGAAGTCTTCTCATGGTCTACACCTTCCTCAATGGTGCGACTTTTCGGTATCTAGCAAGCCTTATGCCTCAACAATGACTATCTAAATTACGCATAACTTTAGAACAGTTTCGCGTCATAATGGAAAGTCAACCAAATTATAGAAATGGTTAATCCTCAAAGACTTTATCTTAAACTGCGCAACATTAATCCACTTTCTAAAAACAGGAGACTAGAGCCTTTGGCATTATCCTAGGCTCTTTATCATCTTGCGGAGCAATCATGAATGTTTCCTTCTCAATCACCCAGTGATGACGTGGAAAATTTTCATACTTGCTACCACACAACTAAGAATGTAGAGTATTTTCTCTAATGGAGTAATCCATTAGTAGGCACATTGCTCCCACTGTCCCTAGGATATTGGAAATTTCTTTCCATTCTCAACTAGGCTACATAAAAGCGCTATGCTCAGAATTCTCTATCTTATAGAGTTCCAAAACTCTATACACGTCACCTTTACTAAGAAAACTTTATGTGACTTAGTTACACTATCACAAAGCTGCTTACCTATATGTACATGACCCGGAGGGTTTACATGACCGCATACAATAATGCGCCACACAACCCTATGTGTTTACAAGACAGCATACAATAATGCGCTATAGAACCCTAGGTCTTAACTTTGCAACCTTATGAGAAGTAAAATAAAGATAAGCTGCTTAACGGTTACAGATCGCCCATAGATGGCTCTCCGCTAACCCATTACTCAAATGGAGTGTAAAATCTAATATGGAGGGCACTGAGTTAGGGATATAGGCAACAAACTAGTGCAATTCCCAATTGGGAAACATTTTTGCGCCATTATCCACCTAACATTAACAATATTTAATTCCTTATCTCTACTACACTATTGTGTTGTTGAGTATTAGGAATAATCAATTTTCTAAGCATTCATTTCTCTTCACAGAGTTTTCTAAAATAACTCAAATAGATACTCGCCACCTTGATCAAAACTAAAAAACACAAAAGCTGTTATTTAATTAATCTCAACCTCATATGTGCAATGTCAAAAAAATCATCTCAAAACTTTTGACTTATGGGAGATCAAATAGTCTTGACTCAGATGCGTATCGTAATCTATAAATGTGTCGAGATTGAGGCTTAGCTATCATACCCTTACACATATCTAGTCACAAAAATCATAGTGGACTAAATGCGCCAATACAAATGACCTTCTACGGCTTTCCTACTTACTTGTGCGCACCCATTGCGAACAAAGTTACACATTCACATGAGAGCAGGATGTCACAAGCGAGTGGGCCCGAGAAGGCCTACTCAAACCATTGTGTCATCATCTCATTAATGTGATTAAGTATAATAAGCCACGGGTTTATGACAAATGTCATAAACTAATTCCAATGATGTAACATTATTTACAAGTCAAATTACAAAGTCAATCCGCGCAGCTCAATAGTCAAGATCATATCCAGATCTATTGAGGACTTACTAATTTCATAACTCCAAAACTCGCCAACCAAAACTACGTAGCGTGCCGCTAAACATAGCGCAGACATTAGTTTTTATTATGCCAAACAAGGCAACAAAACCACGGCGACTTTGAGTCATGTTTCCTTACTTTGGCTCAATTAAGGTTTGACCTAAAGTCTCCAAGACTTTTGCTCATCTAAAGAATGGGATTCCATTGTTCACATTTGAACATCTTTACTAAGTCTAGATCAACCAATTAACTTCCATAAGTTAAGTCAATTTAGAGAGAAATTCGCATTGGGATTAATTTGAAACTTGAACCTTTGAAACTTGTCTTCAAGAACTCACACATTAGAATGATTGGAATTAGTTTGATTAGCATAATATAATTTTGCCACAAAAATCTAAATTAAAGAGTAACAATATTACACAAGTCGCAAGATTGAAAATCCGCTATGCTCGTAATCATCTCTTGCGCCACAGGTGACAATTATCCAAAATTTAATTTAATTCATGCGCAAAATATTAGTTTTTGGGAGTAAATCTATAAAGATTTCTCTCAACCGAACAACCTCCCACTGATTATGGCATGTCTAAAAAAACATGATAAAATATTCTAATTCCATATAATAGCATCATAATGTAGATTCACAATCAATACATGCTATGTTACATTTAATAACGGAATTGAAATAAAAAATAATTAATCATGCTATTCTAATCACAACATATTACAAACCAAAAAAAAAAATATGCTGTATTTAATATTCAAATTATGCCATAACAGAAACTATATCACTCTGAAATTTTCTGGAATTTTCTGGTATTTTCTGGAATTTTAAATAACTAATAAACACACATAAAATTAGAAATAAAAAAAAATCCAGAAACTGATAAACTGAAACAATATTCAGATTATGCCATAATTAAAATGTACATCATTCTGAAATTTTCTGGAATTTTTCTGAAATATTCTGGAATTTTAAATAACTAATAAACACACATAAAATTAGAAATAAAAAAATCCAGAAACTGATAAACTGAGACAATATTACCAGTAGATAGTAAAACATTTCAGAAGTCCACAATAAAAATTTCAACCCCAGAAAATTATTTATGCAATACCAGAATCATTTTAAAGCATAAAAAATGAATTATTAACACAGAAAAAATATTTTTTATTTTCGTAAAATTTTCAAAATTTTACAGAATATAGAAAAATTAATTCTGAGTCTAACGGTACAAACCACGCATAAAACAAATATGTAATGAATTAATAATGACCATTTAACGCAATACAGAATTAAAAACAGAACAAACAGTGCCTTAGGCATCAGCAGCCAAGCCAGCTAAGCCGCCGGAGGAAAACGGCGCGGCTCAGCGCGCTCGGCTCAGCACGCTACTCGGAGCGGCTCGGCGCACGGCTCGAACGCGGCTCGGCGCACGGCTCAGCACGCGGCGCGCGTGTGTGGCGCGGAGGGCGCGCGCATGGAAAGCGCGGAACAGCGCGCGCGTGGCAGCGCGTCTAGCGCGTGGAGGCGCGTGACAGCGCGTGGAAGCCTCCCACGGCGTCAGGTGGCGCGTGAGGCCCACGCTCCGCCTTCCAGGGTGTTTTCTGGATCGATTTTTGTACCGCCGATTTCCATTTTTCACAATAAATACATTTATAGCATAAAAAATGACATTTATGAACATGAAATGACGTATTTTATGGGACATCTTCCTCCATAATAAATAGTCATGTATATAATGTGTGCATATATATATATATATATATGTAAATATACACATGATAAAAGAAAGCACGAAAATATCCATACATGCTCTGATACCAATGTAAACAAAGTATAACGCAGCGGAATAAATATATGGTCATACCTTTTCAAGCAGAGTCTGAATTGAAGGATCTCGTGGGTAAATCACGTGCTTCCTGAATCTTGTCAATCAACCCATCAATGGGGTGATATTACAATAGTGAATATCACCCACACAAACCACAGTGCAAATGGCTTTCATCGTTGTATTTTGGGAGAGAGTCAGTATATGGGAAAAACTCAGATCATACGTTGTTTTTTTCTCTTAATCACCCATAACCCATATATCAGATATATAATGTGTTATTATTATCTATCCATATCAGTTAATGGAGATAATATCTATATCCTGAGTGGTTATCCTAAATAGGTTTGAATTCAATTTCAAAAACTATTTGGATAAGGTTCAAATTCAAATTCAAATGGTCATGCCACATGGGCGCCCATTTCTAACAGTTATCGAAAATGTATATTTTATTCGACAGTTGGTTACTAGACTTATATTTTTTGTTCGACAATGTGATGCCGGACTATTTTATTTTGTTCGATTTTAAAACACCGAACAAAAGTCAAAGAACAGTCTAGAAAAATGAAACAAAAACCTACCAAACAAATAAAAAAGCTCACCATTTCACTTTTTTTGATGTTCTTCACCACCGTTTCTTCATCCATTGCTTTCTTTGATGATCAAAACACTACGATTCTCACTTTATGAAAAGAGATGTGTAAGAGAAAATAAAAATTGAGAAAGGAAAAAAAAGAGTAGGGATTGAAGACTAAGGGGTGTAAGGAGACAATAAAATATATTTAATTTTAGTGTTTTGTCCTTAAAAGTAATTTCACATATGGATAAAATTGGAAGAAAAAAAAAGGGGTGATTCTACTTACACTACTATTTTACCTCTTTATACTCTCTATATGTGTTTTTTTTTTTCCTCCCAATTTTAATTAAATATATTTTGTTATCTCTTTACACCGCTTGGTCTTCAATCCCTACTCCTCTTTTTCCTTTCTTAATTTTTCTTTTCTCTTACACATCTCTTTTCAGAAAGTGAGAGTCATAGTATTTTGATCATTAAAGAAAGCAATGGATAAAGAAACGGTAGTGAAGAACCATCAAAAAAGTGAAATGGTGAGTTTTTTTTTATTTATTTGGTAGGTTTTTGTTTAATTTTTTTGGACTAGTGTTCGACTTTCATTTGGTGGTTCGAACTCGAACAAAATAAAATAGTCCGGCATCACATTGCCGAACAAAAAATATAAGTCTGGTAACCAATTACCAAATAAAAGATACATTTTCGGTAATCCCAAACTGAATTTTTTTAATTTATTCGGCTTCTCATTACCATGTATTTTCAGTTTCATTTTTGTATTTTTTTTATTTTTTTGCCTGGAAGGATTATACTTATACTCATTGCAACAATGCAAGTAGTTCAATATTAGTAGACTCTGGCCATGAATTCATTACAAACGAGGTTTGTTAAGTTTTTTTTATGAATACGATTTTTTCTTATTTTTAATTTATATTGAGTTTTATTAATAATTTGACGTATAAATGTATTTATTATCTTTAGATTTTTAGTAGTAGTGAAACATTAATTAAATGAGCTTTTGACGTTGGGAGGAAGGCTGGATTTGTCATTGTTATAAAGACGTCAGATGCGCGAGATAATGTCAGAAAATCAAGACTTACACTTGCTTGTGAAAGAAATGGTTACTATAGAGACAACAAGAAGATCAATGGGGAACGATTGAGGTTGACAGGTCCTAAAAAGTGTGGATGTCTATTGCTATTAAGGGGGAAAAAATTACCTACAAATTATCAAGACGAATTGTGATAACATGTTTGATTGATGGATGCAAACAATGACAGATTTTATGGATACTTTATGGATATTCGTACACTTGATGTTTTTATGAATAATTTTATGGATGCGTGTTCGATTTATGAATTTTTTTATGGATGCTTCAAGAAAAAAGTAAATCTTTCAATGTACAGCGACGGGGGCCTAGACAACTCTATTGTAGTTTGGTATAACAATGAATCATTGAACATGTACTTCACAAGTGGCCCAAATTAATTTCTTGTTATCATCTAATTGGATGGCAACATAATGCTGGGAAAAAAAATATTGCTCGGTAACACGGCACTGGAGTAATTCAAATTAATTAGCATTGTATTACCGAAGAGGCCCAACACAAATTAAAAAATCATTGTTTGGAAGAAAGTGTCTCTGTAAATGTATAGCAACAAAATGCTAGAGAGATCTATTTTTTCTGGCAACATAACATCGGAATAATGTAAATTGTTTAGCACCGTGTTACCAAAATTAGTGGTGCAAAGAGATGAAATAGTTAATTTTGGTAATATATTGGGAGTGTAATGAGAATTACATTTTTTTTAGTGATGTAATGAGATGGAGGGTGTAAAGAAGTTAAATAGTGGTGTAAGTAGAATCACCAAAAAAAAAAAAAAAAACTCCTATGGAGGGTGTAAAGAGGTAAAGTAGTGGTGTAAGTAGAATCACTCTTTAAATTCAAGGAAAATTTATTAGAAAGTCCTGTTTTCGGAACTTTTGTACCATTTTGTCTCACATTTTAAATGGTTGATTGATGAGTCCTTATTAGGTGCAGTGTGTGACCAGTAAGTCCTTTTTCAAACGTGGATGGGTATTGGTTAGACAGATATACCCTCATTAGTTAATTGGGGAAGTTTTTTTTTTTTTTTTTTGGAATATGTGACAGGTATGGTGTGATACTCTAATGTGGCAGGTATTAATGTGACACTCCAATGATGAGACACTAAAAAAAAAAAATAAAAAAAAAATAAAAACTCCTTAGTATACTTTTCCCAAATGTGACAACGTGATAAGTATGATGTGACAGTAAAAAAAAAAAAAAAAAAATCCTTAGTATACTTTTTTCAAATGTGACATGGTGGCGAGTATGTTGTGACACAATATACGCCTGAATAATGTTAGGAATTCTAAATAATTTACTAAATATTTTATCAAACTTTTCACATGAATGTAAAACCTACGCATATAAATTTATGTAGATCCCATATCCATGTAAAAATTTTAATAGATCATTTGAGATTCGTATTATTTTCTATATACGCCCTATAGATTCGTAGTTTTAAACCTTTTTTTCTCCACATTTTCACCGAACTTCCCCCGTATGTAGTCGAGAGAAAGTCCTCTCTCTCTCTCTCTCTCTCTCTCTCAATTTTCTCTATCTCTCCATGTATGTACTTACCTATATATGTACATGCACACATGATTCAATTTCTAGATTTGACTTTTGCTTATTTGCCTCTGCGCGCTATTGAATAGGAAACGTAGAGGCTTCCTAGGTATTCCTCTCTCACTCTCTCACTCTCACACACACACACACACACACACACACACACACACACACATCTGTGCATGAATTGTTAGACTTTGCTATTGTGGCAGTAGTTGAAGTGTTCAGGTTATGCTTCCTTTTATAGGTAATGGAAGGACAATGAGAGATTCTAGTAATTTTTGTATTTAGGATTTAGAAATGTAAAGTGCAAATTTTGCTCTAGTAATAATAATTTTATTGTATACCGTTTGTGAAATGTAAATGCAGCTCCAGGAATCAGCGCTTCACCTTCAGAAGATAACATGCGATATTTCAATGTGATGATACTTGGTCCAACACAATCTCCATACGAAGGTGTATGAGCACGAAATAATTTTCTTGTATAATCCTGTTGATCAAGTTTGCACTCCTCCAAACGTCGTTGCTTTACTACCTGAAAACACAAACGTGAGCTAGCCGGCAGGTGTGTGCCGGATACCTCTCCGATGCCTAAGTCAGCAAATAGACAATGGACAAAAGCTTTGTGTATTTGAGAGTAGAAATTGTGATACCTGTACATAGGTCCTGCCATGAGTTTTTATAGATTCCACGTGGCACAATCCCAATAGGACTCTTATTCTCCAGAGCCCTCCTAGGAATCATATTCCCCATGGATAATGCTTATCCTGGAAACACCTTTCTCACTGCCATCCAAGTGAGATGGGCGAACCCTTTAACTTGGTTGATACTGCGGTCAACCAAGTTACCCCAGCTATGTGCCCAACACAGTCAAGCTGCGGTAACCCTGTTTAGCCTGGCATCTCGCCGTGCTATACCCAGCTCGGCTCATCACCATGCTAACCACC
>CM069907.1:78005169-78191398 GCA_036172215.1 Camellia granthamiana | reverse complement strand
TAAGAGAAATAAAAATTGAGAAAGGAAAAAAAAGAGTAGGGATTGAAGACTAAGGGGTGTAAGGAGACAATAAAATATATTTAATTTTAGTGTTTTGTCCTTAAAAGTAATTTCACATATGGATAAAATTGGAAGAAAAAAAAAAGGGGTGATTCTACTTACACTACTATTTTACCTCTTTATACTCTCTATATGTGTTTTTTTTTTCCTCCCAATTTTATCCATGTGTGAGATTACCTTTAAGGACAAAACATTAAAATTAAATATATTTTGTTATCTCTTTACACCGCTTGGTCTTCAATCCCTACTCCTCTTTTTCCTTTCTTAATTTTTCTTTTCTCTTACACATCTCTTTTCAGAAAGTGAGAGTCATAGTATTTTGATCATTAAAGAAAGCAATGGATAAAGAAACGGTAGTGAAGAACCATCAAAAAAGTGAAATGGTGAGTTTTTTTTTATTTATTTGGTAGGTTTTTGTTTAATTTTTCTGGACTAGTGTTCGACTTTCATTTGGTGGTTCGAACTCGAACAAAATAAAATAGTCCGGCATCACATTGCCGAACAAAAAATATAAGTCTGGTAACCAATTACCAAATAAAAGATACATTTTCGGTAATCCCAAACTGAATTTTTTTAATTTATTCGGCTTCTCATTACCATGTATTTTCAGTTTCATTTTTGTATTTTTTTTTATTTTTTTGCCTGGAAGGATTATACTTATACTCATTGCAACAATGCAAGTAGTTCAATATTAGTAGACTCTAGCCATGAATTCATTACAAACGAGGTTTGTTAAGTTTTTTTTATGAATACGATTTTTTCTTATTTTTAATTTATATTGAGTTTTATTAATAATTTGACGTATAAATGTATTTATTATCTTTAGATTTTTAGTAGTAGTGAAACATTAATTAAATGAGCTTCTGACGTTGGGAGGAAGGCTGGATTTGTCATTGTTATAAAGACGTCAGATGCGCGAGATAATGTCAGAAAATCAAGACTTACACTTGCTTGTGAAAGAAATGGTTACTATAGAGACAACAAGAAGATCAATGAGGAACGATTGAGGTTGACAGGTCCTAAAAAGTGTGGATGTCTATTGCTATTAAGGGGGAAAAAATTACCTACAAATTACCAAGACGAATTGTGATAACATGTTTGATTGATGGATGCAAACAATGACAGATTTTATGGATACTTTATGGATATTCGTACACTTGATGTTTTTATGAATAATTTTATGGATGCGTGTTCGATTTATGAATTTTTTTATGGATGCTTCAAGAAAAAAGTAAATCTTTCAATGTACAGCGACGGGGGCCTAGACAACTCTATTGTAGTTTGGTATAACAATGAATCATTGAACATGTACTTCACAAGTGGCCCAAATTAATTTCTTGTTATCATCTAATTGGATGGCAACATAATGCTGGGAAAAAAAATATTGCTCGGTAACACGGCACTGGAGTAATTCAAATTAATTAGCATTGTATTACCGAAGAGGCCCACCACAAATTAAAAAATCATTGTTTGGAAGAAAGTGTCTCTGTAAATGTATAGCAACAAAATGCTAGAGAGATCTATTTTTTCTGGCAACATAACATCGGAATAATGTAAATTGTTTAGCACCGTGTTACCAAAATTAGTGGTGCAAAGAGATGAAATAGTTAATTTTGGTAATATATTGGGAGTGTAATGAGAATTACATTTTTTTTAGTGATGTAATGAGATGGAGGGTGTAAAGAAGTTAAATAGTGGTGTAAGTAGAATCACAAAAAAAAAAAAAAAAACTCCTATGGAGGGTGTAAAGAGGTAAAGTAGTGTGTAAGTAGAATCACTCTTTAAATTCAAGGAAAATTTATTAGAAAGTCCTGTTTTCGGAACTTTTGTACCATTTTGTCTCACATTTTAAATGGTTGATTGATGAGTCCTTATTAGGTGCAGTGTGTGACCAGTAAGTCCTTTTTCAAACGTGGATGGGTATTGGTTAGACAGATATACCCTCATTAGTTAATTGGGGAAGTTTTTTTTTTTTTTGTGGAATATGTGACAGGTATGGTGTGATACTCTAATGTGGCAGGTATTAATGTGACACTCCAATGATGAGACACTCAAAAAAAAAAAAAAAAAAATTTAAAAACTCCTTAGTATACTTTTCCCATATGTGACAACGTGATAAGTATGATGTGACAGTAAAAAAAAAAAAAAAAAAATCCTTAGTATACTTTTTTCAAATGTGACATGGTGGCGAGTATGTTGTGACACAATATACGCCTGAATAATGTTAGGAATTCTAAATAATTTACTAAATATTTTATCAAACTTTTCACATGAATGTAAAACCTACGCATATAAATTTATGTAGATCCCATATCCATGTAAAAATTTTAATAGATCATTTGAGATTCGTATTATTTTCTATATACGCCCTATAGATTCGTAGTTTTAAACCTTTTTTTCTCCACATTTTCACCGAACTTCCCCCGTATGTAGTCGAGAGAAAGTCCTCTCTCTCTCTCTCTCTCTCTCTCTCTCTCTCTCTCTCAATTTTCTCCATCTCTCCATGTATGTACTTACCTATATATGTACATGCACACATGATTCAATTTCTAGATTTGACTTTTGCTTATTTGCCTCTGCGCGCTATTGAATAGGAAACGCAGAGGCTTCCTAGGTATTCCTCTCTCACTCTCTCACTCTCACACACACACACACACACACACACACACATCTGTGCATGAATTGTTAGACTTTGCTATTGTGGCAGTAGTTGAAGTGCTCAAGTTATGCTTCCTTTTATAGGTAATGAAAGGACAATGAGAGATTCTAGTAATTTTTGTATTTAGGATTTAGAAATGTAAAGTGCAAATTTTGCTCTAGTAATAATAATTTTATTGTATACCGTTTGTGAAATGTAAATGCAGCTCCAGGAATCAGCGCTTCACCTTCAAAAGATAACATGCGATATTTCAATGTGATGATACTTGGTCCAACACAATCTCCATACGAAGGTGTATGAGCACGAAATAATTTTCTCGTATAATCCTGTTGATCAAGTTTGCACTCCTCCAAACGTCGTTGCTTTACTACCTGAAAACACAAACGTGAGCTAGCCGGCAGGTGTGTGCCGGATACCTCTCCGATGCCTAAGTCAGCAAATAGACAATGGACAAAAGCTTTGTGTATTTGAGAGTAGAAATTGTGATACCTGTACATAGGTCCTGCCATGAGTTTTTATAGATTCCACGTGGCACAATCCCAATAGGACTCTTATTCTCCAGAGCCCTCCTAGGAATCATATTCCCCATGGATAATGCTTATCTTGGAAACACCTTCCTCACTGCCATCCAAGTGAGATGGGCGAACCCTTTAACTTGGTTGATACTGCGGTCAACCAAGTTACCCCAGCTCTGTGCCCAACACGGTCAAGCTGCGGTAACCCTGTTTAGCCTGGCATCTCGCCGTGCTATACCCAGCTCGGCTCATCACCATGCTAACCACCTCGGTCAGACAAGGCTTTGTCCCCAGATAGGTTCCAATTCTAGCAACCCATCCAACCGTCCTGGTAACTACCTCGACCAAGAACCGAAATAAAAAACATCTTCCTGGCCTATTGTGCAGCCCATCGTCCAAAGAAGACTCATTCTAGCTCGGCCCAATTTGTTCACAAATTACCCTCTCAGAAGGTAATTCTTAGACTGGAATGCTTTGTGCATCTGCCACCTTATATATATATATATATATATAATTAATTAATTGATAATAAATTCTTCTACGTAAATTAGAACTTTGTTTGATAACCCACTTTTTGGGGTTAATGAAATTTGGATTTTGTCTGCATATTCGCGGATGGAATTATAAGCTTTCCTGTGATTGTGCATATCCCACAACCTGTTTGCTATTAGTGGTTGCCTCAAGAAATAAAAAAATTATTGGATAAATTACATTGACCTCTCTTAAGATTTGATGACTTTTCAAATAACTCCATAATTTTGACAAAATTACATTGTATTCACCTAAATTTTAATTTATATGATAGATTGTCCAATTCTGTTAATGAGCCGTCAAAAATGTAACGATTTGAGCTTATGTCGTGCTACAAAATGTATTAAATGTCCACATTATCCTCCCTAACTCAAATACATATCATATGTATATACATGTAACTCACATGCACACATATTCCACTTATGCATACATACATAACTCCCCATCTCTTGGAAGTCATAGCAAACCATAACTTTTTTTCCCCAACAAATTTATCAAGATAGAGAGAAAAGCAAGGAAGGGGCAACCTGATTGGTTGTGTTTATGCAATACTGGGGGCTTTGTGGTGATGTAAGGAGGGAGAGAAGGTAGGGGTGGTGACATGCAGTGGTGGATTGCAACCACAAGCCCCCAGAGAAATAGATTTAGAGAAATGGTGGGAGGGAAGGAGAGAGGAATAAAAATGCGGTTAGGTGGTAGTGGGACAAGTGGTGATGCTGATGGCAGTTGGGTTCGCAGATTGTGAATCTTTTTCTCTATATATGTCTTTCTCAATATCTCTCTTGTTGTGAGGAGGAGTGTTGTTCATGGTGATGAGTTGGAGTGCCGAGTGCCTCACTTGTCTTCTTGGTGTATGAGGTAGTGGGTTGCCAACCAAATTTTTGAAGCATGAGACTTCGACCGTGGGTTCCCTACAAGAGGAATTAATAATTGTACTCGAGATGAGTCAAAGCTTGAGACTCTGGTGGTTGTATGCTTTGATAACAAATACAGTTTCTTAAGAATAGTTGGGGGTTTTGTCAACTATGATGAATAATAAAATAAAATAAAATACAATTTGTTAGGTGGCTATACAAAAATTTGAGAGGGTCAAATTTGTTGTTGAGAAAGCTAAACAAGACAAATAAAATGGAGTGCCCAAGTGATATAAAAGTTTTTTTAGATAACTCGGTATTCGGTCCAATAGACCGACTAATCTGGAGACCAATCCCACCCATCCACTAGTGGGGGTCCCAATTAAAGCTGAGGCAAAGCCTTGTATGGCCCCAAGAAATTGTTCGTACCTAGGAAGTTTTGAACTTGAGACCTTGGAGGGAGCATACCTCCAAGCCCTAGGCCTTGACCACCATGCCAACTTCTTGCGGTTAGGTGATAAAAGTTATGTTAAATAAAAAGTGGTGATACAAAAGTGAGCTTAGTTGCACGAAGATGCGGCGGGGAAGTGAGACCATATAGAAGTTTCTAAGATTGGGAATGTCTATGAAAGCGTGTATATATTTCTGTGGGGGATGAGTTTCATTTAGGTAACGAGGCCCATTAGAGAATGGAGCCGAATACAACTCGGCCCTATCCGGAAGGCCTTGCGGCAACGTATACAAATCAGCCATAAGAAGAGCCGACTGGAAGCCAAACAATGGGCCTGATGTAGGCCCAACCATGGGCCCATAAGCAGTATAAAAGGAGGAGCCTAGATCATGGACGAATATGTGAAAAAATAGCAGATAACTTATAGAAAAAGACAACACAAAGCCTAAAGGTACTAACTAGCTCGTCGGAAGGCTAATTCTGGCACCCCCGTCCGGAGCGTTTGTTTCTCTTTCAGATATCATTTCGAGGATCAGGAAGGTCTGTCTGGATCAAAGAGCATTCCCAAACCCTTTACCACAATTGGTGTCGTTTGTGGGAAAACTCAAGTGCATTCATGGTAGACGTAACAGATAATCCTTCGCTCATTGCTAACGATGCTACACCAAGAGATGATGTTACACCAAGAACTATGCTTGGTCCGGAGAATATCCCCGTATGAAAGGCCTTGAAGTTCGACCCAGTGGCTCAAACCTCCCATTCAACCTCAATGTAGGAAACCATGCAGACAATTATGGATCAAGAAAAATAGAACGAACAACGTCTGGAAGATATGGCGGCTGACAATGAACGTTTACGTAAGGAATTGGCCCTCGAGTTAGCCAAATCCCAACAAATCGCATAGCGTCATGACCAGGGTCGGTCGCCACAGAAGAAGAAGGATGATCAACGGCGTTGGCACCAGAAACATGATAGTAGTAGTGCTTTCGACTCATCATCTCAGGAACCCAGGAAGAAGGGGCGAGTCAACATGTCCAGCTCATCCGAGGGACGTCCGTTTGTTCGACACAAGCGAGGAAAAGGAGACGATAGTTCAGATGAAGAGGATAAACACGATCATTTCGTATGACACATTGTAAAGGCTGCATTGCCTAAAAAATTTAAAGTACCAACGTTTACCCTGTATGACGGTAAATCTGACCCTACGGATCACATTCGTCATTACAAACAAGCGATGACATTACATGTTGATGATGAAGCACTCATGTGCCGAATGTTTCCGAGTAGCGTGGGACCATTGGCCGTCAGATGGTATTATAAACCGCAGCCGGCCTCAATATAAAGTTTTCATCAGCTCCAAAAATCCTTCAGGGCAAGATTCATCACCAACGAGGTCTAGCCTAAGCAAGCTAACTCTTTCTGGGCAATGCAAATGAAACCAGAAGAGACCCTCCATGAATATTCGGCGCGCCACTAGGAATGTTTCAACTTGGTGGACGACGCTTGCAATGACTCCATGGCCATCACCACATTTAAAATGGGACTACACCCCGACAGTCCTCTCAGAAGCTCGTTGACCAGATGGCCTCCCAAAACAGTGTGGGTGTTAATGAAGAAGGTTGAGGAGTATTGCAATGTGGAAGACGACGCCCTTTGTGTCAAGGCCGGACAAAAAGTCCTTAAGTCGGCACCATCTTGTCTGGTTCAGCTGATAAGCGCCGTACCACCAAGGAGCCCTAAACTGCGGGGGCCGGAAAAAATGAGACAATTGACGGGATTCGCACAGGCCAAGCGAACAATCTTCGCGTTGTTCGAACCAAACAATATCAGATGGATAGTAGGTGCCCCAGACATTCGGACAAGAAGTATACGGAATTGGCAGAGCCGATCAGCAAGATCCTACCCAAATTCCAGTATCTGCCATTCTTTAAGTGGCCGTCCAAGATGATTACACAATCTAAAATATCTCAATCCAAGCGTGTTGTTGATAATACCTCACCAAGCGATCCAAGTGTCTCGCCTCCAAAGTGATTCACCTTGCACCCTCTTGAATTTATTTTTATGTATATTTTTCTACAGACCTTAAAAATTCTAATGGCCAATTTTTGTATCAAATACATCTGATATATATACACAACACATGATTGAGTTTGCATGTAGGTGGGATCTTTAGGGATTTCTATCTTTTAGTTGTGGGGATAAAATAAAAGACGTATCTTTTATCTTAAATATACAGGATACGACTTATCCATTTTTTCATTAATTATCTTTTAAATAGATAATATAGAACTTCCACTAATTGCAATAATGTTCATCAACACATTACAATTAAACCCCTAAAAGTAGAGAATTACAAGTGAGGCCCTTTCTTACAATTAATCACAAATTTCCTTCCCCAAAACTATATTCCACATGACCTACTAGGTATGGACAAATTTATCACTATCAAAAAACCTTAACTCATGTAACCAAATTCTAAATTTTTCCTTATTCTAAGTGGACCTCAAAAGCATTTTTCAAAAATAGTATTTTTTGTAATTATATATGTATAAAAATATTTTTATGAAAAAGTTACTAGCCGGTTTTCTTTTGGTCCAATGTTAATAGGAAAAAATGCTTGAATATACTTTCTCACTTTGAGACTGGTGGATTCCATATCAAGCCCCTATATAAATCAATTACCACTCACATAACCCAACATGTCTGTGTATAGCCTTTTGGTTCGGCGTCACCGATTGACAATATCAAAGTTAAATGAATAGTTAATTAATTTATATAAGATTCTCAGATCAAAGCTAATAAAGTGGATTGTAATAGAACTACCTTTTAAACTGACAGTGATCATTCCATAGGTGTTCTCAAAACCGATCTTGTTCAGTGCATGTACTTATTGCATAACACCCACCTATTTGCCTAAGGTCACTATCTCAATGATGGAGTTAATCATTCTATCATATAGCAACAAAATAGGTGTAGCCATAGTAGTGTGACACCCAATCAACACCCATATCCTAGAACATTAATTGGGTCTACAAGGCACTGAAAAATCATAACTTCCAGCTTTTGGTTCATTAACCATTTTTGATGGTGGATTACTTGCATTGAGTGCAAACAACAACAATCTCACAGGTCCCATCCCAAAAGTTTGAAAAATTCCATAGCTTATACAGAGTTAGGCTTGATGGAAACCAATTTTCAAGAAATATATCAGAAGATTTTGGCTTGTACCCAAACTTGATTTATATTGATTTGAGTCATAACAATTTCTACGGCAAGCTATCTCAAAAATGGGGAAAGTGTCATAATTTAACTAGTCTCAAAATATCTAACAATAATATTTCTGGTGAGATATCGCTTGAATTGGTCGAGGCAGCTCAGCTACAGAAACTTGACCTCTCTTCAAATCATCTAGTTGGAGAGATACCAACAAAATTGGGTAGGTTGGTTTCATTATTTGACCTTAAGTTGAATGATAATGAACTCTCAGGTAACATTCCTCAAGTGTTTGGCAAGCTTTCCAATCTTGAGAATCTAAACTTGGCAGCAAATAATCTAAGTGGTTTGATTCCTATAGAAATAGGGGAATGCTTGAAACTATTAAGCTTAAATTTGAGCAACAACAGAATTGGGAAAAACATTCCTTTAGATATAGGCCATTTACAAGCCCTTCAAAGTCTTGATCTTGGTTACAATGTGCTAATAGGTAAGATATCACAACAGATTGGTGAATTACAAAGCTTAGAAACATTGAATCTCTCCCATAATGAGCTCACTGGTTCCATTCCATTATCTTTTGATAATATGTTAAGTTTGACATCGGTAGACGTATCTTTCAATCAGTTGAAGGGTCCTATTCTAACATGAAAGCTTTCCGAGAGGCTCCATTTGAGGCGCTCAGAGGTAATAAAGGTTTATGTGGTAATGCTACTATTGAAGACTTACTTGCCTAAAATGAACAATGAGATTGGTTAAAAAAGGACAAACAAAGTAGTGTTGCTAGTTGTCCTTATTTTTGGATTTTTATTGCTTTTGCTAATGGTTCTCCAAATTTTTATGGCTTTTCATAAGAAAGTAAGGAACACAACAGATGAACCAAGACAAGTACAAAATCAATTTTTTTTTTTTTTTTTGCAATTTGGAGCTATGATGTGAAAATGGTGTATGAAAACATCATTGAAGCGACTGAGAACTTCAGTACCAAACATTGTGTTGGGGAGGGAGGATGTGGCACTGTTTATAGAGGCGGACCTTCCAAGTGGTTAGGTAGTTGCTGTGAAGAAACTTCACCCGATGGTGACTTGACTAATCTACAAAGCTTTATGATTGAGATCCGTGTGTTAACAGAGATTTGCCATCAAAACATCGTAAAAATTTATGTTATTGTTCACACCCGAGGCACTTGTTTTTGGTTTATGAGTTCTTTGAAGGGGGAAGCTTGGGAAATATATTGAGCATAGAGGATCAAGTATTACAATTTGATTGGATTAAGAGAGTGAATGTTGTCAGAGGTGTGGCAAATGCTCTATCTTATATGCACCACGATTGTTCACCTCCAATCATCCATCGAGACATATCAAGCAAGAATGTTTTGCTTGATTTAGAGTATGTGGCTCACATCTCAGATTTCGGCACAGCTTGATTTATGAAGCTTGACTCATCCAATTGGACTTCATTTGCACGGACCTATGGGTACACTGCTGCTTCTAGTATGTACTTTTCTGTTGCAGTGATTTTATCTCCAAGTCATCCATATAATGTTCATTTTAGTTTATCAATCTTTGTGTATTAAGAGTTTTTTATTTGACTCGATTTAAAAGGCTATCGAACTTCTAATTGCTATCTGGATATGGAACAATTTTTTTATATATTTTTTAATTACTATTTTCTTCTGTTGGTCATTTGTTTGATTTGGTAGAACTTGCTTATATAATGGAAGTGAATGAGAGGTGCGATGTTTATAGTTTTGGGGTGCACACACTGGAATTAATTACGGGGAAGCATCTGGGTGATCTAATCTCCTCTTTGTCATCGTCGTCATCCTTCTCCTCATCAACATAAACTGTGCATGGGATATTTATTGAAGGATGTGTTGGATCAACGTCTCTTACCTCCTAAGAATCAAGTGGCAGAGCAAGTAGTTGTGATTGTGAAACTATCATTTGCATGTTTACAAACCAATCCATTGTCTCGGCCAAGCATGAGACAAGTTGCCATGAAGCTATCAGATGATCATGTAACCATGAAGATATCATATGATCAAAGTCCACCTTTGCGAAATCAATTTCACATGATAACTTTAGGACAACTCTTTTGATATCGCCTGCTTGACCTCGTGAGTATTTGCCTTCTATCCTTAGACTATATGCTGTTCTTGTTTTTCATTTTCGACATTTTCTAGTCTATTTTTCTGCTCTTTTTCACTACTAGCATTTAAAAAAAATTAAATAACTAATTTAAAAATATCTATAAGCACAACCCAATAGTTGCAAGCATTATAAATGAATGGTTCCAATAAAAAATTTCTACTTCTCTATCTTGAATTCATTCAACATTTGAGTGGCTCAGAAGATTTAAAAATTTATAAGTTTTAAATTCCACATTAGCCTTTTTCTACTCTCATTCTATATTCAAAACTTGCTT
This sequence comes from Camellia granthamiana, assembly GCA_036172215.1. Lineage (NCBI taxonomy): Eukaryota > Viridiplantae > Streptophyta > Magnoliopsida > Ericales > Theaceae > Camellia > Camellia granthamiana. Next base: position 78,180,685 of record CM069907.1, on the reverse strand, counting down.
GCTCTATTCTTAGCAAGTTGTGTGCTAATTTATTTATTTATTTTTTATAGAGTAACTTGGAGATTCCTGTACTGTTGTACAATGCTTCAAAGAAAGAGAAATTCACAAGGATGAAGTTTGGACACCAAAGAAAAGTTAAAAATGTGTCATTGAAACCAGAGCATAAGGCGACATGTTGATTTAGCAACTTGTTTGCCAACTTTTGTGAACAAATAAGAAGAAATTGAAAAGAAAAATGAACAGCACAGGTTTAGATTAGGATTTTTTGTAATAATTTTTTGAGTAATAATCTTACAATGATGGTTTAAACCTCAAAATATAATCATTATTGTAAAATTATTGTACTAAATATTATTTTAGAGAATCATAATTATACAGATTTATACGGTTGGGTATAAATGGATTTCTTTTAACTAGTGTAGCTTATTTTGAGCTTTCTCTTTTGATGGAAAAAGTGTGGAATGCAGGTGAAATATAATATTTCACTTACATTTTATTTGCCTTTTATTTTTTATTTTCTAAATCTCTTCTTAAATTCATGAATTAAACATAACCTTATGTTCTATTGGGTTTAAGGATTTAGTGAGAGATTTGGAATTGAAAATGGAAACGGTAGGTAAAATGTGAATAAAATAAAATTATATTTTACACACATTTTACACACTTTTTTCATTTTGTTTTTTTATTCAAATTTATTAACCAAACACATCCTTAGTGTATTCCAAATATTGAGAGAAGAAGATTTTGTATGTGGATTATTTATTTAATTCAACCAAGAAAGTTTCTTTCAAATATGAGTATGTTGGGCTAAACTTATGGCTAAATAAATTATTAAGGTTAGGATGAAGTTACCTACTTAATTATTTATAATTGTTCATATGATTTAATTTTTTCAATAAATAATATGCTTTAATCAAATAAATTTTTTCTTCTTTACTTGTCAATTTTTAACTAAAAATAATTATAATTAAATTTCAATGTGTTTGTTTGGATTCAATTTATGATTTGTTAAGATTAGATATAAATTAAATTTGGATAGATTTAATAAATTATTTAATTCTAAATTTTTATTTGGAAAATGAAAAATAATCGTTTTGTCACCAATTTATAGGGAAGAGAAAAATGAAGAATTAATAAGCATGAATAATATAAATATGATGTATGTGGTGAATTCCATTGCCCTAGTGTTTTAGTTGTGGGTTAATTACTTTTTAATATTTGCAATATCAAAATTTAAAAACTTTGTTAAATAGATTCAGTGATTTAATTTTAAATTAAATTTTTTTTTTTAATTCAGTTCCATCAGTTTAAATGCATCGGTTTTGACTTTTTTAATTTTTTATGGTATCTATATTTGAATAGATTCGTGTCATTGCAAGTACTTAAAGTAAATACATTAAATTATTCTTGTGAGATGCTTAAATAATATTTAAATTTAAATGTTGTGGGATTAGGCCATGCGTTGAAGCTTTTAAGTTTTAATAATCACAATTTTTTGGTTCTTTTTTAAATGGGTAAGAAACAATTTGCACAAGAAAAGCCAAGTGCACGAGATTTATGTTTAGAATTTTAGCTATAAAGGTAGAGATGTGACATACATATTCAAATTATATAAGAAAATGGATAAATTACACTTTGCACCTCTATACTTTGCACCAAATTTCACTTTGGCCCATACACATGAAATCATGATAATCAACCCCTTACATTTCTGATCAAATCCCACTTTGGTCTCTACACATGAAATTGTAATAGTCAATCCTCTGTACTTTTGGTCAAATCTCACTTTAATCCCTATACAAGTGTCAATATCCCCTTTCTGTTACTCAATTGTTCAAATATTTAACAGAATTTAGTCATGTGATAAGAATGTGACTATGACATGAAGGTAAGAAGGGAAAATTATCTACATTTTCCAGCAATACACACTTTATCCCAAAATTTACATCAAAATATGACCGTATTAGGTTAAAACAAAACGTAGATTGTGAACACTTAAAAAGATGAATTAGGGTTTTGCATAAATTGGAATTACAAAACTTTGTTTTTATGGTAACACAGTTCCACGATTGTTCATCTTTCTTTCTCTTTGATTTCTTTGTCCCATTTTTTTAAAATTTCAAAAGCTCTACTTTCTTGCATTTCATTCCAATTTTTACCATACGAAAACACACACAACACACACATACACACAGACGCATATATATAACTTTTAGGTGTTTATCACGTAGGACAAAGTGTATTGGTGGAAAACATGGATGATTTTTAACTTTTACTCTCATTTCGTAGTCGTATTTTTGTCACATGATTGGATTTTGTTAAAAATTTAAAAATGAAACAATAGAAAAGGGACATTGACACTTATATAGGAACCAAAGTGGGATTTGAGTAAAAGTGTAGGGGGTTGACTGTCACATTTTCATGTGTAGGGACCAAGTGAGATTTGACCAGAAGTACAATGGGTTAATTGTCATGATTTCATGTGTAAGGGCCAAAGTGAGATTTGGTGCAAAGTACAATGGCGCAAAGTGTAATTTACCTAAGAAAATTCAACAATATATATCTAGAAGTATGTGACAAATTTGACAACTAATTACAGTGTCTTTTCCCATGAGAGTCGAATTCATAAAATTAACCACCGATATAGATAATAATAGTGCCAATTGAATCTCACTGAACCACATGAGTATCGATCGGGTTTGAATAAGTAACTTCAATTTGAACATTTAGTTACAATTTTCTTGCCCTCTAAACACGACAAATTAAGATTGAGAAGTAATTGAAAGTTTGGATGGCCTCAAAAACATTTGTCCATTGTATGTATATCCATCCACATCTACATAGACATAGATATTACTAGGCAACATTTATTATTTATATTTCTATGCAAATCTTTCTTAAAATTCATAATTTTAACACCATTACAATGTCTGTCACACGAGAAATGAATCATAAATAAGACAACTAATGTCAAGTCCTCATATTGGACAAGTATATTTCGTCAAGATTCCTTCCCATTTTTTCATGAAAAAAGTAGAAGAAAAATTTGTTAGAGAGAAAGCAAAAGAAAAAGAAAAAAGTGAAAAAAAAATAAAATATTTCATTTAGTATTTTTTTTTTCTTTTATTATTTATTATTCTCTACAAAATCATAATTTTAACACCACAACAATGCCTATCACATGAGAAAATGAATTGTAAATAGGACAACTAAAGTCAAGTCTTCGTATTGGACAAGTATATTTCATTAAGATTCTTTCATCTTTTCCATATATATATATATATAAAAGAAAAGAAGAAAAAAAGTCCTTTCATTTTATGCATAGTAAGGAAACATTTGTCATAAACAATTACACGCTTAAGTGGAAAAAAAAAATTTTATTTACTTTTTATTATTCATTATTTTTCTCTATAAATCATGCTTAAAATTCATAATTTTAATAATAATACAGTGCCTATCACATGAAAAAATGAATAGCAAATAAGACAACTTAAGTCAAGTCTTCATACTGAAAAAGTACATTTCATTAAGATTCCTTCCCTTTTTCTCATAAAACAAAAAAAGAGAAAAGAAAAATTTGCAAGAGGAAAAAAAAAAAGTTCACTATTTTTTTCCCCTTCTGTTGCTTGTTCTTCTGTGGATAATCTCTCTTAAAATTCATAATTTTAGCACCACCATAATGCCTTTAACATGAGAAAATGAATTGTAAATAGGATAACTAAAGTCAAGCTTTGTATTAGACAAGTGTATTCCATTGAAAACGAGAAATTTGCCGGAGGAAGGAAAGGAAATGAAAAAGTGAAAAAAAAAAGAGATTTATATTTCATTTATTTATTATTATTTTATTATTATTTTTTCCTTGCAAAATCTTTCTTAAAATGCAAAATTTTAACACTGTAGTGCCTATCACATAAAAAAAAATAAATTATAAATAAGACAATTAAAGTCAAGTCTTCATGTTAGACAAATTGATTACCCTCTATGCATGGTAAAGGAAACATTTGTGGTAAACAATCATATATGGTGAAAGAGTCTATTTCCACTATTTTTTTATACATTTAGGTTCCGTTTGGTAACACTTTGGGTGTGTTTGGTAACGTTTACGTTTTCAGTTTATATTTACAAAAATTTTATAAACTGGTTTTTGTTTATTTTTAGAAAAACATAAACTACAAACGCGTTTGATAATTGACAAAATGTTTAAAAATATAAAAAAGAGTGAGAAATGGCAAGTGGCGGCAAGTGGCAGCGGAAGACGGTGGTGGAAAGTGGTAACGATGGGTGGTGGCGGGTGGGTGGTGGTGGTTGGTGGGTGGGTGACGGTGATGGTGGCCGGTGATTGGTGGTAGCGAGTGGGTGGTGGTGGTGGCGGGTGGTGGGTGGTGGCAGGTGGGTGGGTGGGTGATGGTGACGGTGGCGGGTGGTGGGTGGTAGCGAGCGGGTGGTGGTGGTGGCGGGTGGGTAGTGGTGGCGGGTAGGTGGCAGGTGATGGTGGTGGGCGGGTGGGTGACGTTGGCGGGTGGTAGGTGGTAGCGAGTGGGTGGTGGTGGTGGCGGGTGGTGGGTGGTGGTGGCAGGTGGGTAGCGGATGGCGGGTGGTGGTGGGTGGTGGCGGGTGGGTAGTGAGTGGTGATGGTGGGTGGGTGGGTGACGGTGGCGAGTGGTGGTGATGGTGGGTGGGTGGGTGACAGTGGCGGGTGGTGGTGGGTGGTGGTGGATGGGTGATGGGTGGCGAATGGGTGATGGGTGGGTGACGGTGGCAGGTGGTGGGTAGTAGCGAGTAGGTAGTGGTGGCGGGTGATGGGTGGTAGTGGCAGGTGGGTGGCGGATGGCGCATGGTGGCGCGTGATGGTGGGGGGTAGGTAGCGGGTAGTGGTGGTGGATGGGTGGATGACGGTGGCGGGTGGCGGTTAGTGGGTGGTGGTGGTTGGTGACGGTGACGGGTGATAGGTGGTAGCGAGTGGGTGGTGGTGGTGGCGGGTGGTGGGTGGTGGTGGCGGGTGGGTGGCGGATGACAGGTGGTGACGGGTGGGTGGCGAATGACAGGTGGTGACGGGTGGTAGCGAGTGGGTGGTGGGTGGTGATGGTGGATGGGTGGGTGTCGGTGGCGGGTGGTGGGTGGTAGCGAGTGGGTGGTGGTGACGGGTGGTGGGTGGTGGTGGTGGTGGTGGTGGTGGATAGGTAGTGGGTGGTGGTGATGGGTGGGTGGGTGACGGTGGGTGGTGGTGGCAGGTGGGTGGCGGATGGCGGGTGGTGGTTGGTGGTGGCGGGTGGGTGATGAGTGGTGATGGTAGGTGGGTGGGTGACGGTGGCAGGTAGTGGGTGGTAGCGAGTAGGTGGTGGTGGTGGCGGGTGATGGGTGATGGTGGCAGGTGGTGGCGGGTGGCGGTGGATGGGTGGGTGACGGTGGCAGGTGATAAGTGGTTGTGAGTTGGTGGTGGTGGTGGTGGTAGTGGCAGATGGGTGACGGGTGGGTGGTGGGTGATGGTGGTAGTAGTGGTGGTGGGTGGTAGTGGCGGGTGGGTGGCAGGTGGCTGGTGGTGGATGGTGGTGGCAGGTGGGTGGTGAGTGGTGGTGGCAACTAGGTGGCGGGTGGTGGTGGCGGGCGGTGGATGGTAGCGGCGGGTGGTGGGTGGTGGCGGGTGGATGGCAGATGGGTGGTGGGTGGTGGTGGCGGCGGTGGTGGTGGTGGTGGTGGCGAGGGGTGGGTGGTGGTGGCGGAAAACGGTTGTGGAAAATAGTGGTGGGTGGTGACTAGTGTTGTGTGGTAAAAAAAAAAAAAAACTCAAAACTCAAAATAGAAACACATTTTTTGTGTTTTTATTTTTTGGCCAAATTTATAAACTGAGACCATTGATTTATAAATCAAAAATTTTACCAAACAAATTTTTATTTGAGTTTTTAAAATTTTTATAAATATAAATAGAAAACTAAAAACGTAAGTGTTACCAAACGGCACCTTTACGTTTTCAGTTTTTTGTTTATATTTACAAAAATTTTAAAAATTCAAATAAAAACTTGTTTGGTAAATTTTTGATTTATAAATTAGTGGTCTCAGTTTATAAATTTGATCAAAAAATGTAAACTTAAAAAATGTGTTTTCGTTTTGAGTTTTGAATTTTTTTTTTTTACCACCCAACACTAGCCACCACCCGCCATCATTTTCCACTACCACCCACCCCCCACCACCACATGCCACCACCATCTACCGCCTGCCATCACCACTCACCACCCACTTGCCACCATCCGCCACCACCACCACCACCCGCCACCGCCACCACCACTACCACCACTCACTCACTACCACTCACCACCCGCCACCGTCACCCACCCACCCACCATCACCACCCGCCACCTACCCGCTACCACCATCCACCCGCCACCACCCGCCATCCGCCACCTACCTTCTGCCACCACCTGCCACCACCACCCACTCGCTACCACCCACCACCCGTCACCGTCACCCACCCACCCACCCACCACCACCACCACCACCACCACCCGCCACCATCACCCACCTGCCATCCGCCACCCACCTGCCACCACCACCCACCACCTGCCACCACTCACTCGCTACCACCCACCACCATCACCCACCCACCCACCCACCCACCACCACCACCACCCACCCGCCACCACCTGCTACCCACCATCCACCGTCACCACTTTCCACCACCGTCTTCCGCCGCCACTTGCCACCACTTGCCATTTCTCACTATGTTTTATATTTTAAAAATTTTTAAAATATTTTGTCAATTACCAAACGCGTTTGTAATTTATGTTTTTCTAAAAATAAACAAAAACCAATTTATAAAATTTTTATAAATATAAACTGAAAATATAAACGTTACCAAACATACCCTTATTATATGTATGTGTTGGAATTTAGAAATTGTTCTCAATTGATGTGCCCTTGAAGTCCACTCCAACCAGTGATAGAAGTTCTTAACCCTTAGTGGTCCTAACATTTGGAATTAAAAACAATCAGAACTTGAACAAGAACGACGAAAAGTTCCTATTGAAGATAAAAACATATTGGAGATAAAATTTTCTCATGTGTGGTGGAATAATTTGTATTTGATTTTATTTCATTAACTAGAATTATGGATGTGTGATCAGATTTTAAAAGATAAAATTAGATATAAATATATTCATAAAATGATAGGAATAGCACCTTTTAAAAAAAAATAATAATAATAAATGAGAGAATAAGTTTAAGATGATTTTGTCATTTATAATAAAGACTAACTGATGTAATGGTAAAAAAGAGTGATACAATCACTATAAATGGACATATTAGAGGAGGGAAAAAAATATGTTTTTATTTAATTTAACTAAATATATTACTATTGATAAAATAAAATGACAAAAAAATTGCATATAGTCAATCCTACTTAATTATGACACAACACTTAATTTTTGATTTAATTTAATATGGTGAATGAAATTATATAAATGTCATAACACATGCAAGTTTTCACCAACTTCATTTACCGTCTCACATGATGGACCGTTAAAAATAGCTATCTCACATTTACATCAGCTCATTTTAACATCATACCCATTTATTTTCTTAAATGGTTGGCATTCATCTAAAAATTTATATATTTTTTTATTTTTTTTGTTTTTGTTTTCAATGATACTTTTTTTAAAATTATGATAAAATTCTTTTGAGATCCATCTAGTACACAGAGATTTTGTTGGCGTGACGTTTAAACCATCCAATGCAAATGTGACATGTGGCAAGTAAGGGGTACCCTGTGGGATACATTAAGATAATGAAAAGTCTTACCTTTCTTGCACTCTACTTTTATACATTGTACTTACTTTTCGTAAGAGTAGATTAGTCTTGTAATTTCAAAACTTGGTCGGTTTAAAATTTTAAAATTTTCCTTACTAAAAGTAATATATTGTAATCAGGTCCATATTTTTGTAATTGATAAGCCAGGACTCTGCTATGATAATTTTGGCTTGTGAATTCGGGTCATTAGGTTGTGTAAGAATAGCTATTTAATATATATTTTTTTATTGCAAATGTCGTTGTGAATAATTTCTGAATACTTGGGTTTTTTTCCCCCGAAGTAAGAATCATGATGATCTTTAATAACTTCCATGAGAAGTCTCTCACTGAGATGGCTTTTCACCAACCATGCACTTAATTCATTCATTATAGGGATGATAAAAAAAGTGATTTAAAAAATTATTATGGGTGGAGAAGTTTTATTTTGATTGGGAATGTCAACAATAGAATTTACTTTTGCCTTTGAATGGTGGATGATGGCATGTATGTTTGTTTCACATTTTCACCACATATGAAAAATAGGACAATACCCTTTTTTGTTGAAAAAAAAAAAAAAAAAAAATTTAAAAGAGACTCTATTGGCACCGCCTCCTTCTAGAGGAGATCAGAATCAGAAGATAGTGGAAATTAAGAGTGTAAAATTTTATTTATTGTTGGACAAATTTCACTGTATTTAAATAAATTAAATTCTGTTGTGTACTAAACAACAATCAGAATGAAAAGAAATAAAGGAAATGAGAGAATTTGTTTGATTACAAAAATCAAACTCGAAATAAAAATAAATAAATAAAAACAGATTTTATTTTGTTACAAAAATAAAATTAAAATCTGATTTAAATAAATAATAAAACACCAAAAATAAATTAAATAACTTACTTGATTAATTTCTTTGAATTATAATATGATCAAGTCCAGTGTTTGACACTGTGTCCTTAAGACAGATTCGTCCTTTCCACGGTGATTTCAGAATTTGGACGTCTATCTCCCAGGATAAAATGATCTACTACAAACAATAGCAGCACTACAAATTGTTTGCCTAACGAACACACTAAGTGTTTATACTCTCTCTGACAAGAAAATAATCCAGCAACATGAAGAGAATGCTTTCAGAATTATGAAAGACGAAAATTAGAGTTCTCTAAAATCCAAATGAGGGCTGTCCTATTTATAGATGGAATGGTGACTCTAGGTTTTGAATTGAATAGGTATGATACCTGTTGGTTTTGAATTCAAACAGATTTGAATCTGTTGGGTTACAATTTCAAACAGATAACAAAAAACAGAAAGGGCTTTGTTTGGGTGTACAGTAAATCCGGATCAGATTATTTCCGGTTTAATACGGGAAGGGCCCTGTTTGGATGTACAGAAAAACCAAACCAGTTTAATTTGAATTCTGGATTTTATTTTACCAAAAATAAAATTAAATTCAAATGTTTTTGACCAAAAAAGATTAGTATTGGGCCGAACAAGCCCAACCCAACCACACACCACGCACCCGCGCCCAAGCCCAGCCTAGCCCGCCCGACTGACCGGACAGACGGCGGCGGCGGCGCGCGCGCGTGTGTGGTGATTTTTTAGTCCAATGGGTCTAGCCCATTTTGCCCATAACCTCTCCCTCTAAAACACTTGGGTACCCTTTGGGGCACACCCCAAGTACCAAACTCATGCCTTATAAACCCATTCAAAACTTCCCACCAAATCAATGTGGACAAGCCTTATTCAAACCTTTAAGGGTTTTCCACCAAAACTCCATGGAGCACACTTTGACTTCAATTTTCCATTCATTCGGTAATGGTTTTGAGCAACCAAATATACCACGTGAATTACAACGCGGCATAGAACGCGTTACCACTTTGACCTGTGAAAATCGACGCACGGGGTCCACCTAAAAAATAGACCAAACTTAGGATAAAATTCTGGTTTTACCCAGAATTTATAACCATTTTCAACAATCCCCCACATGAATGGAATTTGATGACAACGGAAATGCAACAATATGCAGATTTATCGAAAGAGTATAAGTTGAAAATATCTTGCATCAGGATAGGTAGTTTTCAGCCTTGAACCTTCCCTAGTGATAACCTATTGGACTTACTAGCTAACCAATGGATGCGATGCCTTGAATTGTTCAGCCGTTTGTGTAAGCCAAGACAATAGATTTCACACAAAATATCTTCTAACACATCGTGGTTCTCACTGTTGTGTTCATTTTGGCCTTGAACGCTCCTGGTTTTCATGAGTGTTTCTAGAGAATGTAGCCTCTTTCATTCTCATAGAACCGGCCCCAGTTCAACACTCATATAGGTGATTCTTATTAGGAGTATCTCCTTATACTTGTCTTGATTTTATGCCTTAATCAAGATATAAGTAATCATTAAAAGCGAAGCTTATCTTTATGCCCCTGCAAACAACATATGTTGCAGATATCACTCTCACCATAGGAATGGGTAGGGAAAATTAATCCCTTGGTGATTTCTGGCGAGCCATACATGACTTAGTTGTCCCTTTGAATTTAGTTCTTGGGATCTCCAATCATATAAGTAGGGTTACCATTATGACGACTCTTATGTAATAGGCTTTAATCCTATCCCCTTCGATGAACTATACACTAGCTCTTTTGTCAAACCTTTTGTTAACGGATCCGCAATATTCTCTTTAGATTTTATATAATCTATTGAGATTATTCCGTTTGACAACAATTTCCTTATGGTATTATGTCGACGACGAATATGTCGTGACTTATACATATGATTCTGTGCCATGCCTATTGCAGATTGACTATCACAATGAATGCAAATAGTTGGCACATGTTTTGGCCACATTGGAATGTCTTCTAAGAAGTGACGAAGCCATTCTGCTTCTCCTCCTCCTTTGTCTAAAGCAATGAACTCGGATTCCATTGTGGATTGTGCGATGCATGTTTGTTTTGTGGATTTGCAAGAAACAGTAGCGCTTCCCAGAGTAAAGACATATCCACTTGTGGATTTTGAATCTTTAGTATCCGATATCCAATTTGCATCACAATAACCTTCAAGTACTGCTGGATATCGAGTAAAGTTCAAACCATGATCACGGGTGAATCTTAGATACCTAAGAACCCGAATGATCGCTTTCTAATGGTCTTCTCCGGGGTTATTAGTGTACCTACTCAATTTACTGATAGCGTAAGCTATATCAAGACGAGTACAATTCATTAGGTACATTAGGCTTCCAATGATTTGGGAGTATTTTAGACACTGCATCACCTTTATTTTTCGATAAATAAAGACTGATGTCTACAGGTGTTCTAGCTAAATTCAAATCATCCTTGATAAATTTATCAAGAATTTTCTCAATATAATGAGATTGAGATAATGCATATCCGTCAGATGTTTTAGTAATTTTCATTCCTAATATAACATCTGCGACCCCTATATCTTTCATATCAAATCTTTTGTTAAGCATTTACTTAGTTGATTTGATCATGTTTTGATTGCTTCCAATGATAAGCATGCCATCCACATAAAGACAAACTATGACATATCCTTGGTCAGGGTCATTAACATAGACGCATTTGTCACATTCGTTTATCTTAAACCCGTTAGTAAGCATTGCATGATCAAATTTTTCATGCCATTGCTTAGATGCTTGTTTTAATCCATAAAGGGATTTTACAAGTCGACAAACTTTCTTTTCTTGCCCTCATACTACAAACCCTTCGGGTTGGTCCATATAAATCTCTTCATTTAGATCACCGTATAAGAAAGCTGTCTTAACATCCATTTGATGTATTTCTAATTTAAACAATGTTGCTATAGAAATAAGCATGCGAATGGATGTTATTCTTGTCACAGGGGAATATGTGTCAAAATAGTCCAAACCTTTTTTTTGTCTGTAACCTTTAACTACAAGTCTTGCTTTATACTTTTCAATTGAACCATCTGCTTTCATTTTTCTCTTGAATATCCATTTATATCCAAGAGGTTTAGAACCTGGTGGAAGATCCACCAATTCCCAAGTATGATTCTGCATAATGGACTCAATTTCATTATTAACAGCCTCTTTCCACAAAGGTGCTTCAGGACCTGTCCTTGCTGCCTTAAAGCTTTGAGGTTCATTTTCTAACAGGTATGTCAAAAAATCTGGATCAAAGGATTTTGATGTTCTTACTCTCTTACTTCGTTTTGGTTCATCATCAGTTAAATCCTATTGGTCGAGACCATTACTAGTCTTTTCTGTTTGATTGTCATTAGTCACTTGACTTTGTGTACAATCATAAGTTCTTTCCTGTGAACTTAATTCCTGTCCTTTCTTGTAAGGAAAGACATGTTCAAAAAACATAGCATTCCTTGACTCTATAATAGTGTTCACATTTATATCAGGTATTTCTGATTTATAAGTCAGAAACCGATATGCACTACTATTCTGAGTATAACCAATAAACACATAATCTACTGTTTTTGGTCCAATCTTAGTCTTTGTAAGAATAGGAACTTCAACTTTTGCCAAACACCCCTACACTTTTAAGTATTTGTAGGAAGGCGGTCGACCTTTTCACAATTCATAAGGAGTGCTGTTGGTTTTCTTGTGGGGTATTCTGTTAAGAACATAATTAGCAGACAATATTGTTTCCCCCCACAAGTTCTGTGGTAAACCTGAACTTAGTAATATGTCAATCATCATTTCTTTTAGGGTTGCATTCTTTCTTTCAGCAATACCATTTTGCTGAGGAGAATAGGGTGGTGTAGTTTGGTGAATAATGCCATGTTGTGCACAAAATTCGTTTAATGGTGTATCATATTCACTACCTCTATCACTTCTAATATAAATCAAAATATAACATCCATCACTTGTTGTTTATGATGTGCTTGATTCATAAATTCCAAAACATGATTCACGAAAAATCCAAAATAATTATGATTACACAAATCAGAATTAATATTTTGACAAAATCATATCCTCATAAAGATTTTGCCTAAAAATCAAACAAGTCAAAAAACTCATTTGATTGTATACATACTTGCAACTCATTTACGAATAAATGTCACTGTCATAAAAAATATTTGTGACAGAAGAAAATTAAAATATCTCATCTAATGCAAGAGATACACCCCCATATAAATAAAATGGTTTATGGTTTAATAAATTTTACTACGCAAGTAAAATAATAATTGACAACATTTTATGTCACATATTCAACAAATAATAATCCAAATAAAAGATTTTTCAAAATTTACTTCTATGTATACTCATAATGAACTATGAAAAAGTCGAAAGAATTAACACATTTTCACAAAGGGTTCAAAAATTAAGTAATCTCCCAAATAAAACCATAAGTCACGTACAATATTTACAGATTGTAACTGAAACACAAAGTTACATGATTAATTAACAAAATTAATTTTCTAGTTACTAAAACCATAAAATAAATTATAATACAGAATAATTTTATCTTTCTTGTTACTAAAATTAGAAAATAAAATAATTTTATTTTCCTTGTTACTAAAACTAGAAAAATAAAATACCGAAATAATATCTGATTACAAAAATCAGAAAAACACAAAATAATTTTCTAGTTACCAAAATCAGAAAATAAATTATAACAATAAAATAATTTTATTTTCCTTGTTACTAAAATTAGAAAAATAAAATACAAAAATAATTTTCTGTAACACCAAATAATATTCTGTAATTGTTAATGACACCAGTATATTATTACTAGTTGTCAAAGAAAAGAGACAGTATATTACTACTATCTGTCAAATAGCATAAACCACTATTTGTTTTTCCAACCAGAATATTATTTTGGAAACACAGAAAATTAAATACAATGAAGATACCAAAAATATTCTGCCTTAAGATTGTTGGACAAACTTCACTGTATTTAAATAAATTAAATTCTGTTGTGTACTAAACAACAACCAGAATAAAAAGAAATAAAGGAAAGGAGAGAATTTGTTTGATTACAAAAATCAAACTCGAAATAAAAATAAATAAATAAAAACAGATTTTATTTTGTTACAAAAACAAAATTAAAATCTGATTTAAATAAATAATAAAACACCGAAATAAATTAAATAACTTACTTGATTAATTTATTCGAATTATAATATGATCAAGTCCAGTGTTTGACACTGTATCCGTAAGACAGATTCGTTCTCTCCACGGTGCTTTCAGAATTTGGACGTCTATCTCCCAGGATAAAATGATCTACTACAAACAATAGCAGCACTACAAATTGTTTGCTTAACGAACACACTAAGTGTTTATACTCTCTCTGACAAGAAAATAATGCAGCAACATGAAGAGAATGTTTTCAGAATTATGAAAGACGAAAATTAGAGTTCTCTAAAATCCAAATGAGGGCTGTCCTATTTATAGATGGAATGGTGGCTCTAGGTTTTGAATTGAACATGTATGATACCTGTTGGTTTTGAATTCAAATAGATTTGAATCTGTTGGGTTACAATTTTAAATAGATAACAAAAACGAGAAGGGCCTTGTTTGGGTGTACAGTAAATCCGGATCAGATTATTTCCAGTTTAATACGGGAAGGGCCCTGTTTGGATGTACAGAAAAACCAAACCAGTTTAATTTGAAATAAAATTAAATTCAAATTAGTATTGGGCCGAACAAGCCCAACATAACCACGCACCCAAGCCCAGCTCGACCGACCGAACGGACGGCGGCGGCAGCGTGCGTGTGTGGAGTGATTTTTGAGTCCAATGGGTTTAGCCCATTTTGCCTATAACCTCTCCCTCTAAAACACTTGGGTACCCCTTGGGGCACACCCCAAGTACCAAACTCATGCCTTATAAACCCATTCAAAACTTTCCACCAAAACAATGTGGACAAGCCTTATTCAAACCTTTAAGGGTTTTTCACCAAAACTCCATGGAGCACACTTTGGCTTCAATTTCCCATTCATTCGGTAATGGTTTTGAGCAACCAAATATACCACGTGAATCACAACGCGGTATAGAATGCGTTACCACTTTGACCTGTGAAAATCGACGCACGGAGCCCACCTAAAAAATAGACCAAACTTAGAATAAAATTCTGATTTTACCCAGAATTTATAACCATTTCCAACAATTAATCTGTTAAAATTGTATTGATTTATATCACTTTGCAAGTCTCTTTCCGTTAATTGGGATTTAAATTTTAAAATTTAAAATTCGCTTTCGAAATTGCTCCAATATAGTTACTACATATATATTTTTTAACTTATAATAAAATATCAAAGTAAAAATGAGTGTGAGAGAAATTTAATATGTGAAATTTATTACAAATTAGTAATTATATATATATGAAAAATATTATGTAAAATTAATGTGTAATATATATGAAAAATATTATGTAAATTAGTATTATATATTATTCAAAAGCTTTATAATTTGTTAAAATATTCTTCAATCTCTCAATCCGTTCAAATTGCTTAAATTGTAATTGTCAATCCTTTAATCCGCCATTTGATTTATAATTTTACTATCAAACTGTTTGAATCGCACTGCCGACACCCCTATTGGAACAAATTCTACCTATTTAGGAAATTAAAACCTTGATAATTAAAAATACCCTTCTTTATTTAAAAAAAATAAAATGATTGCTTTAGCAATTACATTTTTAATGTAATTTTGAAAACAGGTTAAAAAAACAGTCCTAATTATTTAAATAACTTTAAAAATAGAATGGTTTTTTTAATTTTGTTTTGAACAAAAAAAAAAATAAAAATAAAAGGGTTACAAAACCTATCTAGCTTTACATCTCTCTTGTTCACTATCCTCAAAACAGAAAAGATGAACCCACACAACATTCTTTAGTATAAATAAAAAAAAAAGAAAATCACAACCATTTCACACACGAATACAGATGCTTAATAAATAAAAAATAGAACTAAGTCAGTCCCAAAAAAGTGTACTTAACATTCAAATGAAAATTAGGGCCAATTATTATTTATTAAATCTTAAAAGTCTAGGGTTTGGATCACATAACTATCGATATCCAATCAACGTGATTTTTTACAGGCATATAGTACTCGACGAATTTTACACGTTGAATGGTTTAGATTATTAAAACGGGACCTGTTGTAAGCCCCTACGGGCCTAACAACAAGGTCCAGCCGTTGAATGGTTTAGATTATTAAAACGGGACCTGTTGTAAGCCCCTACGGGCCTAACAACAAGGTCCAGCCCGATCTTGGACTAGACCAAAGCCTAACCCTTTACAAAATTAGTTTCCACGCAAGGCAAGACAGCTGAATAATTTTGCACTATAATAAACAAACCTAAAGCCAAACAAACAAGCAGGCATAAGTCCTCCTTGCACTCATCCATTCTATTGGCCCAGCTCAGTACAATTTACTGGAGATGCTTAATGTATTATTATTATTATTATATATTTTTTTAATTTAGAAAGAGAAATGTTTTGTATCATCAACTTTTTTATTATTATTTTGTATCAAAGTTTACATAATTGATTAAAAGAGTAAAACAATAGTGATATATAACTGTCTTTATTTAAAAAGGGAGCTGCTGTAGAGCTCTAATTAGAGCTGCTACAGTGCAGCTCTAATGAGCTGGCTGCCTTATAAAAAAAAAAAAAAAAAAAACAGTGAGGTAAAAGGCAAAATGAGGGGAAGTAAAAGACAAATTAGAGGTCCTTTAGAGCTCTCTTTTTAGTGGTCTAGATCATTTTTCATTTAAAAATATTTGTGCAAGAAAATAATTTAAATAAACTAAAAACAAATAATTATTTAAAAATTAAAAAAGAGGGTTATTAACTTGCACTTTATTATTATTTATTTTTTTATTTAAAAAAAAAAAAAAGTACGAAGCGAGCCAATCCTGGGGGACTGTTGTAAAAACACCAGCACATACAAAGCATATTCTGCTCTGAAATCTCGCTCACCTCGCGCACTCTCAATAATAGTCTGTCTAACAACAACCATTGCAGTTTCTATCTATACAATTCGTCCAGTTGATTACCCCTCTCTCTCTCTCTCTAATACGGTGCAATGGGGAGAAAAGTCGAAGAGTACTCACTACAGTCACCGCCGGTGGCACCAAAATCATCGTCGTTGAAGTTAGTTATCCTCGTCCTCTCAGTCTCAGTGATCAAATTTGAGCCTCCGCAACCGTGAGCTGCGGCTGCTGTGGCTGTGGCTGTCGCTGTGGCAGCGCTGTCACCCCCGGCGGCTCCCAGTGTCAAAAACTTGCGCCGCTTCCTGGACCTCGTCTTCTGTTTAAGCTTCGGTTTCGATGACTCAGCTTCAGCGTCGGTGTTGTGTACTACCAGGTCGTAGTTCACCGAATTTAGGGTTTGGATTGAAGTGACGCAGCATTCTTGCCATTTGAGGTCCGCCAGGTCTTTGATCGCCTCCTCCAGAGTCATATGCGCGCATGAAGACACGTTTTCTTCGTTTAGTGTTGAGCGACTCGGATCCATCAGCTCCATTGAGTTCACTGCATCGATCAGAACTTTCTGCGATTTCCATAACACAACAAAATTGCCAAAATTCAAAGCTGGATATTGGACTCACAAACGAAGATAAATGCTCCGATTAATTCCTTGTTTCTCTCACCTTTCCAGTGTTGTGGATTTTCTTGAATCCGTGCATGTCGATGATCTGTGAACACATCACACAGCATCATATATCAAAATCAAAATCAAAATCAATAATAAATAATAAATAAAACTAAAATTAGTCCAAATCAAAATCAATAATGAATAATAACCCCAAGTATTGAGCAGAAATGCAATTACAGCTAGTTTTACAATGACCGAATCGCTTCCTGAGAATGAAATTGAAACTCCGCGATTGCTGAGAAGTCGAAGCTAAAACTAAAATTAGTCCAAATTTCGCATATTTGTGAACAATTTCCCAAACCAAACCTTGAATTCATGGTGATATATACATGTTTGTGTGTAGAGAGAGAGAGAGAGAGAGAGAGAGAGAGAGAGAGAAGGACCTGATTGAGAAGGTTAACGGTGAGATGGAGTTGCTTGTGAGTGGCGATGAAAGAGAGATAGTGATCGAGGGAGAGCTTCTCGTTCCTCGGCATTCTGGCATTTGGTTTCGCAGTTTGGAATTCCATGGCTCTGCTTCTCTGGGGTTTTTGCGATGCCGCCAAAGTGCTTCTTACTGAATTTGTTCCCCTTCCGCAAATGAATGTGCAGATATTATAGAAAAATAAAAATAAAAAAGGGGTATTTTTTGTAAGGTACTTGATATTATGATTTTATAATATAAAGGACATCAAATATTTTCATGATGTCTAAAGTTCATCAACAATATTTTCATAATGTCTAAGGTCCCTCAACCTTGATTCAGAGAAATTTCAGTTCAGAGAAAATTGGTCCAGAGAAATTCTGGCCCAGAGAAATTTGGTTCAGAGAAATTTCAGTCCAGAGAAAATTGGTTAGAGAAATTCTGGCCCAGAGAAATTTCTCTAGACCAAATTTCTCTGGATGAGTTTCTCTACTTTTCTTCTCATTTCCCCGATACTGTAGTGGTGATCAAAGGTAGGCCAAGCAAGCATACAATAATAATTTAATGATAGCAAACTAATAACATCTTAATAACAAAACTCAGAAGCACATTTAATCAAAACTAACTAGGAAAGTTTGGATAACTTCAGTTGCGAGTGAATGGATTCATGCCTGTGTTCTACAATATGACGACGGACACCAGAGAATTTCTCTGGATTTAAAACCAGAGAAATTTTCTGCATCACCAAAAAAAAAAAAAAAAAAAAAAAAAAAACAGCAACAACAACCCAGCGAAAATTCTGTTTTTGGTCTTTGAAATTTCTCTGGACACTGCAACCCAGAGAAATTCTCTGGACTCCACAACCCAGAGAAAATTTCCAAACATATTTCCAGATAAATTCTCTCAACCCAGAAAATTTCTCTGGACTCTACAACCCAGAGAAAATCCAGGAGCTTGCTGTTTATGTGGTTTAATAGATATCTGTTAGGTCCTCGCATGATAAAATAAGAACATGAGATCCAAAAAAAAAAAAAAAACTGGACACCAATATCCTCGTTTGAAGATTTTCGTTTCCTGAGCCTTGAAACAAACTCGCTTCACCACTCACGCCTAGTACTTCCAGTATTTTACAGATACATAGATGCACAGAGTTTGCAAAGATTACCAGTCCATTGAGGATTGAGAAAACGGAAATCAATCCAGCGAGAATGACGAGAAGGAGGAGACAAAGTGAGATCTTGGAAGTGTGGGGGTGAAACCTAGTATCGTCAACACCGAAGAAGGGGAACATAGATTGGAAAGTGGAGAAGAATGAGCGGAATCGATCTCTGGAGTGACGATCATGGCCGTCGTCGAGGAGGTTCTCGGGGACCAATGGAGACGCTACGTCATCTCGCTTCCTAGGAGGCGACACCGATCGGCCGCTCATCGAGCTCGAGTGCCAGAGCTCCGCCATCGCTCGTTTCAGACTGTACACCAGCTTCTCTCTCTTTCTCTCTAACTGTGAATCTGTGATTACTGCTGTCGTGGTTCTTCACAGTCCTCCATGGAACTTCTTGGAGTTCAGATCAAGCTCTATTGTTCTTCAAGACGAGACCGGCGTAAATGGTGTCGGCGATAGAAGAGAGAGTGTCGGAAGAGATAGTATAAAGGACTGAAATTTGTCTGATATATGTTTAGGACCTTAGACATCAAAAAATAATTTGATGGATCTCTTCCATTACGAAAAGTGAGAGAGGGACCCTAGACCGATTTTCCCAATAAAAAATGCAGATATTATAATTGAAGAAATTCTAATATGCATACTCTCGCATGTATCATGTGTATTCTGCTTAGAACGCCATTTACCTTGCTTGTTTCCACTTTTCAAAAAATATTTTTCAGAAAATTTTATTTTATTATTTTCTGTATTTTTTTTATTTTTATTGATTTTTTTAATATTTTAAGCAATTTTTTTATTTTTTAGACACCTAACATAAATACACCTAAAAAGTAAAAAAATTGTAAAAAAAATCTTTTAAAAATTCACTAAATACCAAAAATACAAAAAAATATAAGAATTCAGTACATTTTTTTTTGTATTTTTATGTATTTATTAATTTTTTAAAATATTTTTTCACAAATTTTTTACTTTTTAGATATATCTAAGTAAGGTGCATCTAAAAAAGTAAAAAAAATGTTTAAAATTTAAAAAATATTTACTAAAAACAAAAAAAAAACGAAAACCAAAAAAGTCAGTTTTCAAAAAACTTAATCCAGAAAACTCAAACCAAACACACTGATTAACGTTTATTTTTTTTCACTTTCATCAAATTTAAATTTTATTAAAAAGAAAAAAATAGTTTTATTATTTCAATTATAATATCAAATTGAGAATGTCTTAAATTTTTCATCAAATTAAGAATGTCTTGAGCATTTCATCAAGCTGTTAACTTTGCAGGTAGTCATATCGGTTGTCTAGCTGGTTGTCCCAAAGGACAACCACTTGCAAAATTGTCCAGAACTGACTATACTCTTAGACGGCTGGGAGGATATCCTTCCAGACAACCTATAGCTTGCAAAATTGTGTAGATTTTTGCCATTAATAGCAGATTTTTTACCAACAATATTGCAAGTATAGCAGTCTTTGTTTTTACAGAGGCTATAACATTTTAGAGAGGCTTCAAATTTGTACAGATTTCTTAGCTGTTTGTTTTATAGGGTGTTCAAATACTATTAGTTTACTGTTGGTTTTATAGAGGCTTCATAAAAGTTAGGAAGTTATCGCTGTTGCTCTGCTGATTTTTTTATTTTTTATTTTTTTATTCTCACAATATCATTACAATTTCTTCTTTGTTTTTCACTTATTTATTTGACAATCTTTATCATTTTGAACTTGAATTTTCTATCATTTTGAATTTTTTTCACTTATTTATTTGTACAAATTTTATCTTAAAACCATGGATGATTTTGAAATGTTTGAAAAATCACAAAGTTTAGGGCATAATTATAATATAAGTATTATTTCTAAAACTTTTCATATTCCTCATGTTAAAGCTTTCACCATGGTAAAAGATGAAATTTTATGTAGATTTTGGTTGGCTGTCTCTTAAGATCCATTTGCAGGTAATAGTCAGACCATGACAATATTCTGGGAACGAATACTCGTTTATTTTAATTCACAATTGAACGATTAATCAAATCAAAACTGTGTTTCTTTATCTCACCGTTGGTCTGCAATGCAAAAGGTAATTAATAAATTTAGTGGTTTGTTTGCAGGGTTTGTTCTTCATAGATACATGGGTTTAATTTGTTTATACATATACGTTTTGGAGGGAAAGAATTAATAGAGGGAAAAAGAAATGGAAAAGAATTAATGGAGAGAAAAAGAAATGAACAAGGAATTGAGGGAAACAAAAATGAAGGGAAAAATATTTCAGAATTTGGTCAATTTACACAAACTGGTCGATCGGCCAGACATCTTCGCGGTTGTCCCCTCAGTTGACTGGTGCATTGATAAAAATTTAAAGTTTTTCATTGAAACGCTCGATATCAGATGAAATTTTTACTTAAATTTGATGAGAAAAAAGAGGTAAATGTTGGAGATACTCTTATAAGGTGTATATGGTACACACTTTTTGAGGCGTGTATGTACCATAATCTTTTCTTATAATATAGGAGTATTTAGGAAAAAGGACGAGTATTTTGATATTTTGGTTATGACTTCTTTTTTATTTTTTTATTTTTTTAAAATTATGATTGAAAAAGTATGAAATTAAATCATTTTTTCTATAATTATAATGTGCATATTGTAATGCCTCAAAATCTATACTAAGGGAGTCAATGAAATGTCACTAATGAGTGCTATTGTCAATGACCAAGTAAGATCTTAAATCGCCAGAGGAGTCAAATTAGCCTTCTAAGTCTAGCTTTCTTAGGTCGCAAGCTACCATTTTGACAGATCTTAAAAGGTATTGACGCAAGGTCTCATAAACAACGTGGGGAACTACATTGATTTTCAAAAAAGACAAGTATATAATAATAAGAGAATGGATACAAAATATCCTTCATTACAAAAGGTAATTCCATCGATATTACACCCAAAAATAGAATTTCAGATGGACTTTACAAAATATATATATATATATATTTCTAGCTTCTCTAGGACAACCAAAAGTCTTCAAAAGTTTTTGGCTCGTTGTTTTCTACTTCAAAATCCTCTTCGGTACCTGGCATGAAACACTGTGAGCTTTGAATGCCCAGTAAATGCACACACACCTCGTCCCTGCTTCCTAATCTAATACACAATAGCAATTACAACAATAGGGGAAAGAAACATGATATTCAAGTAAATAACATGGGTTACAAGATTAGTTGTTAGTAATTTAGAAATCCCCCAAAGAAATTTCATCCTCCCAACCATAAGAATCGGATTTGGATTATTTGATATGTCCCCTTTTTTGCTGCTTTGTTGCAAACCTTACCTCGGATGCCTACCAACGGTTATATACTGCGTAATGCCAACCGCAGGACCTCAAAAGAGACGGTAAAATAAGGGTCTTGCCTATTCCCTCATCACACAAAAACCACCTAGGGTCCGAATACAATCGTTTCGTTCAAGCGTTCCGAAACAACCACTTGCGCAAGACTTTACTTCCAAATAGGGAACACATCCAATCAACCAATCAATAACTCTAACTTGTTCAGAAGTTCTCAAACCCGATACCACCTATTAAGTTTCCGGTTAGATAATTTAAGTCAGAGTTAGAACATGCTTCGAAACAACATTTATTGCATAAGTATGAACAACTTCATAGCACAAATGGAAAGACATAAAGTTACAACATATGAGATTAACATAGCAAAATATGCACAAGTAGTTCTAGACATATTCATGAAGTTAAAGGAATAATTTCACACAAGAACGTAAATTTCCAGATATAGTACCATTTCAAGATTAAAAACAAAGGACCATTTCCATTTTAGATTTTTTGAGCCTAGCCTTCCTATGGTTCATAGAGACTTTTGTCTAGTTTTTAGAACATCTTTTAGAAGTTTCATAACTTTCATAGACTTTTAGTTATTCAAGAAACACTCCAGTGCTGTCTAGATTTGTCACTCATTACGAAAATTAGATTTTCTTTCAAACCGCTTACTCTTTTTCAACGAAACCAATTTTTCTTGAAAGCTACCTCTTTAAGGAAGGTTTTGACATAAAAATGAGGGCAATGAAATATTTTTACATTTTTCTAGAATTTTCACAAGTTGGTTGAAAAACTGGTTCTTCATGCATAATACCCAAAATAAGAAGATTGGTGAGAAAAGAGGCCAACTACGAGAAAAATTTCACATCTTTTTTGATGAAAACATACTAAATAATGTATCAATAACTCAGATTTTTGGAGTGATGGTGTGTCTTTGGAAATAATGGGAGATATGGAAAGAAAAATGTAGTTTTGCACCTATTAAGATAAAATATGAGTAGAAGAAGGATCAATGCTCAACTCATCAACTCTGAACATATGAACACCATTACAACACATCTAAAAATATGATTTTAAACTTCTAATAACATATATTTGAAAGGAAAATAGAATGAGAGATGGTGACGTGGCTTACTTGAGGCTTGGTTGATTTACTAACAAAACCTTTTCTTTCTCTTCTTTCCTCTACCAAGCTCACTCTCTTGCCCTCTCTTTCCTCTCAGCTGAATATGTTGCTTGAGTGTGTGTTCTTGTGTGAAAAATGTTAAGGGAGAGGTTTTATTTATACTAAAATTGGTGCAAAAGGTCTAAATTGCCCATTGGTTGGAAATGGATTGAATATTTTGAATTTACTTTAAATTCAATGGACTAGTGGATAGTTAGAGGCCTTAATTATGTAGTTAATCATGATTTAGTTAGGCATTAGTTAGGATAGAACTTGAGGTGGAAACAAAGTACCAAGTTTTGGGTGTACTAGAAAACCTTTTCATGAATTCATGGATTATGTTTGAAAAAGTTGTATTTATTTCTTTTCCCTAAGGGTGGCCCGCCATGTGGGGTGGATTTGAAGGGATTATTTTATTTTTAATTGATGGAAATTTCAAAATATAGTGTCTAATTTATTTAAATAGGTTTAAATGCACAAGTATATATATATATAAAATAGTAATAACTTGGAGTCAATTAGTAATTTAATAAAAAAGTGAGGGTTTTGGGTTTAATTTATGAATTGGAACATTTATTTAAATGTAGAATTAAACTAAATTAGAGTTAGAGAATCTAATTCGGTTTAGATTTCATGCTTTGAATAAAAAAGCTATCAATCGACGAACATCATGAAAACCGAAAATATCTAGGGTTTTAAGTGATAATTCCATATTTAAGGATTCATTTAATCAATATTAGGGTATTAGAAATGATTCCTAAGTTATCAAAATCGATTAGGGTTTGCGAGTTTTCACTTTTAGGGTTAAAGTTTAAATTATTTAGGAAATCAAGTGTCTTCATTACAATATTCCAAAATTAAGGGACTTTTAAGAAAATAAAATTTTCAGGGGCCTCACACATGACAAACACGATGTGTGTACCATAATCTTTCCCATATCTACTACTATTATAAAAGTGTGAAAAATTGTCTGATTTTGTACTTTTTACGTATCCCAAAAATACATTTCCAAACTTGTTAAACATCATAAAACCACAGACAATCACAAACATCTTCTAAAATTCAAACACCTTCAAATATCAAACACTTTAAAATAACCAAACACCTTGAAACATTACAATCTACTATCAATCAAATACCTTGATGATAAACAAGAGTTAGATCATGCATCTTACTTCTAGAACTTGTTGTATTGTTCTTTCTCATCTATTCCTCAAACCCTCATCTTTTTGTTTTGTTTTTTTAATTATTTATACATTGTTTGGTTTTAGGCCACTAATTGTTTCATTAGTCTTAAGTGGCCATGTTTAACTCAAAATAACCTTGCTTAGCCTCTAAGAAAGAGAATTTTCTGAGTATTTGTAGCTTAATGATATTAGTTTAACTTAAGCACCCCATTTTAAGGTTTTCTAAATCACCTATGTATTCAATTCTTAGACCCAAAAGGATAATTTTGAATTCCCTTTGATTTTCTTCCTATTTCTCTTTCTTTTCTCTAACTTTATCTTCTAGCTCTTAAGAAGAATGTTTCTCTCTAACTTTCTCCGTCCTTCTCCATCCTTCTCTATTTTGTTCTAGGAACTAATTAGCTTGGGCCACTAATTGTTTCATTGGCTTAAGTGGCCAAGTGTAACTCAAACTAACTTTCCTTAGCCTCTAAGAAATAGAATTTTTTGAGCAATTGTAGCTTAACAATGTTAGTATAACTTAAGCACCTCATTTAAGGTTTTCTAAATCACCCAAGCGTTCAATTATTAATTACAAAAGATGAAATTTGAATTCCCTTTGATTTTTTTTCCTATTTCTCTTTCATTTCTCTAACTTCTCTTCCAACTCTCAAGAAGAATGGTTCTCTCTAACTTTCCTTGTCCTTCTCCATCAATCTTCCAAAATACCCATGTAACTTGTAGTTGGTCAAATAGAACATCAATTCTAGGTAGCGGATATTTGTTCTTGATTGTAACTTTGTTTAACTCGCGGTAATCAATACACAACTGAAGTTGTTCCATCATTTTTCTTGACAAAAAGAACTGGTGCACCTCAAGGTGATGTATTGGGTTGAATAAACCGCTTGTCTAACAACTCATGCAATTGAACTTTTAGCTCTTTCAACTCTACAGGTGACATTCTATATGGAGTCTTTGAAATAGGCTGAGTATTTGGTATCACATCAATTGTGAACTCAATTCCCTGTCAATTACGCCTTTTGGCAAGTCATCTAGAAATACATCCAGAAATTCTTGAACTACTGGAATGCTGTCAAGACTAACATCCCCTATCAGTGTATCCAAAATACTACACAAATAGCCCCTACATCCTTTCTTGAGCAATTTACAAGCTTTCATTGAAAAAATGAGGTAAGGAGGAGGGAACAATCCCATCAAAAGAGAACTCACTTTGTTTAGGAGTTGAAAGAAAACTCTCTTGGACACACAATCAATTGTAGCATGATATTTAGATAGCCAAATCCATTTCCCAATATTTACATCAAAATGATCCATGTCTAAGGACAGTAAATCAACAAATAAGCTAACATTCCCAATCAAATCTCACATGCAAGATAAGCAAATGCACAAAAACATGGACCCTCCAGTAGGTGATGAAATAGACAATAAATATTCTAGTGGTTCCAATTTTGTATTCGGTTTACTAGCAAACAATTTCGACACAAAAGAATGTGTAGATCCTGAATCAATTAGGACATGAGCATTTTTAGCACAAATAGAAAGAATACTTGAAACAACAAATTGAGTATTCTGGGTGTCTCCTAGTACTAAAGCAAATACCTTTCCTTGATAGATGTTTTCTCATCCTATTGTATGCTTTGCACTTCCTTTTGGTGCTAAAACTGATGTTGAGATTGAACTGGCAGTAGGTTTATTATTGCCTTGGTAATTTTGGAAACAATTCTTTGCTAAAATGGCCCTACTTTCCCACACTTAAAGCAAGCCCCAGAAAGTCGATGAGACACTCCCTAATGTTGTTTTTCCAGATTCTAAACAAGTTGGTGCCACATTACCGCCTTGATTGAAATTGCTAGATCTCCCCATATTTGACCTCTTATTAACTATAGTTGTCAGTCCCTTATTCACTTCAAATCTTGGCTTTTTCCTTTCTTCCTATGAATTTATTTTGTGCTGCAAGGATCAACTCAGACATCAAAGCTCGATCATGGACATCAACATACTTGGGTAGCTTTAGAACATTTACCCTTTTAAATATGTTTTCGCAGAGCCCCCTTCATTTTTTTTTTGGCCTTTTTTATAATTAGTATCTACCAATAATGTGGTGCAAAACCTGGCTAGCTTGGTAAACTGAGCCTCATACTCTGCTATAGTCCTGTTGCTTTTCCTTAACCTCTCAAATTCTGAGACCTTTTAGTCTCGTACACATTGCAAAAAGTATTTTTCGTAGAAGATCTCTAGAAATCGGTCCTAGCCAATGCCTCTATTCTCATCCCTAATACACATCCACCATGTCCGAAACTCCCTCCTCCGACATGAAGGTTGCCAATAAAACCTTTTGCACTTCGGTGCATAGAAAGACTTCAAACAATTTTTCTATCCCTAAAACCCATGCTTCTGCCTTTAATGGATCAAGTCTACCTTCAAATGTCAGAGGCTTCATCTTTTTTAACTCCTTTATCAGTGCTATAGTCTGATCATCTGCTTCATTATCCTGAATGACCAACAGTTCAAGTTCTTGCCTTGGTGGTACTAGTGGTTGCAGTTGCTGTTG
This sequence comes from Camellia granthamiana, assembly GCA_036172215.1. Lineage (NCBI taxonomy): Eukaryota > Viridiplantae > Streptophyta > Magnoliopsida > Ericales > Theaceae > Camellia > Camellia granthamiana. Next base: position 78,153,549 of record CM069907.1, on the reverse strand, counting down.
CAGTTGCAGTAGTGGAGGTAAGGGTTGCGGTTGTTGTTGTTGTTACTATTGTTGTCGTTGCTATTGTTGTTGCCCTTCAAAGTTTCCACTAACCCCTCAAACATCCTTTTTAACTGATCAATGCGGGCCGTAGAAGACTTTGCCTCTTCATCTGACCTTGTTCTCTTCGTTGTTATATGCATAATGAACATATATTATTGGCAATTATCAAATAAATACACAATGTATATATCATGTTCAATGCATGCCTCATGAGTACACACCTTGTCATTACACATTCACAAATGAATGCAATTCCCTAGAATTCATTCTAAGGAATCCTATTGCTCGTATGGACAAGTGTAGGTATGGTTTAACTCGTGTTGTGATACCGGTCTCTCACGACCCCCAACCTGACCCCTATAGGTTGGAGTGGTGATTTGGTGTGTTGAACAAAAGTTGGGGATAGGTTTTTACTTGGAGCCAAAATTGTGCAAACAACGATTGAAAAAATTAAGATCATTCAGCGAAGACTTAGAACCGCACAAAGCCAATAGAAGAGTTATGCAGACTAGAGAAGAAGGGCCTTAGAATATGATGTTGGCGATCATGTGTTCATTAGATTGATTCCGATGAAGGGTCCATCAAGATTTGGGAAGAAAGGTAATTCATCACATCGATATATTGGGCTGTTTCAGATTTTGAAAAAGCTCGATCTAGTTGCATACCGAATTGCTTTAATGTTAGGAATGGAACAAATGCACAATGTGTTTCATGTGTCAATATTGAAGGGCTATCTTTAAGGACCCGTTTCCACACAATTGATTATCATTGGTGAGTTGTCGACAATAATATGGAATATGAAGAGAAATTGATCCAAATCATCAACCTGCAAGTGAAAAAACTGGGGAATAGAGAAATTCCCTATGGTTTAGGTAGAATGGAAGGAACATTATGGCAAAGAAGCCACGTGGGAAAGAGAGGATGAAATGAGGCAAAGGTATCCCAAGTTGTTTTCGATACAAGGTAACGCAAGTTTGGAGGACCAAACTTCTTAAGGGGGGAAGACTGTGACAACCCCATCAAGTAGTATATTTATATTCATTTAATTTTGAAAGTTAATTGTGTGTTTGATGTGTATTTGTATGTATACTTTGTTCATTGATGAATTATATGTTGTGATTTTTGCATTAAATCTGAAATTGAAGGCCTTAATAACTTCAGAAACCCAAATTGATAAGCTTAATTGGGATGGCATAATTGTTAGGATTCATTGGGAAGTTTGATTAAAATTTGATTCAGTTTAGAAAAATTAAGTTTTAATTAATTAGCTTGAAGCCCTAATTAGCTACTTAATCCCTAATTAGCATATTAAGCTAACTATGTGCATATATAGGTTAAGTGAAGAGGAATAGCTCATTTTTTAGCTCAAAACTTTGTAGAGAGCTTAGAGGGGAAGAGAGTTCATCATTCTAGAGAGAGAGAGAGAGAGAGAAGCTAGAGCTTTGAGTTTTGCTAGAGAATTGAAGATTTGAGAGGAAAGGTTAAGTTTTTGCTAAATTAAGCTTAATTGAAGACTCTAAGTAAGAGTTTAGACCTCAATTCATGAATTTAAGTCACCTAACATGTGAATTCAAGAAGATTATGAGTTTAGACAAAAGAATTGAGCTAAAGATTGTAAATTTAGAAGCTTTGCATACATGCATGCATCAACATGAAGAGTTTATCGTTTTTAGCAAGATTTTGTTATCTATATTTGAATTGAGAGTTGAATCATACATGCATCCATGAATTGTGTTGTTTTCAAGTTCAATTTCATATTTTGAAAGTTGTAGAAGAAGAGTTTGAACCAAGTTCAAACATACATGAAGCTTTAAGCTTCAATTTGTGAAATCATGAAGTTTTTAGCTAAAGGTTTAGAATTGGCTTCATACTCATGTTTTCAGAAGTGTTTTCATGGTTTGGAGTGTATCATGCAACACTTTACATTTAGAACTCAAATTTTGAAGCTCAAAATTCTGTTTTGAAAATCCAGAATTCAGTCGCATAGCTCGAGCAAAGGAGTTATCGCTCGAGTGCACATTTCATACATCTAGTATTTTTGCAGAAGCATTGCACGTCACTCGAGCGACCTCAGTTCAATTTGCATATGGCTCGAGTGACCATCGAGCCTAGAATTAGACTATCTAGTACTTTTGTAGACCGAGTGGTCCGCTTGAACGACCAATAATGCACTCGAGCGAACTGTCCTGTTTCAGCCTATTTTGAAAAGTCACATTCTGATCATGTTTGCATCCTCACTTCCTTCTAAGCATTTTTAGGCATGAAATAAGTCTTATGATTGACCTAATAAGTACAAAATGGACATAAAGGAAATTGAATACGAAAAGTATGATCTGATTAAGCAATGTGTTCCAATGTGTGTATGTGTTTATGTGTTATGTAGGTTGATCTACAGAGACGTGATAACAACTTAACCATTGTGAGTAATATCTCAGTAAAGATATTTTCCTATATTTTATTCTCTGAATGTTCCAATGTGGTTCTGAATTCTTGATTTTCCAAGTATGAATGAGCCTCTATTTGCTTGATCAATGTGACATATGTTAATGAAATCGATTAAGTATGAACTCATAAGATGGACCTAAGGTCGTTTTGTATATCTGATAAGATGGACCCAAGGTCATTCTGATTATCTGGTAAATCAGAAATATTTGTTATGTGCTGACCAAATGGTCATTATATAGCTATAATGAATTGGACCTAAGGTCGTTTTGTCAAGTTATCATATGTTCTGCTCTATACATCTGTTAAGCATTGGACTCAAGGTCGTTCCATCATGTATTTGACCAAAGGTCATTTCCTTAAGAATTGTGTATGATATGGAAACGATTATGCTTACGTAATCGAACTCATTTATATAATGTCTTTACTCTGATGTTATTCATTGGGCTTTAGCTCACTCTATTATATATGTATGTAGGCAAGAAACGGGATGTCCAGCCCTAGTGAGCCATGTGGAAGATTACCCAAGTTTTGTGATGTTAGCCATGGAACGCCTCTCAGAAAAGGCTTTTGTTTGTTGTTTTGTTTTATTGGTCATGTTTGACCATCTTTTGTTTTTAAGAAGTTTAAGTTTGTAAGTTCTTGAATGAAACCTTTTTGTTTAAGCTTTGTACATGATGTCTAAAATGAATGTATCAACATTGTATGTTATATGAATGTGAGTTATTAACATATAAGATGTTTTGGTTTATGTCATCTATGCACAGGTCGTTGGATAATTTTACTATTCTACTTCCCCTTCTGGCCCCATATACTTAATTATGATTTGAATTTTGTCTAAGGCCGTAATCTCATGAGTACTGGTCGGTTATGATCCAAACCTTTAGGGACGGGTTCTGGTCGTGACAAAATCAATGCATAAAAATGAGTTTCTACTAGTTTTCTACCATATTTCCAAGAGTCAAGGCCAAGGGAGCAGTGTGGACAGTCTGGATATTTAAGAAGGTATTGCCCTTAGTCAGGTGGCACATCTGTTATGTCTGGTTTGAGGCAGATACAAATCCATCAACCAGCTTAATCCGTTCAGGCCTCGAGGGTCAACCAGGGAGCGACTTTGGCTCGACCAGTTCTTCAGACCTATGCTCCGAAGGGTGAGCAGGTTAATCAGAGACCTCTAGGGCATGTATATGTTGTGACCATGCCAGAGCAGTTGTTGGTACCTCTTATTGTGAGAGAAGTTTTTGCTATTCAATTCCTTAGCGAATGTATTGATTGATACTAGTGCATCTCATTCCTTCATTTTGTTTTCTTTTGCATCTACCTTGGGGTTAGAGTTTGATCAGTTAGAGTCTCTTCTACTTGTTGAGACACCTATTAGAAGTAGAGTGGCATTGGGTAGAGTATGCTCCTCTTGTGAGAGTGAGATCACAGATCATCAACTCTATTTTGATTTTTTTAAATCTTGACATGCATGCTTTTGATGTGATTCTAGGTATAGATTGGTGGACTTATTTTCAGGGTTCAATAGATTGCCATCGCAGAAGGGTGTCGGTGTGTACACTATCATGTGAGTGTTTCTACTTTATGTGTGACTAGGGTGATAGTCTTAGTCTTCCGTTATATGACCTTAAGGGTCGAGTAGAGTTTTCTTTTTGCCATCTCGATAGTTGATGATAGTAGCATGATCCGGGGTACTGTCATGATGCCTTGCTTAAGTTCCATAAAATCTAACACTTTTCTGTCACAGACACATTGTGAAAAATATTTGTCGTAGAAGATTTCCAAGAACCGTGCCTAACTAATATCTTTATTGCTTTCACGCATCAACATCCACCACCTTCTTACTTCATCTTCTAGTGTAAAGGTAGCTAGTGATACTTTCTGTGTTTCAAGACACAGAAACACCTCAAACAGTTTCTTTATGCCGAAGACCCACGCTTCAGCCTTCAATAGATCCAATCCCCCATAAAACTGTGGCGGTTTCATCTTGTTAAACTCTTTGGTGAGAGCTATGGTTCGGTCATCATTTTGCTAGTCGTGTACAGGCTGTACCAAAGGTGGAGGTAGAGGGTGCAATTGTTGCCATTATTGTTGTTGCCTTAATGTTTCTACCATTTCCTGTATTAATCTTTCCATCCTATCCATTCTGGTGCTGGAAGATTCCTCTAACTCATCGGCTCTTGTTCTCACAATTATCCGATTAACTTGCATTATTCTTCATGGAAAATGTGTACAAGTAGGCATATACAAGTAGACAACAATTCTTATGTCACATAATCATTCATTTCAAACATTTAAGCATGTTCTTGATGCACTCAATTACATACACGTCACATGAATGCATCCTAGATCTTTTCTAGACACTATATTGCTCCTTTGGACAAGTGTGTGAGCTATTAATTCCTGCTCTGATACCATGCTGCCATGACCCAAACCCCCCTTATGGATTAAGGTCATAATCGGCCAGTAATCATGAGATTTCCTATAGCCTCAACCGAGGTTAAACATATCTCAGGGGCCGAAACAGAAGCGGACTTAAAGATTTTGTCCAATGAGCTGTCCTTACATGGCAAAGAAATTTTTTTTCATAAGCAGTCCATTATAACTCAGACATATAAACAGAGTTAACATCTTGTAACATCTTGTACATCCAAGAACTTTTAGACATGCTGTCAGCCAAACAAAAAGTTTATATACATAAGTGGTCCAATGTAATCACCAAGGGAGCAAAAAGGGTAAAACAAAAGAACAAAAACAAAATCTCATGCGTGAGACATTCATGCTGACTTTACAAAAACTTGGGTTTCTCTCACATCCTTCATTGAGGTTGGGTTTGGACATCTCTTTGCTCACCTACATACATATAAATAAGAGTGAGTGAAAGCCCAATGAATAATACCAAAGTAAAGAGGTTATATGAATAAATTCTCTAATAGGTAATATCATAGTCAAACACATCAAAAGGCCTTAGGCCCATTCATATTCTTATCAAATATATCAAATGGCCTCAGGCCCAAACATATCAAACGGCCTCTGGCCTAATCATATCAAACGACCTCTAGCCCTTTATTTTCTTGTTCATATTTATGTGCATTTCATATTCGTGATCATAATCATATTCATATTCAAACGGCCTTAGGCCCAATGCATTTGTATTCAAGCGGCCTTAGGCCCATTCATATCCTTATAAAATCTATCCAACGGCCTCAGGCCCAAATATAACAAATGGCCTCGGGCCCAATTCAAATATATCAAGCGGCCTTGGGCCCAACTCATGTTCTTCACAGAATCTTAAGCAAAGATTAGGCATATAGAATACTCATTCATAATCAAACCAACAAATCCATGAAGCTTCTACAGAAGTACGGTTGGAAAATAATATACTTGAAAATATCTTTACTAAGATATTACTCACAGTGTTCCATCGATGGATTTGCCCTTACGCTTGACCCTACACATTTCATAACACATTGTGTCACAAGCAATTCAATCCGTTTGTAACTTGTTTGTTTCTCTTAGGACTTTTTCTTATTTCTTTAATTCATTTACAATGCTTAATGCATGCCTAAGAGTACTTATAAATGAATGAGAGTGAAAAATGAAACATAAAACAACTTTTCAAGAGTTTCTGAAACATGGCCCTTCGCTCGAGCGCAAATTTGGTCACCTGAGCGGTCTACAAAACTCTATAAAAGTACTGTTTGCATGAATTTTACGCTTGAGCGAGACTCTTTCCAATCGAGCAATGAGTCTTGCAAAACAGAAACCAATGGATAGTCTAAAAGAACTATTCAAACCTTGGAAGATATGATGTGTGCTCTAGACTTTCAGAGAAGTTGGGAAACCTATTTGCCATTGGCGAAATTTGCATACAACAACAATTTCCATTCTAGTATTGGCATGGCACCGTATAAAGCCTTGTATGGTACAAAATATAGATCTCTGGTGCATTGGACAGAAGTTGGGAACATGTTTTTACTTGGACCCAAAATTATGCAAACAACGATAGAAAAGATTAAGATCATTTGGCAAAGATGTAGAACCGCACAAAGCCAATAGAAGAGTTATGCAGACTAGAGAAGAAGGGCCTTAGAATATGATGTTGGCGATCATGTGTTCATTAGATTGATTCTGATGAAGGGTCTGTCAAGATTTGGGAAGAAAGATAATTTATCACCTTGATATATTGGGTCATTTCAAATTTTGAAAAAGCTTGGTCTAGTTGCATACTGAATTGCTTTATCATTGGGAATGGAAAAAATGCACAATGTGTTTCATGTGTCAATGTTGAGAGGCTATCTTCGAGATCCGTTCCACGATTGACTATCACTGGTGAGCTTTTGACAATAATATGGAATATGAAGAGAAACCGATCCAAATCATCAACTGGCAAAGTGAAATAGCTAAGGAATAGAGAAATTCCTATGGTTAAGGTAGAATGGAAGGAACATTACGACAAAGAAGCCATGTGGGAAACAGAGGATGAAATGAGGCAAAGGTATCCCAAGTTGTTTCCGATACAAGGTAACACAAAGTTTGGAGGACCAAACTTCTTGAGAGGGACCGACTGTGACAACCCAATCACGTAGTATATTTATATTAATTTAATTTTGAAAGTTAATTGTATGTTTGATGTGTATTTGTATGTATATTTGTTCATTGATTAATTATACGTTGTGATTTTTGCTTTAAATATGAAATTGAAGGCCTTAATGACTTCAGAAACCCAAATTGATAAGTTTAATTAGGATGGCATAATTGTTAAGATCTATTGGGAAGTTTGATTAAAATTTGATTTAGTTCAGAAAAATTAAGTTTTAATTAATTAGCCTGAAGCCCGAATTAGCTACTTAATCCCTAATTAGTATATTAAGCTAATTACGTAAGTGAAGAGGATTGGCTCATTTTTGAGCTCAAAATTCTGTAGAGAGCTTAGAGAGGGAGAGAGTTCATCATTCCACAGAGAGAGAGAAGCTAGAACTTGGAGTTTTGCTGGAGAATTGAAGATTCGAAGCTTAATTGAAGACTCTAGGTAAGTGTTTAATCCTCAATTCATGAATTTAAGTCACCTAAAATGTGAATTCAAGAAGATTATGAGTTTAGACACAAGAATTCCGCTAAAGATGGTAAATTTAGAAGCTTAGCATATGTGTGTGCATCAACATGAAGAGTTTATAATTTTTAGCATGATTTTGTTACCTATATTTGAATTGAGAGTTAAATCATACATGCATCCATGAATTGTGTTGTTTTCAAGTTCAATTTCATATTTTGAAAGTTGTAGAAGAAAAATTTGAACCAAGTTCAAACATACATGAAGCTTTAAGCTTTAATTTGTGAAATCATGAAGTTTTAAGCTAAAGGTTTAGAATTGGCTTCATACTCATGTTTTTATAAGTGTTTTCATGGCTTGGAGTGTATCATGAAATACTTTACATTTAGAACTCAAATTTTGAAGCTCAAAATTCTATTTTGAAAACCCAGAATTCTGTCGCATCGCTTGAGAGAAGGAGTTGTTGCTTGAGCGCACATTTCCTGCATCCAGTATTTTTGTAGAAGCATTGCACATCGCTCAAGCAGCCATGTCACCGCTTGAGCGGCCCTAGTTCAATTTACATATGGCTCGAGTGACCATCGAGCCTAGAATTAGACCATCCAGTACTTTTGTAGACCTAGTGGTTCGCTTGAGCAACCAATAGTACACTCGAGCGAACTGTCATGTTTCAACCTATTTTGAAAAGTCACATTCTGATCATGTTTGCATCCTCACTTCCTTCTAAGCATTTTTAGGTATGAAATAAGTCTCATGATTGACCTAATAAGTGCGAAATGGACATAAAGGAAATTGAATAAAAAAAGTATGATCCGATTAAGCAATGTGTTCGAATGTGTGTATGTGTTATATAGGTTGATCTATAGAGACGTGATAACAACTTAACCCCTGTGAGTAATATCTTAGTAAAGATATTTTCCTACATTCTATTCTCTGAATGTTCTAATGTGGTTCCGAATTCTTGATTTTCCAAGTATGAATGAGCTTCTATCTATTTGATCAATGTGATATATGTTAATGAAATCGATTAAGTACGAACGCATAAGATAGACCCAAGGTCGTTCCGTATATCTGATAAGATGGACCCAAGGTTGTTCTGATTATCTGCTAAATCTGAAATATTTATTATGTGTTGACCAAATGGTCATTATATTGCTATAATGAATTGAACCCAAGGTCGTTCTGCCAAGTTATCATTTGTTTTGCTTTGTACATCTATTATACATTGGACCCGAGGTCGTTTCGTCATGTATTTGACCAAAGGTCTCTTAGTTAAGAATTATATATGATGTGGAAACGATTATGTTTATGTAATAGAACTCATTCATATAACGTCTTTACTCTAATGATATTTATTGGGCTTTAGCTCACTCTGTTATATATGTATGTAGGTGAGCAACAGGATGTCCAACCTTAGTGAACCCTGTGGAAGATTACCCAAGTTTTGTGATGTCAGCCGTGGAATGCCTCTCAGAAAAGGCTTTTGTCTGCTGTTTTGTTTTATTGGTCATGTTTGACCATCTTGCGTTTTTAAGAAGTTTAAGTTTGCAAGTTCTTGAATGAAACCTTTTTGTTTAAGCATTGTACATGAAGTCTAAAATGATTGCATCAGCATTGTATGTTATATGAATGTGAGTTATTAACGTATAAGATGTTTTGGTTTATGTCATCTATGCACAAGTCATTGGACAATTTTTTTATTCTACTTCCGCTTCTGGCCCCATATACTCAAATATGATTTGAATTTTGTCTAAGGCCGTAATCTCATGATTACTGGTCGGTTATGATCCAAACCTTTGAGGGCAGGTCCCGGTGGTGACAAAATCAATGCATAAAAATGAGTTTCTATTAGTTTTCTATCATATTTCCAAGAGTCAGGGCCAAGAGAGAGGGTAGCCGCATATCTGTTATCAGTGTGGACAATCTGGAAATTTAAGAAGGTATTACCCTAAGTAGGGTGGCACATCTGTTACGTCTAGTTTTAGGCAGATACAAATCCATCAGGCAGCTAAGTCCGTTCAGGCCTCGAGCGTCAACTAGAGAGTGACTTTGGCTCAGCCAGTTCTTCAGGCCTATGCTTTGAGGGGTGAGCAAGTTGATCAGAGGCCTTCGGGGCGTGTGTATGTTGTGACCATGCCAGAGTAGTTGTTGGTACCTTTTGTTGTGAGAGAACTTTTTGCTATTCAATTCCTTAGCTAATGTGTTGATTGATACTACTGCATTTCATTCCTTCATTTCATGTTTTTTTGAATCTGCCTTGGGTTTAGAGTCTAATCAATTGGAGTCTCCTCTGCTTGTTGAGACACCTATTAGGAGTAGAGTGGCATTGGGTTGAGTATGCTCCTTTTGTGAGATTGAGGTCACAGATCGTTGACTCTATTTTGATTTTTTTGTTCTTGACATGTATGCTTTTAATGTGATTCTAAGTATAGATTGGTTTACTTATTTTTAGGATTTGATAGATTGCCATTGCAAAAGGGTGTCGGTGTATACACTATCATATGAGTGTTTCTACTTTATGTCCAATCAGGGTGATAGTCTTAGTCTTCTGTTATATGACCTTAAGGGTTGAGTAGAGTTGAGTTTTCTTTTTGCCTTCTCGGTAGCTGATGAGGGTAGCATGATCTGAGGTGAATTATCGAGAGTAGTTAGAGAGTATCCAGATGTCTTTTCGGAGGATCTCACAGGGTTACCACCACATAGGAAGATTGAGTTCTCTATTGTTTTAGCGCTAGGCACAACTCTAATTTCCATGGCATCGTATAAGTTTGTGCTAGCCAGGTTGTGTGAGTTGAAGGTATAGCTCCCAGATTTATTAAATAAGGGCTTCATTTGCCCTAGTACCTTGCCTTAGGGAGCATCGACTCACTTTGCAAAGAAGAAAGATGGCACATTACGACTATGCACCGATTACCAAAAGTTAAACTGGATAACTGTTAAGAACAAATACCTATTACCGCGAATAGATGATACGTTTGACTAGTTAAAGGGTTGTGTTGTTTTTCAAAGATTGATTTGAGATTAAGGTATCACTAGTTGAGGGTGAAGGAGGAGGATATTCAGAAAATGGCATTTCATATGCTGTATGGCCATTATGAGTTTTTAGTGATGCCTTTTAGGCTGACCAATGCACTGGCTTCATTTATGAACTTGATGAATCAAGTCTATCGTGAGTTCCTAGATCAGTTTGTGGTTGTTTTCGTTGATGACATCTTAGTCTACTCACCCTCCAAGGAGGAACACGATGAATATTTGTGGGTTGTACTTGAGTTGCTTAGAGTACTCCGTCTTTATGCTAAGTTTGGAAAGTGTGAGTTTTAGCTCAATCAAGTTAAGTTTCTAGGCCAAGTGGTATCTGGGGAAGGGGTGACTATATAGATTCATTAAAGATAGACACAGTACAAGTTTGGGAGCAAGCTAAGAACACCTTTGAGATCCGGAGTTTCTTACGCTTAGCCGAGTATTACCAACGTTTTGTGAAAGATTTCTCTAGATTGGCTTCGCTGTTGACTAGATTGACGGGGAAAGGGGTTTGATTTGTGTGGAGTGAGGCTTGCGAAAAATCGTTCCAAGAGCTTAAGGTTAGATACACCACTACTCCAATTTTGATTATTCCAGAGAGGGGTTTAGGTTATTCTGTTTATTGTGATGCATCTCGAGAAGGTTTGGGTTGTGTATTAATGTAGGAAGGGAAAGTTGTAGCCTATGGTTCATGACAATTGAAAACACATGAGAGAAATTATCTTATGCACGACTTAAAGCTAGCAGTGATGATATTTGCCTTAAAAATCTAGAGGCATTACCTGTGTGGGAAGAGATTTAAGGTGTTTTCCAATCACAAGAGTCTGGAGTATCGGTTCGCATAAAAGAACTAAAATTTGAGGCAAAGGTGATGGATGGAGTTTATGAAAGATTATGATTTTGAGTTACATTATCATCCGCAGAAGGCCGATGTACTGGTTTATGCTTTGATTAGGAAATTTGTGAGCAAAGTAGCGAGTATTGCTATCTAGGAGTAGGAGATGTTGGGAGCTATTGGCGAATTTCACTTGCACCTTGGTGAGTCCTTTGAGTTAGCCACTTTATTTACCGTAGTTGCACAACCTACTTTTGTTAGCCGGGTTATAGAGGTACAATAGTATGATCACAAAGTAGAGACTATTCGAGGGAAGATCTCTAATGGGAAGGAAGAGAAGGGTTTGAATGTTCATTCAGATTCGAGTGTGAGATAGCTAAACTACTTTTTTATGCCAGAGTCTTATAGAGAAGAGATACTCTAAGAGTTCCACCATTCACGCCTTGCGGTACACCCAGGAGGCATGAAAATGTATCTCGACCTTTGTCACCAGTTCTAGTGAAGGGGGATAAGGAGAAATGTGGCCGTATTCATTTTGAGGTGCCTTGTCAACATGTAAAGGTTGAGCATTTGTGACTAGCGAATTTGTTGTAACCCATACCTATAGCCAAGTGGAAGTGGAATCATGTCACGATAGATTTTGTTATGGGTCTTCCAAGGACTAAACGGGGTAATGATGTTGTGTGGGTGACCGGTTAACCAAATCTGCACAGTTTATACCTATGAGTGACTCGGTAGACTACCTTGTCAATCTATATGTTATAGATACAGTGCAACTTCACCGAGTTCTGGTGACTATCGTCTCAGATTGGGATCCACGTTTTATGGCTCGGTTGTGCCAGAGTGTATAGGGTGCCTTGGGCACTAAGTTCACTTTTAGCACCTCCTATCATCCTTACACTGACGGGCAGTCTGAGCGCACTATTCTAATTTTAGAGGACATGCTTCAGGCTTATGTTCTCGATTTTAAGAGATCGTGGATGAGGCATTTGCTTTTGGTGAAGTTTGCATATAATAATAGTTTTTAGGCAAGTATTGCCATGGCACCTTTTGAGGCCCTGTATGGCTGACCATATAGATCTTCTGTATGCTTAAGTGTGCATATTTGTTTATTTATGGAATACCTGTTAGAATTACCGAATTAGAGAAAGAAATTGCGAGTCTTAACCGCTTTAGAAATCGACATTGGATAGCCCAATAGGCTAATTAGAATTTTTAGAACTTTATGGCAACTTTAATTACGATTCAATTCAGATCAAAATAATTAGAATAAAATAATCTTAATTGATTAGACTTAATCCCCATTGTTTAGTCTTAATCACATATAATTAGTTAGGCTTAATCAACTTGTATATATATATATGTGTGTTAATTGAACTTAGGAGCTCATTTCTTCAACTATTGAGCTGAAACTAGAGAGTGAGAATGAGAATTCAACAATATAGAGACGGAAAAAAGGGATTATAGAAGACTTGAAGAATTGAGCTAGGATTGCACTTGAATTCAACTCTAGGTATGAAATTCATGCTTAAACTTTGAAAATGAAACATATAGATGTTGAATTCATCAAGTTCCTAAGTTCATTTGCATGTAATTGTGTAGAGGAAGCTAGAATTACCAAGAATTTGGAAGAATTGAGCATGATTGTATACATGCATGCATGACCCACCAATTTGAGTTTGAATTCCATGAAATTTTCCACATGCATGAAGCTATATTCGACATTTTTGAAGATCCTTCATGGTTCTAGCACTTCTCATTTCATACATGGGAGTTTTGAAAATAAAAGAGTGCGATTCATGTTATGCATGGTTTCAACTTTATAGCTTAAGTTTGAATTTGGAATTCGAAGCATGATTTCGAGCAATTGGTTTCAAATTGACTATGGGTTCATGTTCTAAAATGATTTACCAAGTTTGTGTACCAACCATGCAAAGTTTGAACCACTAAGGTGCAAGTTTGAACTTCAAACATAATTATGGAAATTCCAGAATTCGAGTAGTTTGCTTGAGTGATGGAAGTGTCTCACGAGTGTACATTTTAAGCTCCTAGTAGTTTTAAAGACAATTGCACAGTGGCTTGAGCGACCAAGTATGCACTCGAGGGAACCCATTTTTACTCAGTACTTGGCTCGAATGGCTATCGAACGACCATCGAGCGTGAAAATTGAGCATCCAGTATTTTTGCAGTCTTTACAGATGGCTCGAGCGACCAAGTGTACACTCGAGCGAACCCTTTGCATAGTGATGAATCGCTCGAGCGACAAAGTGTGCGCTCAAGCGAACACCATATTTTTAGCAACTTTCAAAAAGCTTTTATAAGGGCATCATTGCATCCTCATGCTTATAAGAGCATTCATAGACATTAATTAAGACATCAATAATAACGAATTGATGTAGAAACATACAAGAAGCGAATTGAATTGAGATTAAACGTTAAATCGAAATGGAACCTCAATGTGTTTTGCTATGTATTTTGTATAGGTGGACGTCCAAGACCTAGCGTCAATTTAACCCATTGTGAGTAGTAACTTTATAAAGATATGTTCAAACTATATTTACTTTTCAAAATTGTTATATGATTGGTTTATTGGAATGTTATTTTTCTTTGATAAATGAAGTTTTTCTTTGAATTGTGTTCGCGACATCCAATAGTGAGGCCCTTGCTTGGGGAAACAATACCATGGCCTATTGGTTAATTGGCCCTTGCCTGGGAGAAACATTACCATGGCCCATTGGCCCTTGCCCGAGGGAAACAATACTGTGGCCCATTGATTAATTGAAATACAGAGATCTCTAATGTTCGACCTTCGTGGTCATATTGACTACGGAACATTGATCAACCCTCGTGGTCCCATTGATATCGAAATATTGTTACTCTGTTGGATGTTTCATTTGAAAAAACTATTATGCTCTTATTGGATCATCGTGAATTGAATTGAAATGGGAATTGTATTGAAACATTATCGAACTTCATTTGTTTAACTCCTTTATTTTGTTATTACTCACTAGGCCCTAGCTCACTATTTATATGTATATGTAGGTGAGCAAACTAAGCATCAAGGATAGAGAAGTCTCAGAGTCTACCCTTGTGTCAGCCGTTTTGAAAGCTCCTTGGTTGGAGTAAGCTTGGGCTTAAGTGGAGCCAAGCAAAACAAAACCCCTATTGTGATACACTTTTTATTTTGTATTTCTATTTTGAATGCTGATTTAATACCTTTAGACATGAGACATTTTTGATGTTATTTTGGGTATGGATTGGTTATCTAAATACCTTGAAACCATTGATTGTGGTTTAAAACAAGTGATATTCTAACCTACTGGACAAGATGAATTTTATTTTGAGGGAAATGGTGTAGTTCCACCACCATATCTTATATCTGCTATGAAAGCTTAAAAATTGATTAGTAAGGGTTGTTAAGGGTATTTATGTAGTGTAACGATTGAACAATGTAGCGATCCCGATTTTGACCCGGTCAACTTACGGGGGTCGAGTTGCCCGGTCAGCTCGCCGAAAGCAAAAATGCAAAATGCATTCGAAATTACTTACGGGAAAGTGTATTTCACGCTCGAGCGGACCATGTTATATCAGTCCATAAGGGGAGATTTCAGATCACTTTTTCAGTTTTCTCTCTCTCTAAAACTCTCCAAAATTTTCAGATCTAGAGCTTCTCTCTCTAGAAGTCATATTCTCTCTTTGATTCCTCCAAATCCGTTGGGAGTTAGACCGAAGTTCTTCATCAAAGTTGCGAAACTTCTCGAGGGCTTCATTGTGTGCAGTGGAGATCGAGTTTTGACACCGTAAATTTTGGGGTTTCATCCTATTTCTTCTTCAAAACTTGAGGTAGGGATTTTCTTAGAGTTAAATATATATATATTTTTGCAAGATCTATATGATTTTCGAAATCATCTTTCGATAGCTTTGAAAACTGATTGTTGATTCAAGAAGTTGAGCGATTTTGAAAGTGGGTTTGTCTCTTATTCTTTTAAAATGATCTTACGAGTTTTAATCTTCGTTGATCGAAGAAAAGATGATTTTGAAATTTTTTTTTTTTCAAAAGATTTGAGTTGTATAGTTT
This sequence comes from Camellia granthamiana, assembly GCA_036172215.1. NCBI lineage: Eukaryota > Viridiplantae > Streptophyta > Magnoliopsida > Ericales > Theaceae > Camellia > Camellia granthamiana. Next base: position 78,138,078 of record CM069907.1, on the reverse strand, counting down.
TGGTGAGAAAACTTAGAATTTGGAAAAAAATTTTAGAGACTGAAAATCCATGAATGATATTGTTATATTTATTTTGTGTGTCAAAATAAATGGATGTTTGGAAAATTTCTTATTTATATCTATATAAATGATGAATTTTAGGGAATATGAGAATTGTTGTGCATTTTGGAAATTATTGTTCAAAACATTAAAATAGTCTTGAAATGACTAATTGTTGAGGATACTTGAGAAGAGGGAATTGTGTTATTCCTTGGATGATGAATTAGAATAACAGTATTTATATTCATCTTGTGTTATTGGCATATCAATTCATTTGATTACATTAAACTTTGAAAGTTGATTTGAAAACTTGCATTGAGAAAAGAATGTTGAGAAACAAGTTTTCACGGAATGGTTTTGGGGTAAATACGTTGGTAAGCCTTGATAGGTGGTGTAGATGATATTGAATAAGTTGGCCTAAGAGTCCGGGGTGAAAGACTGAAAACCCGAGCGAATAGGTGTCGAGTCTTCCGGTTAATATCGATAAAAATGACAAATTAGTAATACTTGTATAGTCTATTTGCAGACACCGTCCTAGGGATTACCAGAGTCGTATTTACTGCCCTTGAAATAAGTTGTTAATTTTTGAACAATTGAAATTGCATGACATCATTGAGCATGATGGTTTTCAAAAGATGAAAATGTGATTTCTCTTCAAAAAGGGCATAACATGGCATGTGTATTCCATTTCTTGAGCCTTGTATAAAATGTATATACTTTGTTAAGGATTTCCTACTAGGCTTTATGCTCACCTTACGGGATTTTTGTACAGGAAAAGATGTGGTGATGCTGCCTAACTAAAGGCGAGGACATGTGTGTTGAGAGTACGAGACTCTCATTTTGCTGTGACTCTGTATGTAATCCAAGGGTTGTATGTGTGTGGTTTTAAATAATCGTTTTGTATAACCAGGCTCAAGCCTTGAAAACTTGTAAACTTGGGGGTATTTATTTGTTTATTTACTTGCTGTTAGATTAATGTATTTTTGCATGAAGAACTATTGTAACACGTAATGTAAGTTTGGAGATTTATATTCGGTTTTCCTTGAAAGAGCCATGATTGTTGTGTTATCATTTGGGCAAGAAAATTGGGGTGTTACAACTTGGTATCAGAGCTATTGGGTTTGAATACTTGGAGCTCGTGGGAAGTGGTTGTTTAACCACAATGGGTTCATTTAGCATGCTTAGGAAGTGTTATGCATTTTGTGACTATGTGATAACATGCTTATGTAACTAAATGGGTATGGGACTAGACTTTTGGGATGTTGTTTACGCCTGTTAAATTCCTTGAGATCTCATTAGAAGGGTAGTTGATCAATATTTGTTCTACTAAGAATTCTTGGTTTTTCGTGGGACGGATTTCATTGTAAAAGAATAGTTCGTATGTGTTTACATGACTAAGTGCTTATGTGGAGTGAAATTCAATTGTGTATATGGTAGAGAAATATATGGAATTGTTGTAGTCGAACGGGTGAGTCAAGTTACGAGCACATATGAGTTAATGTGCTAAATTATTTCTTTGTGTCCTTTATTAGGATGTCAAGAAGGGGTCAAGTCCGTGGTGGTAGAGGCAGGAGGCATGGTAAGGCTCGCCGAGGTGTGATGAGGTACCGATCCATAGGGTTCCGGTGCAAGAGGAAGGGTTCGGCAGAGCTAATATGGCCGAGCAAGCAGGCCAAGCTAATGTGGCCGAGTAGGTGGGACAAGCAGGTCAAACTGCAATGGGAGCCCTAGCTCGAGAAATGGCAGGGGCTTTAAGGGAGTCTATGAACTTGTTGAGGATGGAGAATCAAGCCTGAGAGCACACCGCGGAGTCAAGGGCGAGTTTCCTTACTAGAGAGTTCTTGTGGGCCAAACCGGATGAGTTCCATGGTGGTCCCGAGCCCAAGAAAGCGGATGAGTGGCTCGAACAAACTGTGAAGACATTTGAGATGCTTCACATCGAAGATAGTGAACTAAGAGTGACTCTAGTGAGTTACTACCTTAAGGGAGACGCAAGTCAATGGTGGAAATATGCCAAGGGTAGAGTGAAGCCGACATGGGAAGCCTTTGCGGTTGCTTTCCAAGATAAGTACATACCTCCTACTTCTAGGGAGAGATTGAGGCAAGAGTTTAAAGACCTCAAACAACTCGACATGCACGTAGCCGAGTTTGAGGCGGTCTTCTCTAGTTTGTCCAGATTTGCACCAGAGTTGGTGGCAATGGAAGAGCGTTGTTGCATTGAATTTGAAAAGAAATTGAAAACAAAAATTATGTTCAAGCTTGTCGGAAATATGATTCGGGAATATGATCGTCTTGTGGAGACGTCGACACATGTAGAAATTTTCATACAAGCCAAGGAGGAGAGGCTTCGGAGTTTGAGGTCTAGGGGCCAAGAGTCTTAAAGAGACTATAGGCAAAACAAGAAGAGCAAGAACACCTATCCATCCTAGTCCCAACCACAGTAGTCTAGATCCATTCTTCCTTTGCCTAGTGCGGGTCTGGGAAAAAGTGCATCGAGTAGCTTCTCGTGTTTCAAGTGTGGCCAACCAGGTCACAAAGCCTTCTCATGCCCATAGAAGGGAGGAGGGCAGTTAATCTTACCATCACCTAACCGATCTCAAAGTCAGTCTCAGTCTCAGAATAAAGGTCAAGGGTTTAATTGCTATTAGTGTGGTCAGCTGGGGCATATGAAGAGAACTTGTCCATAGTTGGGAGGCACATTTGGCGCATCAGGGTCGAGGCAGACTCAGAGCCACCAGCAGGCTCAATCAATCCAAGCTTCACGAGTTAATCAGGGAGCCGCTTTGGCTCAGTCAGTACAACAGGCTTATGCTCCAAGAGGGAAGCAAGTTAATCAGGGGCCACAGGGCGTGTGTATGCTGTTACCGTGCCAGAGCAGTTGCCAGAATCCTTAGTTATGAGAGGTATTTTTGTTGTATGTAATTCTTTGGCTAATGTATTGATAGACATGGGTGCGTCTCATTCATTTATATCTACTGCATTTGCTTCTACATTGGGGTTAGAGGTAGCATTATTAGTGCCTCCACTCAGAGTAGAGTCACTTGTTGGGGGTACAGTTGATTTAGACTAGAGTTGTCGTGATTGTGAAATAGAAGTTACTAGGCATCGACTTTCGTTTGCTTTTGTGTTATTAGATATGTTGAGTTTTGATGTCGTTTTAGGCATAGACTGGTTGTGTTCTTATTAAGCTGTGATTGATTGTTACTGCCAGAGAGTTACGGAGTGCACTTCGGGTGGTGATCGTTTCTATTTTCTTGGGAACCGAGTTGATAGAGCCTTGTCGCCAGTTGTTGACCCTCGTAGTAGGAGCAAGCTTAGTGGCCTTCTTGCAACTCTCTTGGATAGTGAGAGTGACGGGGCTCGTGTTGAGTTACCAAGGGTAGTTTGTGAATGCCCGGATGTCTTTCCAGAAGATCTTACTAGTTTACCACCTCACTGGGAGATCGAGTTCTCCATTGAATTAGTGCCTGACACAGCACCAATTTCCATGTCACCGTATAGATTTGCACCCGCTAAATTGCATGAGTTAAAGATTCAACTCCAAGAACTTTTAGACAAGGGCTTCATTTTCCCTAATACATTGCCTTGGGGAGCGCCGGTTCTCTTTGCGAAGAAGAAGGATGGGTCATTGCAGTTGTGTATTGATTACCGCAAGTTGAATAGAGTTACAGTTAAGAACAAGTATCCTCTACCCAGAATAGATGATTTGTTTGACCAACTTAGAGGGTCTCATTGCTTCTCAAAAATAGATTTGAGGTCGGGATACCATCAGTTGAGAGTCCAGGAGGAGGACATTCAGAAGACGACCTTTCGTACTCGTTATGGCCACTATGAATTCTTTGTAATGCCTTTTGGGTTGACCAATGTGCTGGCTTCCTTTATGGATTTGATGAACAGAATTTTTCGGGAATACTTGGACCGTTTTGTGGTCGTCTTTGTGGACGACATCTTGATTTATTCAACCTCTGAAGAGGAACACGAAACTCACTTGTGGGTAGTGCTGGGTTTACTTAGTGAGCACCAATTGTATGCCAAATTTGAAAAATGCGAGTTTTGGATAACAGAGGTGAAGTTTGTGGGGCATATAGTGTCTAGAGAGGGAGTGACTGTGGACTCCTCAAAGATAGATGCCGTACAGGATTGGGAACAACCCAAGAATGTTTTTGAAATCCAGAGTTTCTTGGGATTAGCGGGGTATTATCGACGTTTTGTAAGGGACTTCTCTAGATTAGTTGCACCTTTGACTAGGTTGACTAGAAAGGGTATCAAATTTGTGTGGAGTGAGGCTTGTGAAAAGTCATTCCAAGAGCTTAAGACTAGATTGACTACCGTACTAGTTTTGATAATTCAGGAAAGGGGTTTGAATTACACTATCTATTGTGATGCGTCCGGGGATGGACTTGGTTGTGTCTTGATGTAAGAGGGAAAAGTTGTGGCCTACGGTTCACGACAATTGAAAACTCATGAGAAAAATTACCCCACCCATGATCTAGAATTAGCAGCAGTGATTTTTGCTTTGAAAATTTGGAGGCATTACTTGGATGGTGAGAAGTTTGAGGTTTTCTCCGATCATAAGAGTCTAAAGTATTTGTTTTCTCAAAAAGACTTGAATTTATGACAACGGAGGTGGATGGAATTTATAGAGGATTATGACTTTGAGTTACACTATCATCCGGGGAAGGCCAATGTGGTGGCTGATGCTTTGAGTCGAAAATCTGTGAGTAGTTTGGCAAGTGTGACCATTCGGAAATGCGATATGCTAGATGTTATTGGCAAGTTTGATTTGCACTTGGGTGAGTCCGGAGAGAGTTCTACCTTATTTACTTCGAATGCTCAACCTACCTTGGTTAGTAAGGTCATAGAGGCATAACAAGGAGACCGTGATGTGGAATCAATCCGTGTTAAGATTTCCAATGGGAAGGAAGAGAAAGGTTTGAACGTTCACTCGGATCTGAGTGTACGTTACCTAGATCATTTGTTTGTACCAGAATCTTGTAGAGAGGAAGTACTTTGGGAGTTCCATCACTCACGCCTTGCGGTACACCCGGGAGGCACTAAAATGTATCATGATCTTAGTTGTCAGTTTTGGTAGAGGGGTATGAAACGGGATGTCGCTTTATTTGTATCGAAGTGCCTTACTTGTCAACAAGTGAAGGCCGAACACCAAAGACCAGCGGGTTTGTTACAACCCTTACCAATAGCCGAGTGGAAATGGGAGCGTGTTACCATGGATTTTGTAGTTGGGCTTCCTAGAACACGATGAGGCAATGACGCCGTTTGGATGATTGTTGATAGGTTAACTAAGTCTACCCATTTCATTCCAATGTGCACCTGCGACTCAGTTGAATGCTTGATAGAGTTGTACATTAGAGAGATAGTTCGACTTCATGGAGTCCCTGTGACTATTATGTCGGATAGGGATCCTCGTTTTACTGCCCGGTTATGGAAAAGCCTTCAAGAGGCGTTGGGAACTAAGTTGACTCTTAGCACCGCTTGTCATCCTCAAACTGATAGACAGTCGGAACGTACCATTCAGATTTTGGAGGACATGCTTAGAGCTTGTGTCCTTGATTTTAAGGGGCCTTGGGAAAGGCACTTACCATTGATTGAGTTTGTTTACAACAATAGTTACCAAGCTAGTATTGGGATGGAACCATTTGAGGCCTTGTATGGCCGACCTTGTAGATCATCGGTTTGTTGGGTCGAAGTGGGTGATGCATCGTTACTGGGTCTGGAAATTGTTAAAGAGACAACCGAGAAAGTTGTTCTCACTCGGAAGAGGTTAGCTACAGCCCAAAGCTGACAAAAGAGTTATATCGATAAGAGGAGACGACCTTTATCTTTTGAAGTTGGTGACCATGTGTTTTTAAAAATCTCACCAAGGCGTGGTTTGATGAGATTTGGTAAGAGTGGCAAATTATCTCCAAAGTTCATTGAGCCTTTTGAGATCTTGGAGCGAATTGGGGAAGTGGCATACCGGTTAGCTTTACCGCCACAACTTTCGGGAGTTCACAACGTGTTTCATGTAGCTATGCTTAGGAAGTACGAACCCGACCTTTCTCATGTGCTTGATTGGGTTGACTTGGAGGTAGATGAGGATGCCTCTTATGAAGAACGACCAGTTCAAATATTAGATACCCGGGAGCAAATGCTACGGGGTAAAACTATACCGTTGGTAAAGGTGTTGTGGAGACACCATGGGGTTGAAGAAGCGACGTGGGAACGGGAGGTGGAAGTTCGCTCTAAGTATCCAGATTTGTTTGAAAATGCTTAAGTTGTTTTTCCTTGTAATATTCCCTAGTGTTTGAGGGAAATGTGTTAAAATTGTTGACCACATGTTGTTATGTATGTTGTTATGTTAAGCATGAAGTAGTTACGGATTGTCATTTCTTTGCTTCATGTTTAGGTTGATGTGGACGGTTGTTGTTAATGAGATAACCATGGTGGAAACGACAAAAAAAAAAAAAAAAAAAAAAATTGGTTAAGAGTTAATATTGTGATTTTAAAATGAAATAGTGTGGTTATGATCGCTAGAAACCCTCTTTGTTTGGGTAGTTTGATTTGAAATTTCGGGGACGAAATTCTTTAAGGGGGGTGGTTGTAGTGATCCCGATTTTGACTCGGTCAACTTACGGGGGTCGAGCAATAAAGAGGGACTGAAAGCAAAAATGCAAAATGCATTCGAAATTGCTTACGGGAAAGTGTATTTCATGTTCGAGCGGACCATGTTATATCAGTCCGTAAGGGGAGATTTCAGATCACTTTTTCAGTTCTCTCTCTCTAAAACTCTTCAAAATTTCCAGATCTAGAGCTTCTCTTTCTAGAAGTCATCTTCTCTCTTTGATTCCTCCAAATCCGTTGGGAGTTAGACCGAAGTTCTTCATCAAACTTGTGTAACTTGTCGAGGGCTTCATTGTGTGCGGTGGAGATCGAGTTTCGACACCGTAAATTTTGGGGTTTCATCTCATTTCTTCTTCAAAACTTGAGGTAGGAATTTTCTTAGAGTCATATATATATTTTGCAAGATCTGTATAATTTTCGAAATCATCTGTCGATAGCTTTGAAAACTGATTGTTGATTCAAGAAGTTGAGCGATTTTGAAAGTGGGTTGTCTTTTGTTCTTTTAAAATGATCTTATGGGTTTTGATCTTCGTTGATTAAAGAAAAAATGATTTTGGAAAGTTTTTTTTCAAAAGATTTGAGTTGTATAGTTTTGGTGAGAAAACCTAGAATTTGGGAATTTTTTTCAGAGACTGAAAATACATTTGGAAAATATCTTATTTATATCTGTATAAATGATAAATTTCAGGAAATATGAGAATTGTTGTTCATTTTGGAAATTATTGTTCAAAACGTTGAAATAGTCTTGAAATGACTAATTGTTGAGGATACTTGAGAAGAATGAATTGTGTTATTCCTTGGATGATGAATTGGAAAAACAGTATTTATATTCATCTTGTGTTACTGGCATATCAATTCATTTGATTACATTAAACTTTGAAAGTTGATTTGAAAACTTGCATTGAGAAAAGAATGTTGAGAAATAATTTTTCATGGAATGATTTTGGGGTAAATACGTTGGTAAGCCTTGATAGGTGTAGATGATATTGAATAAGTTGGCCTGAGAGTTCGGGGTGAAAGACCAAAAACCCGCGCGGATAGGTGTCGAGCCTTCCGGTTAATACCGATAAAAATGACAAATTAGTAGTACTTGTATAGTCTCCTTGCAGACACCGACCTAGGGATTACCAGAGTCGTATTTATCGCCCTTGAAATAAATTGTTAAGTTTTAAACAATTGAAATTGCATGACATCATTGAGCATGATGGTTTTCAAAAGATGAAAATGTGATTTATCTTTAAAAAGGGCATAGCATGGCATGTGCATTCCATCTCTTAAGACTTGTATAAAATATATATACGTTGTTAAGGATTTCCTATTGGGCTTTATGCTCACCCTACGGGATTTTTGTGTAGGAAAAGATGTGGTGATGTCGTCTAACTAAAGACGAGGACAGGTGTGTTGAGACTATGAGACTCTCATTTTGTTGTGAATGTGTGGGTTTGAATAACCGTTTTGTGTAACCAGGTTCAAGCCTTGGAAACTTGTAAACCCTTGGGGGTATTTACTTGTTGTTGGATTAATGTATTGTTGCATGAAGAACTATTGTATCATGTAATGTAAGTTTGGAGATTTATATTCGGTTTTTCTTGAAAAAGCCATGATTGTTGTATTATCATTTGGGCAAGAAAATTGGGGCATTACAAACAAACCATGCAAATTACCCTGGATAGTATTCCAGTGGTGAGGAACTTTCCTGATGTATTTCTGGTTGAGTTACCTGAACAATTAGTCGATAGGGAGATTAAATTTACAATTGATGTAATACCGGGTACACAACCAATATCTAAAACTCCTTACCGCTTGTCTACTACAGAAATGAAAGAATTGAAAATTCAGTTGTAGGCATTGCTTGACAAAGGGTTTATTCGCGTAAGTACATCGCCGTGGGCTGCGCCAGTCCTTTTTGTGAAAAAGAAAGATGGTACTCTTCATCTATGTATCGACTATCGGGAATTCGCTAAGGTAACCGTGAAGAATAAATATTCATTGCCTTGTATTGACGATTTATTTGATCAGTTGCAGTGGGCTCAGATATTTTCAAAAATTGATTTGAGATCGGGATATCATTAGTTGAAGATAAGGGCTGAAGATATTGAAAAGACTACCTTCTGAACCAGGTACGTAGACTATGAGTTTTTAGTCATGCCTTTCGGAGTAACAAATGCACCCGTAGCATTCATGGATTTGATGAATAGAATTTTTAAACACTTTTTAGGCGAATTCATTATTGTGTTTATTAATGACATTTTGATTTATTCAAAAAGTAGAAATCACCATGAACAACACTTGAGAATGACCCTTCAGACACTTAGGGAAAAACTATTGTATGGGAAATTCAGAAAGTGTGAATTCTGGTTGGATAAGCTTTCATTTTTGAGACATGTCATCGATAAGGATGGTATCTTTGTTGACTCTCAAAAGATAGAAACAATTATTGATTGGTTTACCATGACTAACGTGACCCAGGTCCGCAGTTTTACGGGATTGGCAGGTTATTATCATAGATTTGCTAAAGACTTCTAAAAAATTGTTGTACCGTTGACCCAATTGACTTGAAAAGGGAACCATTTGTGTGCACAAAACAGAAGGAATCAGCTTTTCGAGAACTGAAAACAAGATTGACCATAGCTCCAATCCTTACTATACCCTCAAGTACTAAAGGATTTGTAACTTATAATGATGCATCTTATAAGGGTTTGGGTTGTGTTTTAATGCAGAATGGCGCGGTGATTGCATATGCCTCTCGACAGTAGAGATCACATGAGAAGAATTATCCAACACACGACTTAGAGCTTGCCGCAGTTTTGTTTGCATTGAAAATATGGCGACATTACTTGTATGGGGTTAAATGTGAAGTGTACACAAATCATAAAAGCCTGAAGTACTTTTTCACATAAAATGAATTAAACATGCGATGGAGGCGATGGCTTGGAATGATCCAGGATTATGATCTACAAATTCATTACCACCCGGGCAAGCCTAATACCGTGGTAGATGCACTTAGCAGAAAGAATGTGAGAGGTTTAGCCTGTTTGTTTACAGATCAGAAAGAGCTTCTACAAGAATTTGAAAAGCTTGAAATAGAAGTGGTGCCTTTTGAACAAAATGGTTTGATACCCACAATGTCCGCACAATCGGCAATTATCGAAGAGGTCAAACAAACGCAAATGAATGAAGAGTTTCTGAAGAAGATTTGTGATGAGATTGAAGCTAAACCTAAACCGGGATTCAAGTATTAAAATTTTAGGGGAGACTTTATGTTCCTAATGATACAGAACTAAAAAGAAGAGTTCTAAAAGAAGCTCATAAGTCAATGTTTGCCGTGCACTTGGGGAATAGCAAAATGTATCAAGATTTGAAGTTAACGTATTGGTGGCCTAATATGCAAATAGAAATTGTCGAATTCAACTCCAAATGCTTATAGTGTCAACAAGTAAAAGCGGAGCATCAGAAATTGGCAAGCTCGCTTTAGTCCCTCTTTATTCTAAAATGGAAATGGGAACACATAACCATAGACTTCATCGTCGGTCTACCTCGTACATATAGAGATATGAATGCTATTTGGGTTATAGCTGATAGGTTGACAAAGTCTGCTTATTTTCTTGTTGTGAAAACCTCATTTAATGCCTATAGACTTTTCACCATTTAAATCAATGAGATTATCCGTTTACATGGGGTTCCAGTGTCTATTGTATCAGATAGGGATCCTAAATTTGTTTCTAGATTTTGGCATAGTCTACAGAGTGCAATGGGAATAGAGTTAAGGTTCAGTATAGCTTTTCAGCCGCAAACTGGTGGACAAACAGAGAGAAATATTTAGACTTTAGAGGACATGCTTTATATATGTGTGTTGGAATTCCAAGGCAGCTGAGAAACATGTTTGTCATTAGCTGAATTTGCTTATAATAACAATTTGCACACTAGCATCAGTATGGCGCCATATGAGGCACTATATGATAGAAAGTGTAGATCTCCAGTTTGTTGGACTGAGGTTGGTGATAGGACTATATATAGGACAGAACTTGTATAACAAATGACTGAAAAGATAAAGATCATTCAACAACGGCCCAAAACTGCACAAAGCTGACAGAAGAGTTACGCAAATCAACAAAGAAGAGATTTAGAGTATGAAGTGGGAGATCATGTGTTCATCAAAGTGACACCGATGAAAGGGCAGACAAGATTTGGTAGAAAGGGGAAACGGACACCTCGTTACATTAGATTGTTCCAGATCCTTGAAAGATTGGGTCCTACTTCAAGTTTATCTTAGAGATTCATTTCATGTAATTGATTATCACTGAATTGCTCTAGATGAAGATGTGATTTATGAAGAATGGCCTGCGCAGATTATTAACCAACGGGTGAAATAGTTGAGAAATAGATCGATTCCAATGGTGAAAGTAGAATGGAGAGAACATTATGGGAAAGAAGTAACTTGGGAAAACAAGGATAGGATGCGACAACAATAGCCGCATTTTTTTCCGTACAAAGGTAACTTAAGTTTGGAGGACCAAACTTTGTAAAGGGGAGAGACTATGATGACCCCAACGCATACATTATTGTTTTATATTATTTGTGTGAATTTAATTGCTTAATTATATGTTTAAGTTTGAATATCTATTTGTATATGGAATACCTGTTAGAATTGCCGAATTGGAGACAGAAATTGAGGGACTTAACAGCTTCAGAAATTGAAATTGGGTAGCCCAATATGCTAATTAGAATATTTAGAATTTTATGGCACCTTTAGTTAAGATTCAATTCGGATCAAAATACTTAGAATAAAATTATCTTAATTAATTAGACTTAAGCCCCATTGTTTAGTCTTAATCACATGTAATTTTTTTTTGGGTGAGTAAGTCATAAAATAAAGACAATAAAATGTACAAGTTTACAAGGGGCATACCCCAGGTACGCCCTACAGCAAATAAAAATGACTACAAAATAACAACATAAACCTACCACTGCAAGAAAGAAAACCACCCCCGCAGAAGCGAGAAAAAACAAGAACCACCACTTTGCCCATATATCCTTTTTGTCCCCAAGTAACCGCTATTATCAGAGATAATAGATGAGAACTTGGGGTGGATATATAGGCAAATAACAAATACACAACACATGCTCATAAGACAACACAGACAAATACACAATACAAAAGTAACTAAACTAAACACCCAAAAGACCAATTGAAAAATGATAACCGCCCCCGCTTGCTCCTAGTCTCTGCCTCGGATGAAAACATGGAATCCAATAAGCATCTCACTTCTCATAGCCGTGACATCCTAGCCACTCAACCAAAGCCATGACGAAGGAAAAGATCTATACTATGAAAGATCCCAACAGAGTCACATGAAACCTGCATAGTCAATCACCATAATCAACGGACTTGAGAAGTTTAGTGAAAACCATTAACCACCACAACAACAGACAAAGTCGACAACGATCCCATCATGACAACAATCACCACATCCCCTAGTCCCTTCCTAAGCTGACCATAAGCCTCAATCCCCACGGTAGTGTCCTTTTCACTCAATGTCAGGAGTGGCTGACGATCAGTTAGGATGGGTCACGTGAAGACAAGAGGTAACCAGAAAATACTAGCAAGCTGCTCATCTCCCAGTCCCTAACTCAGCTAGCCATCGAACCACAAATCCCCCAAGCAGTGACTCCCCAATCACTCTTGGCAGAGATGGCTCAATACCAACGTCATATAGAGTCACATGAAGATCATGTAATTAATCATCATAAATAAACCGCTGATAACCAAATACTGTTGTGCCATGGTAACAATTTTTGGACCCACATAAAAATATGTAATTGAAGTACAAAATAAAAGTGAGCCCATACAATCCTAACAATCCAAAAGAGCCCAGACAAAAGGAGGGAAAACCCCCAATTTTCTTATTAAGAAAGATTGGGGGTTTTCTCTCCTTTATGAAATTGAGGCAATCATCAATCATAAACAATGATATTCCATCACAATAGGTGTAATTCCTTTAACCATCACAAAATTTCACCCTCATTGTTCTCAATCTTTGGCCAACAAGCCCAAATCAATACATTCATATATACATCCATGTAATTATATATATATACACATGAATAACTAATGAAATTACTACATAAGCTACTCAAATTGAAGATATAAAGAGTTAAAGACACCCCTACCTCGAATTTGTAGCTAGGGTGGCGAACCACACACAAAAAGTCAAAAAACTTGTGAAGCAATCGGTGAAATTGTTGATCTACTCTCCCTTTCACCTTTTCTTTGATGATCTTGAGGAAAATCTTGTGTGAAATTTGGGTAATCTAGGGTTATGAAGGCTAGGATTTAAGGAGGAGATGAGTTGTGAGAGAAAAGAAATGGAGAAGTGGTGGAGAATAGTCTAGAATTAAGTTTTAAAATGTCTACTACTCGATGCCTCGCTGGAGCGCGACTTTTGTCACTTGAGTGAGAAATGAAGCATTCCAGAAGTTTTGTAGAGCTACAGTGAAAATACTGGGAGGATGAAAAATACGCCCGAACGATAACTCCTTTGCTCAAGCGACCTGCTTGCAAAACCATCAACTTCTGGGAGCTGAAGATCTATGCTCGAGCGAGAAAATCTTTGCTTGAGTGAGGGGAAAAATCCAGTTGTCACAGCTCACCCTCCTTAAAGAATTTCGTTCCCAAAACTTCGGTAATTTTTTGCAAAATTTTTTTTTAACAAACCCTAAGAAGGAAAAAGCTAGTCTTGCAATGCCCCAAATCATCGTATCATCATTATAATACCAAAAATTTTCATTCCTCAACAACCAAACATTTTGTTAACAATCAACAATTAAATACTTCTTATAATCACCATACACAACATTCATTAAAACATATCTACATTCTAAGGATCATAATACAAGCACTAACATATTGAAATTTAATAAAATTACATCTCTCTAAACAATTCAGGGTATTTTTCTCGAACTTCAGCTTCTCTTTCCCAGATAGCTTCTTCTATCCCACAGTGATGCCAAAGTATTTTGACTAAGGGGATAGTTTTGCCTCTCAACACTTGTTCTTGGGAATCTAGGATCTTTACCGTTCTCTCCTTATAAGAAATATTTTCATTTACTTCCAAGTTGGTCCAATCTAAGACATGTGAAGGGTCAGGTTCATATTTGCGTAACATAGAAACGTGAAACACGTTATGTACTCCGGACAATTGTGGGGTATGGCCAGATGGTAAGCAACTTCTCCCACCTGTTCAATGACATCAAAGGGGCCGATGAATCGAGGTTATAACTTCCCACTTTGGCCAAGCCTCATTAGCCCTTTCCTAGGGGATATCTTTAAAAACACGTGGTCGTCCACTTCAAAAGATAGGGCCTCCTTCTTCTGTCCGCATAACTCTTCTGTCGGCTTTGCGCCATGATTAACCTCTTGCGAATAAGAGCCACTTTTTTATGGTTTCACGAACCAAATTGGGGCCAAGCATATGTGAATCTCCCAGCTCAGTCCAGCACACAGGTGATCTATAGAGATGCCCCTACAAAGCCTCAAAAAGCGCCATTCCAATGCTAGCTTGAAAGCTATTGTTATAGGCGAATTCGGCTAATGGCAAATATTTCTCCCACAACCCCTTGAGATTAAGTACACAAGCCCTTAACATGTCTTCTAAGGTTTGGATTGTATGCTCGGATTGACTGTTGGTTTGAGGATGGTAGGCAATGTTGAATGTCAATTGAGTTCCCATGACGGTTTGCAAACTCTGCCACAATCGTGCAGTGAAACAAGGATCCCTATCCGTGACAATACTAGCTGGAACCCCATAAAGCCAGACAATCTCCTTAACATATAAGTCAACTAGGTAATCCACTAAATCACTCATGCTCATAGCAAGAAAATGTGCCGACTTGGTTAGTCGGTCCATCATGACCCAAATTGCGTCATTACTCTTCGGTGTTCGAGGGAGACCCGAAATAAAATCCATTGTGACGTGCTCCCATTTCCATTCGGCCAAAGGTAAAGGTTGTAACAAACCAGCCAGCCTTTGATGTTCTGCTTTAATTTGTTGACAAGTTAGGCACTTAGACACAAATAAGGCTACATCTTTCTTCATACCTTTCAACCAAAATTGACGGCATAAGTCATGATACATTTTTGTACCCCTAGGATGAACGGCGAGACGAGAGTGATGGAATTCTTGCAATACGTTGTCTCTACATGATAAAGGAACGAAGAGGCGATCTGCATATTGGATACTTGAAACGGAATGCACCCTAAACCCCTTTTCCTCCTTCATTTGTTGGATCCTCCTTCTAATAGCCTCCATTTCTAGGTCGTTTTGTTGTGCCTTTAAGACTCGGGTGACTAATGACGGTTGCGCTACAATCTAGAATAAGGTAGCTTGACTACACTGCCCATTAAATTGTACATCAAATTCATTTAGTTCACCCAATATTTTCCCATGGCAAGGATAACAAGTGTACTTATAGACTTCCTACTTAGAGCATCGGCAACCACGTTCGCTTTTCCCGGGTGGTAATGCAATTCAAAGTCATAGTCTTCCATAAATTCCATCCACCTTCTCTGACGTAAATTCAAGTCTTTTTTGGAAAACAAATATTTGAGACTCTTATGATTAGAAAATACATCAAATCTCTCTCCATGGAGGCAGTGTCTCCAAAGCTTCAAAGCAAAAATAACCGCGGCTAATTGAAGATCATGAGTGGGGTAATTCTTCTCGTGTGTTTTCAGTTGGCGAGAATCGTAAGCCACTACTTTGCCTTTTTGCATCAGGTTGCACCCAAACCCTTCTCTAGATGCATTGCAATAAACTATGTAACCTTTTCCTCTCTCCAAAATGATTAAAATGGGTGTGGTAGTTAATCTAGTTTTCAATTCTAGGAAAGAATTCTCACAAGCATCACTCTATACAAACCTTACCCCTTTTCTAGTCAACTTAGTGGTGCCGCTAGAGTGGAAAAATCCTTCACAAAACGTCTATAATATCCGACAAGACCCAAGAAACTATGAAATTCAAACATGTTTATAGGTCGTTCCCACTTCTACACTGCTTCAAGCTTTGAAGAATCTACCATAATTCCCTCATTTGAGACAACATGACCCAAAAATTTCACCTCTGAGAGCCAAAACTCACACTTATCATATTTAGCATATAATCAATGTTCTCTAAGGAGTTGTAAAACAATGTAAAGATGTTTCTCATGTTCTTCTTTAGACAGAGAATAAATAAGAATATCATCCACAAACACTACCACAAACTTATCAAGGTAATCCTAAAAGACTTAATTCATTAAGTCCATGAAAGCAGCCAAAGCATTGGTTAAGCCAAACGACATCACCAGAAATTCGTAGTGGCCATACCAGGTACGAAAGGCTGTTTTTGGAATGTCCCTCTCTTTCACCTGCAATTGATGGTACCTCGATCTTAAATCTATCTTTGAAAAACATTGAGACCCCGTGAGTTGGTCAAAGAGGTCATCTATCTGGGGCAAAGGGTATTTTTTTTAATTGTGACCCTATTGATTTGCGATAGTCGATGCATAACCGCAACGAGCCATCCTTTTTCTTTGCAAAAAGGGTCAGTGCCCCCATGGTGAGGTACTTGGGCATATGAAACCCTTGTTTAACAATTATTGTAGTCGCTTCTTCATGACTAGTAGTTCTGCTAGGGCAAATCTATAGGGAGACATAGAAATGGGTGTTGTTCTGGGCATTAAATTTATAAAAAAAACTCCACCTCATGATGAGGTGGTAACTCAGTGAGGACCTCTGGAAATACATCTGGATACTCACAGAATACCTTAGGGAATATTCTTCTAACCCCGTTACTTTCATCATCTACGATAGTTGATAGAAGAAAACCAAGTTTGCCTCGAGTTTGTGGGTCATAGAACAGTGACAACACTCTACTAGCTCTGTCCCCCAGAAAATAGAAACAATCCCCTCTAGCTGTACACACCGTCATCCTTTCACGATAGGAATCTATTATAGCACGGTAGGAGGACAACCAGTCCATACCAAGAATAACATCAAAGCCAGTCATTTCTATTAACACGAGATTAAAAGGAAGTTGACGTTTAGCTACCTCAATTATTCACCCTTGACCCCTGATCCAAAACAACTTGACCTCTAAGCGGTGACTCAATCTTAAGTGGCGATGCTAATCGTTCTGCCTTTAAACCCAACGTAGATGCAAATACAGATGCAATAAATGAATGCGATGCCCCGGTATCTATCAATACATTGGCCCATGTATTATAAACAAGATAGGTGCCTCTCATCACCGATGGTCCTGATATTGTTCAGATACAGTCACAGCATACACACTCTTCCGAGGTCTTTGGTCACCCCGGTCACCCCTCACAGCACTGGCTGCGGGTGTTGATTGCTTTAAGGTATTTTCTTGTACTACCCTCGATGTTTGACAGGACTGAACTGGCTAAAAACCTTGCCTCTGACCTTGGCTTGCTTGGTAAGCCCCAACATTTTAAAACCCTGAAGTACTCCCTGTTTCGATCAATTGTGGACAAGATCTTTTCACATGACCAGATTGCCGTAATGATAACACACTGGCAATTGGCCTTTCCCTTGAACAAGGCCTTACGAACGAGCTGGTTGTTGTCGACTAGGGTTTTGATTGCAATCCAACGCTCTGTGGGCTTGCTGGCCGCATCTATAACAAGTAATACGATAGGAACCCGTACTTCCAGAACTTCTAATAGAAACAGACCCGATGTCTTAGCTTGTTGGGGTGTGGATTGAAAAGATGAAGAGTAAGAGCCCTTAGATCTCTTGGAAGATCCTGTATCACTCTTGGATTCCGCATAACTTGGCCTCTTGTGGTTTTGCCTTGCTTCTTTGGCTTCCAACATTATCTCGACATATGCTATGGCCTCTACCAACTTATCATATTCTCAATATACGTGGCCTATCACCTTCATCAATATCTTGGGGCTTAGTCTCTTTTCGAACTCAAAACACTGACATTTTTTTGTAGCTACAAGCTAAGGAGCAAAGTGTACTAAGCTAGTAAATGTGGCCTCAAATTCTGCCATCGGTGTATCTAACTGCCTTAGGTCTTGAAATTGTTTCCTTAACCTCTCCCTGGCTGTAAGAGGTAGGAACTTCTCTTGGAAGGTGTAGGTGAAGGCCTCCCATGTATGTTCCACCCTGTGCTTTGCTTAACCAACTTCCACCACTGACCAGCCTTCCCTTTCAATTGATACGCTTCTAACGCCACCCTAAGCTCCCCGTCATTAATATCTAGAATTTCAAAGGACTTAAGAATTTGCTCCAACCATTCATCTGCCTTCATTGGGTCCGGCTTACCATTGTACTCCATGAGGTTGGAGCGGAAGAATTCTTTCTGTAAAAAGGATACTCGAGTTTCCCTTTTAATCGTCCTCGTCGTGTGCTCGGCTCAGAGTATTTCCATAGATTCACAGAGGGCCCCCGCCATCTCTCGGGGCCAATGCCTCCATCGCATCTTGGGCCAGAGGAATGGCCGCATCGTTTTGCCCTACCCTTTCTTCTTGGGAAAGGAGATCTTGCTGTGCTGGTACATCCCGACGACCTCTATGGGGCATACCCCAGGCCCTAACCAAAGCACTATACAAGAACCAAAGAAAAAACAAAAAGACTAAGCCATTCCAGAATTACCCAGAAAAACTGACGAACAAACCATAACTATCTGGACAAAATAAATAAAATAAGCCCTAACCTAAATAAACCATACATAACAGGAAATAACCAAAGTGTGTTCATGTGCCGCATGAAACTGTAATGAGGAGCATGAACACACCCGATATCAAGTAGAAAAAGGTCAGATGGAAATAGAAAATCATGGACACCCGTGTACATCCCACACGAGTAGGCAAAAATACCAACACACTCTAAGGAAAACAAACATAATAGAAAGTCAATCTTCACGCATGAGGCGCATATAGCAGCCATCAACACAGTCAGATCCAGCTTCGAGCTTCGAGTCAACCCGAACTGAAGAACAAACCAAGCAGCCCCGTCCAAGAGCTGCTGCCAAAACATGTAACCCGAACAGATTCTACACATTATAGTAGACCCTGTAATCCAGCAAAGACCAAACAGAATTAAATGATCAACAACAGAGTACTTTGCAAAACTCAGAAACCTGAAATAGTTAACACCACACATATAATTGCTCACTACACTAAACCCACAAGTATCTATGCTCACATCACTCGGAAAAAACCAGCTCCATACACTTGCAAAAGAAAATATACAGAGAATATATAAAAGCATGTTAGTTCCTCTCAATGTGGCTAGGAAGTTGGGGGTTATGGAGTGTTTATTCCTCACACGAAACTCAACCCTCAGATTGATTGGCATACACTCATCCATCGGCTTTCCAGGACTCCAAGCACCTATATGAATAACAAACATTAGGAAACCCCACAATGTAGTTTCTAACCTTCACTCAACCCACATTTTGTGAACTCTCATTCCTCACATCAGCAGCAGCACGCTTCAGCATAGTATGAGGCAATTTCCATGAGCTAAGATACCATCTGTCATTATGGTTAGTCTTCAAATTGGTAATATACATTACCCTGAATCTAACCATATCCACAATACACTTAATAACAACCTCTTCAGGGACCATATCTTTACTAAACACTCTGTTATTCCTAGCAACCCATAACTGGTACACAGTACAAGTAAATGCAAGCTTGGTAATAATAGCCCCCAGGGATTTCCCTTTCACAGATTTAGCAATGAGCTGGACCAAATCATCCCAAAGGAGGGATGGCCAATCAACATTGATTTTACCTTTAATACAAGACCACACCCCGTTTCGAGAATGGACACTCAAAGAAAAGGTGGTTATGGTTTTCATTATGGTACTGACAAAAGGCACACACAGCAGATTGCGTCACACCAAAAAGGTGCAACCTATCCCTAGTGTTTAGACGGCCAAGAATCGCCATCCAAACCACAAAACTCACTTTAGGGATATTGTGGGGGCCCCAAATTAAATGAGACCAATTCACATGATCAAAGTGAGTCCTTAATGCATTCCAAGTGGATTGAATGGTGAATTTCCCATCATGAGCAGGACACTAACTAACACTATCATGACCACCAGTAGGGAGGAAATTTGAAGGAGTGTTGTTAATGAGGTCCATAATCTCCCAAGAAGAAGGAAATGGCCATCTCCAAGTATTACCCTCCACAATCTCACTAACCTTAGCATCTATGCTTAAGGCGGTGTCATACACAATACGAATCCCAAACTTATCCCAAACAGAACCCATAGGGTGCCAATTATAAAACCATAAGAAAACTCCAGATCCATCTCCCACCTTATATTTGATTAAGGGGTAAATTATAGGCCTTAGGGAGAGAATTTTCCTTCAGACCCAAAAGGGGTCATTTGGCACCCTAAATCTCCAAAAACTCCTACCTTTGAGGAGATAAGACTTTACCCAGCTACACCACATAGACTGCTCACCCCCAGAAAGAAGGAACCAAACATGCTTAGCAATAGCAGCTTTATTCCATACAGAAAGAGACTTAAACCCCAAACCCCCTTCCTTCCTGGGATTTCAATGATTGCAATAAGCACAAGTCATATCCTAAGAGTTTAACTCCATACCCACATAACCACATAAACAATTAAGATATACAAGAACCCTCACATTTCCCCTTCCAATAGAATAGCCCTATGCAGCAATGTCGCTTCCCACGAGCTCTAGGTATTCAAACCGGTTAGCTCTGATACCAATTTGTAATGCTCTGAGAAAAGACCCTCTCTATCCTATTCACACAGGCATTTATACAAAGCAACCCAATAGAATGATCTCTACAAACAATGTAATAACAATTATAAATCTCTTTTCCATTAAAATTCTCCCAAGAGTTTTATAACATAATCTATTTTACATTTCATATTACACAAATAGTTCCAAAGAAAGGAGACACATACAACAATTTAATCCGTGGAGACTTCCTTTCAAAATACACTTCTCTTTTAACTACACAAAACTTACAAGTCCTTAATCGAATACAATCACAATATCAAGTTCACAAAAGATCTAGAACAAGCCACCAAATTCCCCAAAAGGTTTTCTTCCCAACCCCAACTTCATCTCTTGGCTGTTACTTCTTCTTCATTCCCTAAAATTGTCAACTTTGGGGTGAGCCTGAGCTCATTAGGAGATGCATTTAACAATTCATATAATCTATGAGGAACTTATGGTGATGCAATGCCATGTGAGAGTGTATATATAAAGAGAGTATAAAACAATGTGCATAAATGAAATATGTAAATATGATGCATGAATGCAACTTTATCCTTTCCATTACAATTGATGGTGGTAAATCAGCTATGATATCCTAAGTAAGAGCTAAAAGTCAAAACATACAAAAGTAATATAGTTTTGTATAATGAAAATAGTCCCACATTTGACTGCTCCAAAAATGGCAAGTCGATGGGCACCCAAAAACATTTTGACCTTCCACATTTGCCGGCTCCATAAATGACAGGGAGTTGACACCCAAAATCATCCGTTTTTCCACATTTGATAGCTCCAGAAACGGCAGGACGTGGACCCTCAAAAACGTTTTCCCACATTCGTCCGGCGATATGCATAGACAGGGCAATTGGACACCTCGACCCCCCTTCCCGGCAAGTACCAATTACGATACACAACTCAAAACAACCCGACTCACTACCCGGACTCATAGACCATTTAACCCTTTTTTGCGTTCAACCATTTTCACATAAGTAGAACCAAAAGAAATGAACAATGCATATGATGCATGAGTGTATAAATAATGTATAATATTCCTAAGATGTTATTAATTCACAATAGTGCAACTCTTCCTGTTTCATAAATCAAAGCATTCCTATCAACATTCATCATCTTATCCCAAGTTCAACATAAAGGGCGAACCTCCAAACTTGCATTTCAAACCGAAAACTAAGTAATTACACTGAATTTCACATTTTAGAAATTAATTGAGTAAAACCCTTTTTATAGATTAAGTTTGAAACTTAAGGTTTAACAAAAATAAGAAAAATTGGGGTTTTTCCCTCATTTATGAAATTAAGGCAATCATCAATCATAAACAATGATATTACATCAAAATAAGTGTAATTCCTGCAACCATCACAAAATTTCACCCTCATTATTCTTAATCTTTGGTCAACAAGCCCAAATCAATACATTCATATATACATCTATATATATATACATGAATAGCTAATGAAATTACTACATAAGCTACTCAAATTGAAGATATAAAGAGTTAAAGACACCCCTACCTCGAATTTGTAGCTAGGGTAGCGAACCACACACGTAAAGTCAAAAACTTGTGAAGTAATCGGTGGAATTGTCGATCTACTCTCCCTTTCACCTTTTCTTAGATGATCTTGAGGAAAAGCTTATGTGAAATTTGGGTAATCTAGGGTTATGAAGGCTATGGTGTAAGGAGGAGATGAGTTGTGACAGAAAAGAAATGAAAAAGTGGTGGCGAATAGTCTAGAATCGAGTTTTAAAATATTTGTTGTTTGACGCCTCGCTTGAGTGTGACTTCTATCACTCGAGCGAGAGACACAACTTCGAAGGTCTTGCTCGAGCATGACTTCCTTCTCTCGAGCAAGAAATGAAGCGTTCCACAAGTTTTGCAGAGCTGCAGTGAAAATACTGGGAGTATGAAAAATACGCTCGAACGACAACTCCTTCGCTCGAGCGACTTGCCTTCAAAACCATCAACTTCTGGGAGCTGAAGATCTATGCTCGAGTGAGAAAATCTTCACTCAAGCGAGGAAAAAAATCTAGTTGTCACACTAAGTAAATAGAGAACTCAATCTCTTAGTGGGGTGGAAAAGTAGTAAGATCTTCACGAAAGACGTCTAGGTATTCACAAACTACCCTTGACAATTTAACTCAGACCACGTCACTCTCACTACTCAAGAAAGCTACAAGAAGACAACTCAGCTTGCCCCGACCCCATGAATCATACACTAGTGACAAAACTCTATCAGCTCAGTTCCCTAGAAAATAAAAACAGTCACCACTGGGGGCGCACACCATAACTCTCTGACGGTAACAATCTATAATAGCACGATACGAAGACAACCAATCCATGCCTAAGATGACATCGAAACTCGACATGTCTAACAATACAAGAGCAAAAAGAAGTCGGTAACAGGTAACCTCAATCTCACAACCTCGACGTCCCCGGTCCAGGACAACCCTACCCCCAAGCAGTGGCTCTACATTGAGTGGAGATGCTAACTGAGCCACTTATAACCCCAAAACTAATGCGAATGTAAACAAATTGAATAAATGAGATGCACCAGTATTAATCAACACATTGGCTATAAAATTGAACAACAGAAAGTTAGCTCTCATAACAAAGGATACACACGCCTGGTGGGTCTTTGATCTACCTACTTACCCCTCGGAGCATAAGACTAGTAAACTAATTGAGCTGAAGAGGCTCCCTGAGTGGCCCTTAAGACCTGTGCTGACTGGGTAGGTTGATGGCTCTATGTCTGCCTCAAACCAGACACACTAGATGTGCTACATGCCTGAGGGCAAAACCTTTTCAAGTGCCCCAATTGCCCACACTGATAATAGGTAGGCGGCTGTCCTCTCCCTTGACTTTAGCTCTATGGACAAGCTAAAGACGATATAGACTATTGCCCTCTTACTCTCTACGGGCCCCGCTAACAACACTTAAAGCAAGTGATCCCACCTTGACTACCACTTTCTGTGTGATAACCCTGTCCCATGTTACGTTAATTAATCTTAATCATGATTGTGGTTATGTGCTTAATATGATTTTGGGTGCCATTTACATGATTATATGTGTTTTTGAATTTCTATCTGTTCACTGTAGAAAAATCTATTCGGTTTTCTGTTATAAAATTTAAATTGAGGGTCGTAGAGGCGACAAAATGCAAAATTGACTGTGTCCTTGCGATTACCATGATATTTAGAGCCTACAGTGAAATTTAATTAGAAATTGATTTGGATCAAAATAATTAGATTGAACTGATTAATTAAGCACAATTACTTAGCCTTAATCAAATTCATTAAGGCAAGCATATATAAAGGCCTAACTACACTTAAGCTCATTCTTTTGAGCTTAAAATTATGGATTTACACCCTAGAGAGAGAGAGAGAGTGCATGGTTTTAGAGAGAGAAAGAGGCCAATATTGAAGACTTTGCTAAGAAATTGGAAGACTAAGGGAATTGGTACAAGATTTAACTTCATTTGTGAGGATTGGAGCCTCTAGGTGAGTAATTGAACTCAACTTCATGGATTTAAATTCATAATTGAATGAATTCAAGCAAGATATGAAATGAATTACAGGAATTGAGTTGATTTTGATAAATTTGAAGTCAATAGAACCATGCATGTAGAGAATTGCCATGAATTTGTGTAATCAAGCATGTAGCATGTTAATTGTGAAGAATTGAATATCAAAGCTTACATGCATGCATAATATTGTTGAGCCTTATGGCTTTGAGCATCATTTGTACATTTTGGAATGAAATTGGAGTTAATGAATTACAAGCATGCTCAATTCATGAAGATATGTAACTTGATTGCATGAGCTTGAAGAACTTGAAATGGTTTTGGAAAGATGAACCATGATTTTTGCGCAAGTGATTTCAAGTATCCAAGTGCTTTTATGTCATACTATGTTTGTCTATATTTTTGGCATCAATTTACAGCTTTGGAGCCTTTGAAGATGTGTTTTGAGACTCAAACAGAATTCTGGAAAACCCAGAATTCGACCTGTCTGCTTAAGCGCGGAAATTCCCGTTCGAGCGTGAAAACTTAGCTCCCAGAAGTTTTACAGAGAATACACAGACGCTCGAGCGGCCAAAGCTGTGCTTGAGCGTACCCTGTTTTACAAGACTCCTCGCTCGAGCATCAAAAGTCTCACTGGAGCGTAAATTACAAGCAACCAATACTGTTGCAGACCAAAAGGGTCCGCTCGAGCGGCCAAAGCTGTGCTCTAGCGGAAAGCCCTGTCTCAGAAATTTTGAAAAATCATTTGTGTTTTGTTTTCTATTCTATTTCATTTTTAAGCACTCTTAGGCATGCATTAGGCATTGTAAATGACCTAAAAGGATAAGAAAGAGGCCTAAAAGAAAGAAATAAATAAATTAAGAACAGATTGAATTGCTTGTAACCCAATATGTTATGTAATGTGTAGGGTCAAGTGCAAGGACAAATCCACTAGCAGAACACTGTGAGTAATATCTTAGTAAGAGTGTATAGAAGTATGCTACCCTCTAAATGCTTACTTTTGTCTAGGTTTTATGGATTTGCTAATTTGAATCGGATATTCGATATGTCAATGATATGACTACGATAACTTGGCTATCCTAATCATGTCCAATTGGCTCATCTTCATTTAAAATCGATTGTCCTATCCCGTCAGAAGATTCAGCTGCAAGACAATTCAAGATCAGATCTGAGGTTGTACATCTCAAGAGTTAATTCCATGTTGGTTGAGTAGTGGCCATTTGCAAACAATTTCGAGGATTTTTAATGAGCTGACTAATTTTCTCAAAAATTATTCCATTTTTCCAAAACTGGACCATTTCTTGGACCCAATTTTTTTTTTTTTGCAGTGCTCACAACTTGATTTACATGATTTCAAATCAGAAAGTTGAACAAGCATGTTAATCTAACTCTAATATTAGTCGAAATTGTTTTAGCAGAAAGCCAAAAACAAAAAAGATGGTCAAAGTGATGAACTAGGGACATAGTTGAGTCAGGTTTCCTGTCTTTTCCTATTATCAATGCACTAGCCAGAAAGGGCACAACTGAAGCTAACAACAGAGGCCAAAAGACTCTCTCATCCTCCAAGCAGCGAGGTACTAAGCCAAGTGCGAGGCACGAACTGAAAATGGAGCAAGGTATTCCACTCCCTCATTTGGACAGGCCTGATCAATCCAAACTGGCCAAGGGCATTGTCAACCGATGTCAGTTGCAGATCTGCTGCACATCTAGTCGCACCACAACCCCTCTGTGGGAAAGGTCACTAGTTGTGAGCAAAAGAAGGAGAATCTAGTAGAATACTAGGGGCAAGAGCCCATAACTTCCTGCTTATCTATCAACCACCCAAGGGAAATAAAAAAATAAAAGAGATTAAAGAATAGAGAGATGTGTGCTGATAGAAAAAGTGAGGAAAGCGCTTTTCAGAGAAAAAAGAGATTGAGTGCAAAAAGGATGTGAGAACCACAAATAAGAAAGGGTGGGAAATAATACCTGGAGAAGCAGTGGGCTCCCTGTGAAGTGAGCGAGTTTCTGCTAGTGGAAAGCAAACATCTAAGTGTTGTATTTGTTGTTTTTGTTTTGAGTCGTTTTTAGTGTAAATAGTCGTGTTTAGATTGTTTTCACTTTACTTTCCCTTTGTTGAGTCGTTTTGACTGTGGTTAGTCGTAGGCTCAATACTCGATTAAGAACTCATTCTCAATTTCAATTTCAAATTCAAAAATAAATCGTTTTACGCTCAGAGTGTTGTGCCATTCCCAACTTGATCTGCAAAACATAATTCTTTTTTTTATAAACTGCAAGGTTCAACCTAGGTCAAGAGTGAGAGCAATAGAACCACGACTTATCTGAAGCTACATAGGTTCTAGATTGCAAAGCAAAAGAAAAGAGGGAAAAGTTAGAGCACTTAGTGTGTTTCAACTTCAGCAAATTCTGAGACTGCATTCCAGGTGCACCTTCTTAGGCCTCGCCTTTCTCTAGAGTATGAGTGTACCTCGACCTTGAGAATTCGAGTTCAAGCCTGCTTCAAGTCAGAATGGCGATCAAAACGACATGCAGATGTTACCCCTTGCCAATATCAATAAGGAGTATCCTTTTGGGCATGTTGCAAGATCCTCTAAGAGGTAAATCGGAGACACCAAAGTACATATTTGATTCTCTTCTATTGCATAGAATGTGCACTTTCATATACACTTGTGTTGCACGTGTGTCCTTCATCATTCATGATTCTTCCTTAGAACGTGCTTTCAAGCATAGAATATGCTCTTGTTTCATGCATAGAACATGCTTTCAATTTTTATTTTTTATTTTTTCATAGAATATGCGCTTTTCTCTTGCATAGGACATGCTTTCAATTAACATCATGCATCGGTTGTCTATCTTGCATGGAACATGCGTTGTCACTGTATTGATTTGTAATCTTGTTTACTTAATCATTCTATGCATCTATCGCACAATAATCTCACTTCATGCATCTATCGCACAATCACTTCGAACAATCACGCTGTCTAGCGCATTTCAATTCACGTCGCACTATCTAGTGCATTTCAACTCACATCGCACTGTCTAGCGCATATCAACTCAATCATGCTGTCAGGCGCATTTCAACTCACATCGCGCTGTCTAGCTCATTTCAGCGTGCATCCCGCTGTCTAGCGCATTTCACCCTACATCGCGCTGTCTTGCGCATCTTAATTCAATTGCGTTGTTTAGCGCATTTCAACTTACATCGCTATCTAGTGCATTTCAACGTGCATAGTGTTGTCTAGCGCATTTCAATTCATGTCGTGCTGTCTAGCGCATTTCAATTCACATCGTGTTGTTTAGGGCATTTCAATTCACATCGCGCTGTCTAGCGCATTTCAACTCAATTGCACTGTCTAGTGCATTTCACTTACATCGCACTGTCTAGTGCATTTCGAATTACATCACATTGTCTAGTGCATTTCACATATATCGCACTGTCTAGTGCATTTCACTTACACGCACTGTCTAGTGCATTTCAACTCAATTGCATTGTCTAGTGCATTTCAACTTGCCTCGCACTGTCTTGTGCAAACTTGCATCGCACTGTCTTGTACATTCACCCTCACTCGCGTTGTCTTGTGCACCTGTATAGCACTATCTTGTGCACTCTCCTTGTCTAGGAGACCTTAAATCCTCTAAAGGTGCAATTCCTTTGGTGTTTGTCATGCCCGAACGACTTTCGGTGGTCTGGTATGGCCACTTACTTGTGTTTGCGATGAGTTCCAAGGAGATCAGCTGAGACGCTAAAAACTAGAGTTCGAGTGGCCGAGGCCTAGAACGCAAAGGTTCGGGATTTTCGAGACTAAAGTTTGATTTAAATACCCAGAGGTGTATCCTCGGCTTAAAATCTATATGGCAGCCCCATAGGTTGAGGTAGCTTGTATGCGCCTCAATTCTGGATACTAAACCAACCTAGTCTATCACCCTGTTGAAGAATAGGGAAAGTTGCGAACATAGCCAGGGAGAAAAGTAGTACCTATGGTTTGGAAAGCACAATCAAGGAGAAGAGGAAGATCCCGAGCAGCATAAGGTGAGTCATCGCCTATTGCCCCTGTAAGGTAAAGCTCCGCTTCCCAACTATATCGCATTTTATTATCTATTACGCCTATCACACTGCATATAGAATTTATTACATCTGTTACATCATACCATTTTATCACCTGCATCCTTTCTATGTTAAGCTTAGTTTGGCATGAGTTCATACCTTTCCCTCGTTGAAACATAGTTCTGTCATGTGTAAGTACCCATGCTGTGCTGAGGTCAGTATTGAGGGTGTCAACACCTTTTCTGTATTAGACGTGGTTTGTTTTGTGTCTATGCCTTTTCTAGGTAAAATGTGGTTCAATTCGCACCTCTTATCCATTGCATCCATTGCATTGTACTTTGTCTTGTTGCATTCAGCATTTAGGATCATCATCTTTCCTTAGCAGATCACTCCTCACTTATATCATCCTACCCAATTACTTATACTCTTTCTCTTTCTACGAAACACATAGTTTTGCATGTGCTTGCATCCTTTCACGTTGAAACATGGTTCTGTTATGTGTAAGCATCCATTCTACGCTGAGGCCAGTATTAAGGATGTAGGCACTTAACCTGTGTTAGGCGTCGTTTGGTTGTGCCTACTTCTTTTCTGTGTTAAACGTAGTCTGTTTTGCATCCCCATCCCTTTATGGTATTTGTGTGTTTTGCACTGCTTGTGGTTTGATGAATTCGTTACATTTTGCATCCTGCCCCTAAACTACGCTGGTTTGATTCCTTGCAAAGGGATACGTAGGCAACCCTCGGGTTCAACCAACTGCATTTGCATTTTGTTTGTTTGCCCAAGTCTTACGGCCTTGTCAAAATGGATCATCTTAGGGTTTTGACATTTACTCACGTCATTTCATGACTCTAAGCTCTGTTAAAGAAGGGCAACTGTAGACACCCCATTTTTGATTGCCCTTAAGACTTGGGCGCCACTGATTGATCACTCGATGATGAAAGTTGTGCTATGCAAACGTTCGATTTCTTTAGCAAGAAGAGCTCTAAATCCTAACCTTACACCCCATTTTGACCAAAACTTTTTTTTAGACCTCAAAATCCTCTCTTTCAAAATATTTTTGAAAATGTTTCTACAATGTTTCGAGACTCGCATTTTGTTAAATGTTGCACTTTTTGATAAACCGAGCAAGGACAAAGTGGAAATAAATGGAAGAAAGGTGAAATATTTGAAAAATCTTTTAAACATTTCATTTAGAGGTTTGGAGTTGAAGAAAATTAGAGGAGATGGAAGAAAACTAGTTGGGAAGAAGTTGGGCATGAAACCGTGAAGACAAAACTGAGTAACCTTCACTAAAATAGGCATATCTCTTTGCACACTTAAAATTTAGATGTGAGGCTACCACCATTGGAAAGTAGACTTCTGGGGCTTCAATTTAGACTCAAGAATGACCTAAAACCGAGTCCGGATGAGGGAGATATGCCCATTTGAAGTCGGGCCTGGAGGCATGGCCGACAGGTGGCCGGCAGCCATCATTTGTGGACAGCAAGCCACCATTTTTTGCTTGCTGGCTACCAATGCTAGCCTGCCGCCCATCAGTGTAAAAACCAGATATTTTCTCCGGCTGTTTCCATAATACCCCAGCTATCCTTTTTTAGATATTTTTGACCAAAACTCATATATTTCTATATATATAAGACTTCTCTTCTTGCTTTCAAGGTTGGAAAAACATTTAGAAGTGAAAATATTTTTGGAAAAATCCTTTCTTTCTACAATCCTCTCTCTCTTTTGCAACTTGCATAGCCTATGCCCACACACGAAACCAAACCTAGAGGACTTCTTGCTAAGATGATTTGAGCTTGAATTTGAGCTCTTGAAGCACTTGAGAGTGTGAAATTAGTGGTTTATGGCTTGAGGGTTCATTCCTCTTCAAGAGGTATACCTTCTCTTGCTTTTGTACCATCTTTGCACTACTTCTTTTCTATCTTTTCTTGCTGATTTTGAAGTGTTTTTCAACTGTTTTTATGGGCTGAAGCTTGTGGTTTAAGGCTATTAAAGGTAGAGGGGTTAACCACCCTTCTTTGAACCTTGTTCTCTAAGCCTTTCCACTTGTGTTTCCCATTCTTTCATCAAATTTTTTTTTGGAGCTTTTTACCACTGATATTTAGAGGTTTTCAGAGGCAAAAAAGTAGTTTTGAAGTCCCAAAAATGAAGGGGTTAGCCACCCCTCCTTTTGCTTGTTTACTTGCTTGAATTGCTCCATGTTTTTGTCTTCATTCTAGCACATTTTTGTACTATTTTTGGGCTGTCTTGGATTGTAAAAACTCTGTATTTTTGGGTTGAAACTTGGGTTTTAAGGCCATTAAAGGTTGATGGGTGGTTCATCTTTCTTTGTGCCTGGTTTTGGAGGCCTTTACCCTTGTGTTTCCCACCCTTTTACTATCTGTTTTTGAGCTTTTAAACATTGAATTTTAGAGTTATTTCAGTGGCTTAAAACACTTTTTGAAGTCCAAAATTAGTGGTGTTAGCCTCCCCTCCTTCATCTTGTTTGCTAGCCTAGTTGGTGCCATGCTTTAGCTTATTTTTCTAGCCTTTTGTAGCTTAATTCTAGCATGTTTTAGGCTCTATTTTAGATTGTTTTGTCTCTATTTTTGGCTGTTTATTGCATTTGAGTCTTGAATTGCATAGTTGTAGTGTAATAGTCCTCACAAGCTTGGTGTTTTAAGCCATTAGACACCCCTTGTTTGAGTTGATTGCCATATTTTAGTGTTTTTCTCACTTTATTTCAGCACTTATAATCTCTACAATCTGCCTCATTTCTTAACTTTTTATTTGCTTTGAGGGCTGTTTCAACCTTAGGATAATTTAAGCTTGAGATTGAGATTCATTGCTTAATGGTTTAATCCTCTTTTGGGGGTTCATTACCAACGGCATGACACATCTCTCTTGCCTTAAACTATCCCTTGTTTGACACTTCCTTCTCTTTAGAGGACTTCTCACCAATGGACTTAATTGGTTAAAAAATGGTTGGTAAGTTAAAATGGGTAAACAAGTTGAAACTAAAATGGTGCAAGATAAGAAATTGGTTGTGTTTTGATGTATTCAATCAGACGTTAATTGAACACAAGGAAAATTGGGGCATTTCATACTCAAAGTAATGAAATGTGCCAAGTTTCCTAGGTCTCTATTGCTCTTGATCATGCATGACAGGGCAATGGTGTTTAATCTTGTTTTTGCATTTATTGAACTTGGACATTTTGAGTCACAAGCCATCATGCAATGAAATTGCTTGAGTTGGTGATTTGTGGCTTAAGTTCACCTTTCCTTGGATTTGTTCATGAAAATGAGGGGTGAGTTGTGCAAACAATCCTTGAAAATACCCTGTATATACTCTGTTTGTCCTCTGTTGCAGCAAGATGAAGCAGGCCACTTTCCATGGCCGGCAGAACACCATCTATGGTCGGTAGGTGGCCGCAATATTCACCCGTGGCCGGCTGGCCATTGATGCAAATCTCAGCAGAATGTTGGTAAGGTGGAGCAAAGTTGTTCTGGAAGTGTTAAACAGAGGCTTTTGAGAGCAAAACGGAGGTCTTTTTGAGTGGGAACTGAGCTTGCACGTGCACATCTTTCATTTCCCGAGGCGGAATAGTTAATTACTTAGTTTTATTATTAGTTGCAATTGTCCTGTAATCATTTAATTAATTAGTTTATTAGCTAGTCAATACAAGTGTTGTAATAATTAGTTAATTAGTTTAGCTATTTATTCAGTTTGTAATAATTAGCTTAATTAGCTTAGCTTAGTTTTATTCACTCTCATTCGTGAGAACGTAATGTAATAATGTGTATGTCTTCCAACCCTACGTCTTTCTACATTTTATTTATCTGCTTTTGATGGTCAGATTAGAGACACATTTCAATTAGCATACCTTACGCTTGCATTTATTCATTTGTATTGCATGCACCAAGGCTCGGCGCATCATTCTAACTGCATTGTCATTTCAATACTTCTTTGAATACGTGCTTAGATCGCATGCTATTTCATTGACTCATATGCCATCTTAGTAGCCGAACCTATTTAGATTGCATTGTTGCATGTGTTGCATTAGTCATCTTGTATAGTAAGGTATCATGCATATTTTCCTAACTCTTTCGTTTACTCTGACTTGGAGTACTAGGTGAGTTTTTAGTGCTTTAGCATAGTTGCATGAGTGTGAGTGTTGCCATATCTAGCATGCTTGCCATGAGGCTAATTGCTTAAGTGCTAAACTGTTTGTATGCCTGTGGATGAAGGCTTGTTGCCTGAATTGGAGCGATTCAATAACTATATGTTTAAGCCCACTTTGTTGAGTGGCAAATTCGCAAACTTTAAAGCCCACTTTGTTGAGTGGAAAATTCGCAAGCTTTAAGCCCACTTGAGGTGGCAAAATCAAACATTTTTCGAAAAACAAACATGAAATTGAATAGTTCCAATTCGGGCAAACTAGTCTATACTTGTTTATGCGCATCACATAGTAATGTTAGACTAATAAACCGGAATAAGAGCATATAATGTTGATAAAAATCATATCATGATTAGTAGAGGCCGATCTTTGATCGGGCGAGCGAGGGTGCTTAACACATGACCTTCCCTTCTCGTACCCAAGTTCCTGAGCCGAGGCAACTTTAGTAATGACGGACACGTGGCCTTTGGTACGTGTCATGGGTTTCTTAAATTTCCCAAAAATAAAAAATATTTAGGTAGCGACTCTGAATCTGGCAAAACAGTCCAATTTTGGCATTTTTTTATTCAAAATCGATTTTCCAAAAGATTTGCCGGATTTGGACTCTTTGGTGTTTATCAATTTCACATTGCATTTGTGAGAATAGATTCAGAACCACAGGAGTCCAAATTGTAGGGCTTTCTTTCAAACCTCTGAAAGGGGGCGCGAAAAAGTCGAGCTACATGGTAGATGATAGTTATGATTGTTATAGAAATTGCATGTGGACTAGGGAAGCTGGACTGTTTATAAATCATGCATATCATGGAGCATGTAGCGAATTTTAGAAATTGAAACTATATGTTTTGGAAAGAGATTTTGAAAATTCTTGTATTATGTTTTAAAAGCATTTGTTTCATTTTGAAAATTATATTTTGGAGCACATGTATTATGCTATTTGGAAATGGTAAATAAAATGGTAAATCTGAGAAGTGGTTGTGGTTATATCAAACAAGTTGGCTTGTGTGTCCAGGGTGAAAGTCCCGAAAAATGCTCGTATACAAGGGTACTGATTTCCGCAGACGAAATATCTATAAAATGGCAATGGTGGTGCTTGTATAGCCTACATTTACATGAGTCCCGTTTGACGGTTTCCTGTGGACGAAA
Source organism: Camellia granthamiana (assembly GCA_036172215.1). Lineage (NCBI taxonomy): Eukaryota > Viridiplantae > Streptophyta > Magnoliopsida > Ericales > Theaceae > Camellia > Camellia granthamiana. The sequence continues at coordinate 78,104,761 of CM069907.1, read as the reverse complement.
TTTTTGTCAAAGGTTGTATTGGTTTTGGAGATTCATCTATTTTATTTATTATCTTTTTGGTTTGGAAAGAAATGATTTTAAAACGGTTTTAGCAATGTAATTGCTGTTGGTTAACGATGTATTCGTATTGGAACTGGCAATGTATTTGCTAGTTGGTATTAAGATGCCTGGATTGACTTTGGAAATAGATTTTATATCAGACTAATGTTTTGAATTCAAAAAATGTTTTGAATAAACGAAAGGTTTGGAAACTGGGAAGAAAGGATTTTATTGAGAAAGCAATGGGATTTGAGAATGTATTTGGGCATATTATATACGTATGTATTGCATTCATAATCATTTGCACTGGTAGAGCATATTTAGTTTTTGAAATATTTCCTACTAGGCTTTATGCTCACCCAACGTGGTTGAAATTTTTTTTTTTCAGGTATGTTTATGCAGATGTGGACTGAGACATTGAAGTTGTGTTTGGAACCGTGTAGGGTGGTTCCTTTATTTGTCTGCCAAGAGCCATTTATGTATTTGTTGGCCGTGTGCCATTCTTGTAAGGTTTACATGCTTTTTATATGATGTAAGCCTTTGGGTATTTTAATTTAACTATAACATCTTTGTATGTTTTTGTTACAGAACATCCATTTGACTTAGATGTTGTATTATAAAATTAGAATAACACATGCACTGTACGCCTATATTATATACATCTGCATGAGTGTTGGTAGTTATTATCTATTGTTGGGTGGTTTACTCACATGGGCCGAACCTCGTAAATCCGGGATGTGACAACTTTTTTACTTTTGTTTGGTAACTCATATTTTTTAGCTTTTCTATGAAATGACTAATTTGCCTATCATTATTAGACAATGAGTGCAATATCTTGGCTCTTTAAGGACAAAATTGTAAATAAGAGTTTTGATAATCAACCAAAAGTTTGGTAATCAAAGAAAAAGTTAGTTTCTGGCTAAAATGTCCACAAAAAAAAAAAAAAAAAATACGAAATTGTTTGTCATTAGCTAAAAAAAATATCACATCAATTTGTTCACTAAAAAAAAACTCTTCCCAAACCCATTAATTAAAATAAAATTACTAAAAAAACTTGAAAAAAAAAAAAAAAAATCCATACGTTCACTAAAAATGGCATTCAAAGGTAAGGACTTTATTGATTTTTCCGCCTAAAAATTGTTGTGCCAAATTGCACATCACATTTTCTCTCGGATCACACTATTACCCAATTTTTTTTTTTAAAAACCATGATAACCCTAAATCAAATAATTTTTGAACAAAGCCTTCAACTTCAATTTCTCCATACACACCACCAACCAACACCATCAAAACTAGTCATCTCTGCCACCAAACCACTCCATCCTCCCTCGCTCAGTCGCCCCATCGCTACCATTTCTTAGTCTCATCGTCACTAACATCAGCAACTAACATCTCAACTCCGACCACCCCCCACCATGATCGCAACTCTGATCACCTCATTCCACTACCATCGCAACTCTGACCACCTCGTTGCATCACCATCTCAAGACACCCAACACGCCAGACCCCATCGGCTACCGCCATTGCTATTTCGCCGGCTACTTTCAAACTCCAACTGTTGTCTACCACGATCCTCTTCCTCACTACAACCTCTCCAATCCGTCTCCCAATCCTTCTTTGCCCTCATTCACCCTCCCTAACCTCTATCCCTCATCCATTCTTCCTAACCTTGAGAACCCTTATCCCTTTCTCTTTCCAGCCTAGTTGTACCGTTGCCATTGCAAGCAGAGAGAATATCGTGATTGCAATAGAGAGAGAGAGAGAGAGAGAGAGAGAGAGAGAATGAATGGGGGGAGATCGGCTAAGGAGCGGGAGAAGGAGGTTGCAACGAGGAAGGCAGTGACTAGGGGATGCGACGGTGGCTGGGGAGTGGTGGCCGACCACCAACGGCAATAATTAGGGTCAGCGTTAGATTTTGTGAATTGAGAAATAATCAAAAAGTCAAATTATGTGGTGTGAAGTGAAAAAGAGGTGTGTGCTAAGAAAATATGTGGTGTCCGTATAGAAGCTCCCGTGCCAAGCTGAAAGCAAAAAATTAAACTTATTTTTTGACCAAGAAAACAACTAAAAGGGCTGGCCGAGGTGGATTAATTAAAACCAAACCACCCAAAGGTGTATGCATTAAATTCTTCATCAATATTATATGCAGATTAATTTCTCTTTGATTAGAGAATATGGTAATTTTATTTAAGTTTCTCAGTCTAAGCAGCAGATAACATATTCAAAGCATTATCCCAATTATTCCATTAGGCCCACTTTAATGTCCACTTTCTACAAGTCAGTAAAATCATTATGCTTAAAACCCTAATTCAAAGTAGTCATTTGTCTGGAACGGAAACTGCCATTCCAACCGTTCTCGAGAAATATACATTTGAGTAGTTAATAGATTAATTAATAATTTAGTTTGTATCAGTCTTATTTTGGTGGGTAAATTATGCAAATGATCCCCTATAGTTTACACGATGTGTTAATTTAGTCCATGCTATTTCAATTTGCTCAATTTTGCATCTTCATTTAACAGATTGTGTCATTTTAGTTCAATAAATAACTGTTGTTAAGTTAGATGAATGCAAAGTCTATACAATGTGTTAATCTGATCCTTGTAATTTACACGTGTCAAATTAATCCCGATTGTTTTAATTTACTCAATTTTGACAAGGACCAAATTAACACATTGTGTAAACTACTGAGACCAAATTGACACATAGTTTGACTTTCCGTGCACCAAACGTAACAACTGTTATTTATTGGACTAAAATGACACAATCCGTTAAATTAAGGGATAAAATCAAACAAATTGAAACAACAAAGACCAAATTGACACATCATATAAACTACAGGGACTATTTGTATAATTTACTCTATTTTGTTTTCAGCAATCAACAAGAAGCTCCTATGCGAGTCTATAATTATGCTATTGGGGTTAATTGTATTTTTGTAACCAATAAATAATTTTTGTGCGTAATTTAACTGGTATAATACATTTAACAATTTTGGTAAAAAAAAAATGACAAATGAATTGAATGTAGAGCAAACAAAAGTTAATGAATGAAAAAAGGCAACTACAAATGTGAACTAATTAATAATAATAATAATAAATATTTCATTTCTTTTGTTTCTTTGTCTTATAGACAATGAATGATATTGTGATTGCAGCAGAATATTATGTCACTAGTGTGGTGAAGATTCAGGTTGGATGATACTAACAAAGAACAGATGACCGAAAATCAGATATGTATGTTGGGGTTGGGGTTGGGGTTGGAGTTAGGTTGGTTTGACTTTGTTCCTCAAGAAAAACCAACCACAGATTGTAAAGCCCCACCTAGGGCAGATCATCATCTCTCACCTTCCTACCATTCTTGTAAATGTTGAATGTTGGAATACTTCCTTATGCTTTCGGCTTCGCCTACTGCTGAGCTCTCCTCCACATCCCACCTTCAATAAAAAAATATTAACACAATGTTATTGTTTTACGTTTTATTTTGACAGGAGAGAGTATACATTTCGATCATAGCAAATCCAATTGTAACCTCAAGCATTTCTAGCTTTCAAGCACAAAATTCAAAATTGTCCTGTAATAACGAAAAAATTAGAATCAAGTCACCCAAAAAAAGATGAATTCATTGAAAAACTGTTTCTTTCTTAATAACATTTAGTAAAACAAGGCAAAAATGTACCAATTTTTCAAACACTAGTAGTAGATTCTCTATATGATATGCTAAATGCATTTCAAATAAGACCACAAATGCATGCAGTATCAGTCTAGTGGCATGAAATGTTTGCTAGGTTAAAACTGCATCCAGGAAGTTGACTGATGGATATTGAACAGAAAGCAAGTCTATGAATGTTGATACGTCCATTCACATTGTTGGTTTGTTGGCTCCTTGAAATGAAAACACCACAAATTTGAGTTTAAAACAACAAAAGATTGAGAGAGGGAGGGAGGGAGGGAGGGAAACAAACTGAAACAATGAAGAAAGTAAAGAAATGGATGGCACAAGTATGCCGAGTTAAAGGTGTCAAAGAATCACCAGGTGAAGATATTGCATCTTTAAAACAATCAAGAATAGAAACTTCCTCCTGCACTTCATTGCTGCACTTTGCATTGTGAGCTTCCTCCTGCCGCAATTTCTTCAATGCAACTTGTGCATGGAAAAGAGATTCAGCAACATCATTATCCCCAGGAAATTCCCTCCGCAAGACCTCATAATCTCTAACAGCTTCTGCCCATCGTTCAAGCTATAAATTCCACAAAATGAGTGGCAAAAATTCAACTCAAACAACAGAAGAACTCAAACAATCCAACTATTCAAATAAACTAATATACATGTATGTATATAGGCAATGATTCACCTTTGCATTTGAGACAGCTCTCCTAAGAAGGGCCTTGGTGTAATTTGGTTGGAACTTGAGGGCTTGGTTACAGTCCTCAACAGATTTCTCCCACAGTCCAAGCTTAGACCAACAAACTGCTCTATTGCAAAAGAGTAGAGAGTTGGACAAGTCATATTTGAGGCCATCCCCATAAGCTGTGCAGGCCTCAGCAAATTTTCCGGAATCAAAAAGATCTTTACCATGGGAACGAGCTCTTGTTACCAATTTCACATTGTTCAGCAACATAGCGATTTCAATGTTGCTATAATCAACCAGACCAGCCTTCCCTGCTGCTGCAACTGCTTTCTCAAACCTGCAAGATACCCACCATCTGTTCTCACTACCTCACTCACCCCAAGCAAGAGCCACATCTATTTTTCTTTTTCGAGAAGATTGATATTTGATAGATTGGAGTTTCACCTTCCAAATGCCATGTCAACCTGGGCTTGGACATAAAGCACATAAGCTTCAGAGAGCATGCCAAAGAACTTTGTTTGCAAGCAAGATGTGGGATAAGCTTCTAATTTGTTGATTCTTGACAGAATAGAGTCCGCATCTTCAAGTTTGTGAAGCTTCAAAGAGGCTTCTGCTTTACAAGCTGTGATCTGTAGATTCAACAGGTTCATGCAGCCTAAATTCCTTTTCCTCTTTTTCATTTTCCTGTCAAATTAGAGAAAATGTAAATTTCAAGTTTGGGTTGTTTTTACCTGTAGAGAAGAATCGGCTCCAGCCACCATGGCTGCATCACATTCTCTCAGTACACTCTTCCAATCGCCAATCTTTCGAGCATCCACACAGCGGTTAAGATGCTTCTCCAATAAAAGCATTTTCTGTAACTCAGTTTTGTCAGGCTGTTGCCCGTGAAAGCAAAGTTGACGACGACCATTTTCAACCTGTCCTAACCTATAGACAATGGAAGGATTAATTATAAAGGAACATTCAAAGACTGTTGCAAGACCATGATTGCATTAACATTATAATAAGAATTAAAATTATCCATGTACCTAAATATAATGTACCGCTCGCACATTCATTGAACAACATGATGAACTAAAAGTTTCTAAGTGTAAAAAATAACCCTGTATCTTATAAATATTGCAACCATTAAGGAAACATCACATGGTTTTTTAACTTAAATCTGAATAGGGAAAAAAATTGATGACAAAATTGGATTCAGAACAAGGCCCTATAGTAACCAAATAATTAAATTAGTCAACAAACTAATTCATTACTGAGCTAGTCAGACACATACAACATGCCAAAAAGAATCTAACTAAAAATACCAAAAATATCATCATAACATGGAGGTCACGTTGTCTTGCACAGATGGGTGAACTTTCGGGTTCAAATCTTGCTACGCCCTGAAATTTAGGGCAAGAATTAAAGGATTCATATGAATTGTAGCTACCCAACCACCAACTAACACAGCTAGCCCAAACAAACTATTTGTCCAAAGCACTCAAATCCAAGAAAGTTGTGTGCGCACCAAAAAAATCCTAATTGTAGGAATTTCATAATCACCCAGACAGCTAGCCTCACTTAGATCCATCAATTACAACTTCTATGCATTGAACATAAACAACCAAAATACCTAAAGATAGTTACAACAACATCTGGGAACTAAATTGTTAAAAACCAATCAACAACCGCACATAAATCAAACAAAAAGCTGGAACAAACAAATCCTACCACAAAGAGAAGCATACAGCAATCCAAACCAATAGAACACAGAACATTAGACCATAGCATTTGTAAAAGAAACACAAACTAATCAAAGGAACAACTTTTGTTTTTTTGCTTTTTTTTCCCAAAGAATACAATAGATGATCACTAACCCAAACAAAGAATTGCAGTTTATAGTTTTTTTCTATCACTCACCTGAGATAAAGAGAGGCCAACCTTTGATGAGCCCTCAAATAGCCAGGGTCCAACTTCACAGCTTCCTCACACTCTCTCACCGCCTCCCCCAATCTCCCCAGCATTGTCAGTGCTGCAGCCCGGTTACTCCTATACGCTGCATTCTCCGGCGACATCACTATAGCTCGATCGTACAACGACAAAGATTCTGAAAAATGTCCTCTCTTATACAACTCATTACCGGCCTTTTTCACCTCCTCTGGATCAGAACTGGACATTGCCCCCATCTTAAACACACCCAACTCTCCGACCAAATGTATGTTTCCGATAACACTACTTGTTTCCAATTTTGCAGCACCACCACAACCTCCTCCTCCTCCTCGAACTATGCTTCCGTGGCCATAGTTAGCAGAGCCCAAACCCAATTTGTCGGATCGGCTTGAACTACGGCAACCCATATTGGATTTCAGAATCTTTCCGGAAGGGCAGATGTTGCCACTTGGGTAATTGACCGTGTTTGGCGACGAGACTGAAGCTGCACCGCCACCACCACTGCCACTGCCACTGCCACTGCCACTACCACTACCACTACTAGTGGTGGTGGTCGTGTTGTAGTGGCTTCCACAGCCTGAATAGATCAAAGGGGAACCGCTAGACATCGATCTCCGATGACCCGGCTTCGAATTTCGAGTTGCAGTAACAGATCGGGGGGTCTCGGAGGCCGTGGGGTTCATATCAGTTGAGCCCGACAGGTCGCCGGAATGGTTGGTTGCATTATTACAATTGGATCTTTTCACATTTGGGAATGGGGTGCTATTATTATTCTTATTATTAGATACTGAACTACACGAACTTGTACTGTTGCTGTTGATGCCACCACCGTCTGAGTGACGGCGAGGTATGAAAGGTAAAACGGGGGAACCCAGATCGAGCTCTCTGAAATCGGGTTTGTTGTGATCAAAACTACACGACTCATGGAATCGATCGGCTAGAGAGTCGATACCCATTTCATGGAATTGCTTATCAGAACGCGACATTACCCTGAATGTGAGTGTGTATATATATATGTGTGTGTGTGTATAAATCACAGAAAAGAAATTCTCTTTCCTTGTTTCGACGGAAGCTGGAAGAAAAGAAAATGTTAACAGACGGAAGGTACAACAAACAAAAGACAAGAGAGGTATCAGAGAGAGAGAGAGAGAGAGAGAGATGAAGTTGGAGATCTCGTTATATAAAAGTAGTAAGCAAAGAATGAATGCAAAGGAAAAAAGGTTGAAAGAAAGAAAGTGGAGAGAAAAAAATTAATGGTTTCTTTCGTTTGCTTTTATTTAGCAGTGACTAGTTGTTGTTGATCTAAGCATTTTGTATTGTTGAATAATTAATGGTTTCTTTCGTTTGCTTTTGCAGCTTCACGAGATGACTCTTCGTTACCCTCCCTCTCTCTGTCTGTCTGTCTGGTCCACTCGTCTCCACGGCAACCCTCTCCTCTTTCTTTACCCATCTTCTTCTCTTACTTTGGGTCCCCTGTTTTAGCCTCGTCGGTGAACATATTATTTTAATATTTTTTTTAAGATAAAAAAAATTAATACCTTGAGATAATTTTTTAAGTTTTTTATGAATAAACTTATAAGAAGTACAGGGAATGAAGTTTTTAAATTTTTTTTTTTTGGGGGGTAAAATTTGTTGATTTTATAAGTATTTTTTTTTTTTAAACTTTTAGAGAGAGTCATTTGAGATTTGCTTATTTAAGTTTCATTTGGTTTTAGATTTTTAGCTTAAAAAGTACGGAAAAATAATATTGACTAGATAAGTTAATAAGACAAAATAGCACATTCAAATCATAATCATTATACTTTTTTCTCTCACAAAAGTAAAAAAACTCAAAAAAACAAACCAAATGAGGCTAAAAAAGTTTCAATACAAAAAAATAGTTAAAAAAGTCAATGCCAAACGAAGATATGTATTTTTAATTTTTTACGAAAAAATATGTAGAAAAATAGAAAAGTGATATGATCCAAATAAATGTACTTATTTAGTGTATTTTTAAACAATTACTAAAATGTCTATTTGCCAAACGAGGCTTTTTAATTGAAAGTTAAAAATTGATAATTGGGCCGCATAAACTAAAATCACATCTTTTTCGGCATTTAGATAATAAGCTTTTTTCCAATTCATTAAAGCTATTTATATCTAATAAGCAAGAGTTATACTAAACAGTCTGATACAAACTTTTAAATTAAATATAAATTAAAATTTGTTTATGTTGAGCTTATTTTAGGGCCGATTTTGGTGATATAAACAGTTCACTTTTTAATACTCGTTGGGTAGAATATTCAAGCAAAAATTTAACTATTATCACATTTGTTTTAAAAAAATGGATAACAATTATAATTCAAGAGTAGTCATCTATTTTTTTCAATACAAATGTATTACAAATATATAATTACCAATGTTCAATCATCTTAATTTTTTTATATGAATATTCTATTTAACGAGTAATAAAAAATGAACAATTTTGATCACTATGGTTAGTCTCAAAATGAGCCTACGAAATCCAAATACAATCACAAATTGAGATAATCAATTTGAAAGAATTCAAACTCTAAATTATAAATACAACTTGGTTTTAGAATTGATTTTTTAATAATTTTTTGACTTTTTATATATAAAAAAAAATTGTTTAAAAATATAGAAAAAATGATTTGAAAACTTGTAGTGATTTTTGATTTTTTAATTAAAAATCTTATTTTCCAAATAAGGTCTTAAAATGAGAAATGTTAAAAACGGTTTCTACAGCTAATGTTAATATTAAAAAGAAAAAAGGTTGAGACCCCCTTCACTCCCTTTAGTTTTGATTGGTCAATTTTTTTTTTTTTTTTTTTTTTTTTTTTTTTTTTCTTCTTACCCAATCCCCAACCTCCATGTGTGTAAGGGGTGAGTGTTTTAAGAGGGTCTAAATCAATGCCCTATTAAAAAAGTGTGCACGGATCTAAGATTTTCACACTGAGAAGGCAAAGTATATATAACTCTCAATCATGAAAATTTATATATTCTTATTTTTAATGTCATATTAATTTCAATCATCACAAAAATTTAATAATATTATCAGTAATTAAACAGTCTTTATCAACATATTTAAGTGTGAACATACATTTAAATATATTCTACTGCCTGCGTAAACGTATAAAAGGAAAAAATTATTGTCTTAAAGGTGAGATTGAACCAATGACAACTGTTAAATTGATCAAAGTAAAAACTATTTTTTGAGTGCAGTCTAACCGCTCATGATTATATACATAGTACATCTATTAAAAAAAAAATTGTATTATAAGACAAAAGTGAACACAAAACGAGAACTAATATTTCATAAAATTTTATTAGTATAATTAATTTTAAAATTTTGTAAGTATAATTAATTTGGTAAGGTAAATACCTATAGTTTTGCAGGCGCTAACACTTACAAAATTGGGGGCGCGAAACCTTATAATATAGAGTGTGAGAGGTGATTTTATAATATTCATTCATCCAAATAAATCTTCAACGGATACTTGCTATGGTTCCTAAAACAAAAGATACTTTGGTTTGATGTGTCGGAATTAGTACTCTGACGATCAAGTTAGAAACTGGTTGAGAAAAAATGGGTTAGGTATTAAAAAAGTGGAGTCAATTTGGGTGATACATACATTCTCTCTTCCATTTATCTTCCTTTTATAGAGGTTTGGTGTAGATATTTCCTATATAATTTGACATGTTTATCATGATCATCACAATGTTAGAGCCCAAGTTCCTATTACACCTCTAGAAAGGGATGGCTTGGGCCCATTTTGATTGGGATAATACGTCGAACTCCCAATTGTATTCAGCATAAATGCTAGACGATAATGTTGGCATGACTTACTTGGCGTGTCACCTAGTTGGCGAAGAGGTTGTTCGGCGTCAAACTTCTGCAAGCAAGTGGGCCTGCTTGGATTTGGGCCCATCAGTGATGGGCCTTAGTGCGCTCTGTTTGCCAAATGTGTAATTTTTATACTCGACTCACATAATTTCCCCCTGAGCTCCTAGTCATCTTGAGTACCGAGTGGCCTGCATGCTTAGCTCATATTGGACCGCTAATTCGGCCGATCTTCTTAACACATGGGTCTCTTCCATTGCGCCTTGAGTTTTGGGCCCGTAGTGGGTATTTCACTGCGTATCTCTGACATGACTGATGGGATCCCATAGAAGATATATATATATCTCCCCATCTTCAGACTTCCTTCACACGCCTCATTTATTGGTTTTTCAAAAACTACCTCAACGCCCTTTCACCTCCGAATAACCCTTCATCTTCTGAAATTCTTCAACTCCGTTTTCTTCATTGAAGTTGCTTCGCAATCCCTTCTCTGAGCATACCTCAAACCCTGCTGTAAGTCTTATGAGCCTATTTTCTTTTTCCATCTTGCCTTTTAAATTTTGCCTTTGCTCTTTGAGTTGTTTTTTTCCTCTATGACTGTCTACGACGAATCACCTAAAAGAGCTACCATCTGAGTCGAAGGTAGTTTCCTTCTGTTGTCACTTCCAGATCCCAGACAATGTTGAGTTGGGACTCATCGGGGATGGAGAAGTTAACCTAGAAATGGCTAACATGAGCAACATTGCTCTGTCCCTGCTAGCCATCGCTTTTTCTTTCCCCTTCATCCTTTGCTTAGGACTACTATCCATACTACGGCTCCTGCATAACCTCTAATCTGGGCAATGGCATTGGCCAACTAAGCATTTATATCCTAAATGGTAGCAAAAGAGAGAGCTTCTTCTCTTTTAATAGTGAAAGAGGAAGCACCTTCATTTGGAGCATGAACCACTATTGACCTAACAAGAAAAGTAAAGGTATGAGAGGGGGGGAACATTGTTAGCTATGGAGAGTGGTTGGGAGTGGTGTGATGAGTATTACTGAGTTATTTGGATTGAAATAGGTTGCTCTTGAATATTTTCACACCTTTTTGTAACTATCACGATGGGAAAAATTCAAACAGCCGTGATTTATACACCCAGTGGGGGTCGACCCCCAGTGAGGTGGCGACCCCCTATTCGCTGAAAACATAAAAAAAAAAAAAAAAAAAACTGTTTTTTTTTTACCAATCCCCCAGTGACACCTCACTGGGGGTCGACCCCCAGCTGGGGGTAGGAAGCTTTTTTGAAATTCAAAAATGCCCCAATGCCGCCTGACTTGTTTAGTCGGATAATTCCTTATCCAGGTTGTTAGTGGTTGGTCTGGCTAGAGGAAGGCCAACAGTTGCTTGGCCTAATGTTATAGAAGCCTTGGAGTTATATTTTTAGTTATTGAATAGTCGTTACAAGCTTAGAGTTCATTTGTTCAAGATTCATTCATTCATTTGCGAAGTAATGTACATAAACAGGAGGGTTGTTCATTCATTCAAAAGAAGCTTACAAATGGGTTTACACATCAAAAGTCGTTCACAAAGTTCAAAATCCCCCAAGTCTATACAAAACACTATTGCACAAAACACAAAAGAAGGACCAAAAAGGAAAAAGGATAACAAGAGTGGGATCAATCTCGGAAAGTGAGCCAAGCTAATAATGTGGCTGTCCTGTGGAATAACGGATAGCCAGTCTTACTGGACTCATCATGATCATCGCTGGGGTCGCTACTATTGTAATAATGATCATTGAAGTAGCCATCAAATTCATCACTCCCTTTATCATTTGCATTACTATTTATGACAATCACATTGAGAGAAGGAGCAACCTCATTATCCTACAAGAAAAAGATGAAATATGAACCGTTAGTGGAAGATCATGGGTGAAAGCAATTTGAAAAGGGATCAATTTTGGGTTTTAAAGAAATAAACCTCATCTAGTAAGTTCAGGAAATACAGATGACGGGAACCTAACCCACAGCCTTAACCCTAGCCCCGACCTTCGTTAGGACCTTGTCTAGGCCCATAATATCGTCCACGGGCATGAGCGTGGCCCGGTGGTCGTCCTTAAGCTCTCTCTAGGCCCCTAGCTTATTTGTTGTCCTGACCGCGACCTCTAGTATGCACTGTGCCATATGCTAGCTCCAAATCCATATTCTAATTGATAGGAAGGAAAAATGCTTCCGGGATACTGTCCTTGGAGGAGTCACTATTATCCAGAGTGTTCGGTTCATCAAAACCGATGGGAGACCCAGTGGAAATGGAAGGAAATCGTCACCATCCGTGGGTAATGTTCAAAAGTAACTCAGAGAAGTGTTAGGAGTGTCTTCGGATGAGTGTGCATGAAGTTGGATGGTTTAGCAATTTCGTAGAACTTTTGGAAAGTGAAAAGTCTAAACAGCCCTGTGTTCATCGGATTAGGCCAGCCGACTATCTTATAATCTGGCCGGTTATTATTATGTCTAGCCTAGAAGATGTGTTGCAGACCATCAGCATGTTTTGTCCAGAGGATTAAAGAATGTGTGTACAATTATTGTCTCCATCATCATCTAAAGTATGGTTGTTTAAGCCTTCATCAAAAAAGGCTTTTGAAGCATTGCAATCCAAGCCAAGTCAGTCTTGAGTCCCGTCGGGTGTAATAAATATATCTCTAGCATCATTTGCTACACTGTTGTGTTGTGTTTTTGTTGCATTTATTCCATTACATGTTGAATTTACCTTATCATATTCGTTCTTTGTCGTGTTTGTCCTAGGCACGTAGTACATGTTCACCTTCGTCTCCCTTCTTCTTCTCATGTTATGAGTGTTTAGAGTTTGTTCCTTCTCTCACGTTCCAGTGTGTTTGGAGCTTGTTTCTCTTTTCACATTGCGACGTGTTTGGGATTTGTTTCGGTGTTCACCTTTGTTGACTATCGATTAGGATTAGAGTTCTCTATCGCTGTGACTGCTAGTCATGTGCGAGTTTAGCATTGGCCACCCTTTTTCCCTTTCATGTTACGACATGTTTGGGGTTTGTTTCTAGGTTCACCTTTGTTGACTGTCAGTTAAGATTGGAATTTTCTATCGCTGTGACTGCCAGTCATGTGCGAGTTTGTCTTTGGCCACCCGTCCCCAATCTCATGTTGTGGCGTGTTTGTAGTTTATTCCCAAGTTCACCTTTGTTAACTGTCGGTCAGGATTGGAGTTCCCTATGGCTGTGGCTACCAATCACATGCGAGTTTGGCTTTAGCCAACCTTCCTCCTCTCATATTGGGACGTGTTTGGAGTTTGATCCTCCTCTCATGTTGCAGTGTGTATGGGGCTTGTTTAAAGGTTCACCTTTGTTGACTGCTAGTCACAATTGAAGTTCCCTATCGCTGTGAGTGTGAAACCCCTAACTTCTGTAAACCCTATTAAGTCCTTTACTTTTAAATTATTTCTTTGAAGTCGCTCAATTTCTTAATTAATTGCAATTTTAACCCTGGGATCAAAATACATGCACCAACGGAAAACTCGCAAACACTAATCGATTTTGGTAACTTAGAAATCATTTCTAATACCATAATACTGATTAATTGACTTCCTAACTATGGAATTACCATTTGAAAACCCTAGGTTTTTCCGATCTTTACCACATTCGTCGGTTGATCGCGTTTTTGTTTGAAACAAGAAATCCAAACCGAATTAGACTCTCTAACCCCAATTTAATTTAATTCTACACTAAAATAAATGTTCCAATTCATAAATTAAACCCAAAGCCCTCATATTTTTCTTAAATCACATTTTGACCCCAAACTAGTACCATTACACACACATATATATACTTGTACCCTTCTTAAATAAATAATTTTGTACACAAATATCTTAATATATATATATATAATCAACAAAAATCTCCCAAATCTAGCACTTGGCTAGCCATCACCTTCTCTAGGCTACAATCATAGGTACTTTAGAGACAAATTCCTTAAATCATGGAAAAAGTATCATTGGTACCCGCAAATCAAGGAAAGTTGTCTTGTACTTGTACCTATCTTGGTTCTACTTAAGCCTAACCCTAACAAGATCATGCCATAATACATGATTAGGCTCCCTAATGACCCATTACATTCTAACTAAATACATCTCAATTCTATTCCATTCTAACCAATGGGCATTTTGGACCTTTTACACCAATTTTATTATAAAAACACCACCACCCTCCACATGTTACACATGTCATACACTTACACACCTAAACATTCAGTTGAGAGAAAGAAAGAAGAGGAAGAGAGTGAATTTTGGTAGTGGAGGAGAGGAAAAGAGGAGAAAATTATGCAAACACTTCACTAGGCAATCAAGTAAGCCACAACACAACTCTGTCTTATTTTTTCCTTTCAAATACATGCTCTTAGAAGTTTTGAACATTCATTTCAGATGTGTTTTGATGGCATTCTTGTGTTAACAATGAGAGAAGTTAAGCCTTGGTTTTACCCTTATTGTATTTCTGTTAATCGGTATAAGACTACATTTTTCCATATCAATCTCTCAGACCTTCCAAAGGCACACGTGCACCTTAAATTTCTGAGTTTAATACATATTATTCATCATGTTTTCATCACAAGAGAAGTGGAAATTTTCCCTAAGTTGACCTCTTTTCTCACCAACTTTCTTATTTCAAGAACTATGCCAGAAAAATCTGTTTTACAACCAACTTGCAAAAATTCTAGAACAATGTATAAAAATCTTCTGGACCTCAATTTTATGTAAAAATCTTCCTTAAGAAATTATCTTTCAAGGAAAATTGGTTTCATTGAAAAATAGTGAGCGGTTTGTAAGAAAATCCAATTTTTGTAACGATCGACGAATCTGGACAGCGCTGGAGTGTTTCTTAAATAACTAAAAATATGGAAAAGCTATCACATTTATGAAACATGTTCGGAAAACTAGATTAAATTCTATACGAACCATAGGAAGGCTAGGTTTGGGAAAGATCTGAAATAGCCCTTTTGATGTTAATCTTTAAATGGTATTGAATCTGAAAATTTAGTTTTGCAAGGGTGTCTTATGCTCTTGTGTTCATGAATATGCTTATTAGTACGTGATCATGTCTTGGTATGATATTGCATGTGTTATGGCCATGTTTGTTATCTTCTTCAATTGATGATGTTCATGCTTATGTGGATATTACTATCTTGTTAAGTTTGTTCTAACTTGACTTAAAACATTAATCCAAACGGAAAACTTAATTGGAGTGGCATTAGGTTTTCGATCACTTGAATATTGAAGAGATGATAATGTGTTATGTATGGATTGATAGGATGTGCTCCCTAATGGAAGGTTAAGTCTTGCGCAAGCGGTTATTGCGTAAACCCTAGAATGTAACGGACATATTTGGACTCTTTGCAATGGTTTGATTCGTGACATAAGGTTGGGTCCAGATGGGACACTCAGGAGGATAAATTTTTTTTGTAAGGATAAAGTTGGATTCACGATGAGAAAACCTTTTCTTTTCGCCATCCCTTTTGAGGCCCTGCGGTTAGCGCTACGCGGTATATAACCGTTGGTAGGCATCCAAGGTTAGTTCTATAACAAAGCAGCAAAAAGGGGAGTTTCGAATATTCCGGTGTCCAATTCTTGTGGTTAAGAGGATGAAATCTCTTTGGGGGATTTCTAGAATACTAACCACTAACATTATAACCTTTGTTATCTTTTTGAATGACATGTTCCTTTCCTCTATTATTAAAATTGCTGCTATTGATTTGAATATCATGCTTCACTACTTGCTTGCTGTAAATATGATGGTGTATTGGATTGGAAAAAATGGACGGGGTGTGTGTGCGTTTACTGGGCATTCAAAGCTCATGGCTTTTCATGCTAGGTATTGAAGACTATTAGACCGATCGAAGGCAAAGCTGAAGCATTTGAGGACGTACAGCTACCCTAGGAGGATTAGAAACTAGTTTGTAAACGTGTTTTGAGATTGTAAGTGATAGATCCCATGTTGTATTTAAGACATGATTTTGTAATTTGTATAGATATAACATTTGTAGCCTATCCTTATACTCCGTCAACTCATGTAGGCCTTGTGTTAATACCTTATCAAGATCAGTCAAAAAGGTAGCTTTGCTATCTAAGGTGGTTGGACTTAGAAGGGAGGCTATTTTGACTCCTCCGACCTTCTTGGGATCTTGCTTGGTTATTAGCCAATGGACTCATTAGTGACATTTCCTACTCTTGTAACCTTAGATAAACCCTGTATTTAATGGTTAATATATTATCTGATGTTCCTGGTTTTTGGGGTGTCACAGTGGGTGCCTGGCACTTGCGAGTTTGGCATCAACCACCTTTTCCCCTTGTCACAATGCGGCGTGTTTTGGGTTTGTTTTGGGGTTCACCTTTTTTGATTGTCGGTTAGGATTAGAGTTCCCTATTGTTGTGACAGTCGGTCATATGGGAGTTTGGCTTCGGCCACCCTTCTCTCTTCTCACATTGAGACGTGTTTAGGGTTTGTTTCGGGGTTCACCTTTGATGACTGCCAATCAGGATTGGAGTTCCCTATTGTTGTGACTACTCTCACGTGCAAGTTTGGCTTCGGCCACCCTTTTCCCCTCTCATGGTATAGTGTATTTGGGGCTTTTTTCGAGGTTCACCATTGTTGACTATCGGTCAGGATTGGAGTTCCCTATCGCTGTGATTACCGGTCACCTGCGAGTTTGGCTTCAGCCGCCCTTCTCTCCTCTGGCCTTTCAGTGTGTTTGTGGTTTGTTTCAAGGTTCATCTTTGTCGATTGCCAGTCAGGATTGGAGTTCCCTATCGTTGTGACCACCGGTCTCCTGCAAGTTTGGCTTTGACCACCCTTCTCTCTTCTCCCGTTGTGGCATGTTTGGGGTCTATTTCGGGGTTCACCTTTGTTAATTGTCATTAGGACTGGAGTTCCCTATCGCTATGATTGCCAGTCACGTGTGAGTTTAGCATCGGCCAACCCTCTCCTTTTTATGTTGCGGTGTGTTTGGGGTTTGTTTCGAGGTTGACCTTTGTTGACTGCCGGTCAGGATTGGAGTTCTCTATGATTGTGACTGCCAATCACGTGCAAGTTTTGGCTCTGGTCGCCCTTTCTATTGTCGTGTTGCAATGTGTTTTATGTTAGTTATGGAGTTCCCTGTTGATGTGACTGCCGATCATGAGCGGGTCTGGCTCTAGCCATATTTCCTCCTTTTGTGTGCAGTGCGTTTGGATTTGCTTTTTTCATGCGTAGATCTTTATTGTTTTTGCATCATTTAGTGTGCTTTATGTCTTTTGCCTAAGGTTTGCCCTTTTCATTTGCCATCTTTATAGCTTTATCCTTGTTCTATCTCGTCGCCTCTCTTGGTGTAGACACCCCATTTTTGACCGTCCTCACGACTTGGATGTGCTTGCAGGTACATTCGGTGACAAGTTTGATTGTTCGCCAAGCGCTCGAATTTTGCAGTGGAACGTCACAGGTTTGAGCTTTCCAAACCCTGTATCCTTTCTGCCCCATTTTTGGACCACGCTTTGGTCCCTCCATAGTGCTTGTTTTGGTGCACTACCGGCCATGAAATGCCACTACCGGCCATTGATAAGGCCTGCCGGCCATCAATGAGGCACTGTAGGCCATCACTGATGGCCGGCCGACCACCAATATTTCAGCAGATATTTTTCAGATATTTTTGAGCTAGCTGTTTGCAGGATAGACCATCTGCACCCACGTGGATGGCTGGATCTCTTCAAGGGGCTTTTGTATCTCCTATATATAGAGCTCATCTTCTTGCATACAAAGGGTTACAAGAATTGAGCTGAGCCAAATTTATCCCTCTCTCTAGAATACTCTGTCTCTATATTTTGTGCTTGAAAGTGTATTTTCTTCACATATTTGTACTAGAACTCTTAGCCAAACACTCTCATATTGGAGCTGAGGTCTCTTGAGGCTTGGTTTGAGGTCTCAAAGTTGGTTTTAGCTCAAGAAAGTTGCTGATTTGTTGCTGTGCTTCAAAGGTAATCACTTTACTCTCTTGAGCTTTGTTTTTGTACATTGGTTTGGCCAACCTTGCATGTTGTTTTTGGCCGAGTTGTAAACTACAAAAACCTCTATTTTTAGTGTTGAAAATGGTAGTTTGAGGTCCTTTTGAGGTTAGGGGTGTTCTCCTCTCTTTTATGGCTTATTGGCTAAGCTTTGTGCCATGTTTAAAAGACTTTAAAGCAATCTCTTTTTGGCCTTTTAACCACTAAAATCCAGGAGATTTTCAGTGGCAAAAACTTGGTTTTGAGGACCAAAATAGGAGGGGGTGGCCTCCCTTCCTTGTTTCTCCTTTGCATGTGTTGATGGCTTGGTAGTTGAGCATGTTTTTCTACCTCCTTGAGGCTCTATCTCAGCATGTTTTTGTGACTCTTTTAACATGTTTTAGCTCTGTTTTTGGCTGGCTTGGCACTTCTTGCATGCTTCTTACACTTGCAGTGTAATCTTGCTTACTAGCCTTGCATGCTTGATGTTTTAGCTCATTGTTCTAGCATGTGTTGGCTCCACTCCAACATGTTTTTGGCCTTTATTTAGCATGCTCTAGCTCTGTTTTGAATAGTTTTGGTCATGCATGCCTTGCCTTGTATAGGTATAGTGTTGTTGGCCCTTACTAGCTTTGAGTTTTAAGGCCATTAGCATGTTGTGATTGTGATGTTTGCATGTTTTGACATCATTTAGCATGTGTTTTCAGCGCATATTACTCCATCACACACTCACATATATCACTCATTCATGATGTTTGAGAGTTATGCCTTATGCCTTGTTTGTGAGTCAATGCATGAACATGATTTTCTTGCCTTTCATGCTACCATCTCAGCACATTTTGGCCACTATTTTGGCATGTTTAAGGCCTATCCATAATTGGTTTGGCCATTTGAGCATTGTATTGCATGGTTCTAGTGTTGTGTCCATCACTAGTTTTAATGCTTAAGTCTCATAACATGTTGTACATGAGTTGTTTGCATGTTAGAGTCTTGTTTTTCATGCCATTTCAGCACTGAAATATCTGTCATCTCCCTCATTTCCTCACTTTTGATTTGCTTTGAGGGTTGGTTAGTCTTATGTTGTGCTTAAGTCATGTGATTGAGGCTCATGCTTAAATGGCTTTAACCCCCTTTTGAGGGTTCCTCCTAGTCAAAGGCATGGCTTCTCTCATGTCTTAAGTCATCTTTTGATTGGCTTTCCTCTCATTAGAGGACTTTCACATTGGACAAACCAACTAAAGAATGGCTTGGTAATGTAAAATGTGTAAACAAGAATTGAATCAAGTAAAACATGTCAAGATAAGCATGTTATGTGTTTGCATTGCATTGTGTTCAATCGGACGTTATATTAAACACAAGGTGAATTGGTCCATTTCATACTCAAAGTGATGAAAATGAGCCAATTCCCTTTGCCTCCATTACCTTTGATTATCCATGATAAGGTTGTGGTCCTAGAGTCTTGTTTGTCTTGCATTTATTAAATATGTGCAAGTTGGATATTTGGTCATCATGCATTGTGAATACTTGATTGATGGTCTTGGATCCAATGGTGCCTCTCCCTTGATGTTTTGAGATGATAAGGAGTGGTACAGTACACACATGTTCTTGGGAGACCCTCCATTTTTCTCCATTTTGTGCTCTGTTGCAGTTTGGTGTCGAAGCACACTAGTGGCCGGCACCCTTTCATTGTTGGCTGACAGAGGCCCACTCTTGGCCAGCAGATGGCCGGCGGCCACCATTCATGGCCGGGAGGCCATTGGTGCACTCCTCAACATTGTTTTGGTAAGTTTCAGTAGAGATTTCTTAAGGACACCCTGCAAACAGAGCCTCTAAAGAGCAGACCGGAGAGCTTTTCGGGACGAAAACCGAGCATGCATCTTCGACTTCTTCGAACAGAGCTGAGGCAGCATAGTTTAATGCTTTACTTGTTAGTTAGCTTGAATTTGTAACTTAATTAATTAATTTGTTCATTAGTTAAAGTCTTGTAATAATTAGTAAGTAGTTCACTAGTTATTCGATTTGGTTGTGTAATAATTAGTCTAATTAGATTATTAGATTAGTTAGCTTAGCTTGTTTATTCGGACCCTCCGTCGCGAGGGCATAATATTGTAATAAGCGTGTGTGTGTGTGTGTGTGCATGTCTTCCAACCCCACTTCTTTCTCCCTTTCACTTAACTACTTTTGATGGTTAGTTTTAGGGCATTTTTCAATTAGCATACCTTATGCTTTGCATGTTTGCATCATTCATTTGCATTGCATACACCAGGCTCGGCGCATCATTCAAACTGCATTGTATTTCAATACACTTACTTGAATACATGTTTCAAAGCATGTTATCAAGTGTTGCATTCATATGCCATCTTAGATAGCCGAGCCTACTTAGTTGCATTTTTGCGTGCGTTGCATTAGGCATCTTAACATAGCTAGGATCATGCATGATTTCTAACTAGTTTTCTGTTTTGGCTCGGAGTACACTGTAAGTGTTTACACTTTAGCATACTTGCATGAGTGTGAGTGTTGCCATGATAGCATACTTGCCATGAGGCTATGTGCTTATGTGATTAACTGCATGAATGTTTGTGGATGAAGGCTTGATTGCCTGAATTGGAATAACTCGATGATTGTGAGTTTTAAGCCCACTTTGTGAAATGGCAAAATCATGTTTTGAAGTCCACTTGAGGGTGAAAAATCCGCGCTTTAGCCTACTTACGAGTAGCACTTTCAAACCATTTTAAAAAATAAACGTGAGTTGTTTTGTTCCAACTCTCGTGATTAAGTCTATACTTGTATGTGCTTGTGAGCATCACATAGAAAGTTAGCTAATAATCAGAACAAGAACACATGTGTTTATCAAACAACACATCATGCTTAGTAGAGGCCGATCCTTTGATCGGGCGAGCGGGGGTGCTCATTTCAGGACCTTCCCTTCTCATACCCAAGTTCCCGAGCTGAGGCAACTTTGGTGATGACGGACACGTGGCCTTTGGCACGAGTCAGGGTTTCCTAAATTTCCCAAAAAACAAAATATTTATGTGGCGACTCTGTAATCTGGCAAAGTAGTCCATGTTTGGCGCTTTTTGATTCAAAATTGATTTTCCAAAACCAATTGCCAGATTTGGACTCTTTGGTGTTTATCAGTCTCACATTGCACTTTGTGAGATTAGATTCAGAACCGTGACAGGAGTCCGAATTGTAGTAAGAGCAATTCGCGTCTTCTTCGAAAGGGGGGCGTGCGGAGAAAGTCGGGTGCCACAGTTTCTGGCGACTCTGCTGGGGATTTAGAGAACTTGACTTGAACTCATGATATGTTGTTTTTATTTACACTTATGTGTTTCTATGCATTGCATGTGCATTGGTGCGCCTATGTCATAGTGTTTGCCATCTGTTATTCCTGAACAGTTTGCTGGAGGCTTGCTTGGAAAAGCGTGCCGTAAGGTTGACGGGTTGTGGGCTCTGCCACGATGGGAACACAAACCTTGGATCTGGATCACCGCTGTACCGTTTGATCCTCCTTTCATTTCTCGGTGTTAGGTGCGGAAGGTATATTAGGTGGTCTTGTTGAGGTACCCTTTTTTTTGACCATTTGACCTAGTTGCATATCGGAAGCCATAGAGACCATTCCAAACTAGGACAGGTTGCTCACTAGAATGTAGGTTGTTTGAAACCGCATGCGTGCGTAATGAACCCTAGCTCTTAACCAAATAGGACAAGGAAACCCTACCCCACCATAGGGGCGTTTTGGCTCTCACTTGCTTGGTATGTGCTATTAGGATGTATCTCTACAGGATGTATGTATCAGTTGCAAGTTTGGATATCAGTCGAGGACATCAGTGTTTGAGCATATCAGTTTTGAGGCAGAATATTTGGGGGCAGAAATTAGTGTTTGAGTACAGATTGTTCAGCTTATGAATATCAATTGTTTGTTGTCTTTATATAAGCCAAAATGCTGTCCGTTTTATGATTGTTGTTTCCCTTTTTTGCTTTATTTATCTTTTTGCAAGGTAGTATTTTCATCATTGCTTCGGACGAGGTAGATACCCCCCAAGCACTCTGGACCAAACTTGGGAGAATTCATCGATCTGAGGATCTAGTTGACGAACAACCAGTGTTTGTTTCATTACCCCCAGTTACGAAACGGAGGTCATCCAGGCACAGATCATTAGTACAGCAGTCGCTAGTTCAGCGGTCGTTATCTACCTCACCTGTGCGCAGTTGGGCTGAGATATCTGCTTCCACCTCAGAGAGAGGCTACACATCTGTTCAGTCAGATCAGCACTTTACAATCAGTATGGAGGACATGATGTGTCAGCTCCAAGAGACCATGCAGGCTATGCAGCAGGATGCTGCTCGTTAAGCAGAGGTTGTAGCTCAACAGGTAGAACTAATTGCTAGGCTTCAACAACAGCAGCAACCACAACAAGCCGGAGCATCTGCTTCGCATCCACCCCCACCCCCACCTAGGGTTCTGACACCCGCAGATACAACTACCATCTAGGAGAATACAGACGTTCCAACAGGGTCGATCCTACCACCAGTCCTACCACAGACTTCAAAGATACCGGCCTTCTCAATAGATACACCGTTCGAATCTGAGTCCGATCCTACTGCTCTGAAAGTCAGTAAGCTTGAAAAGCTGTTTAAATGAGCTTGGGGAGTTAACTCAATCCTGGACATAGAAGATGGATACACGGAATCAGCGGTGACATTGCCGAATAGGTTCAAGATGCCTTACATATTTCGCTTTGACGGCTTGGGCGATCCTATGGTTCATTTGAGGCTATTTTCTGATGTTCTGCACCCAATGGGCTTGACTAGACTCTTGAAACTCTTTCTCTTCGGTTGGACCCTGTCAGGTATTGCGGCCATCTGGTATGCCAAGCTGGAGGATTTAGTGAAAAGAAGTTGGAAGGAAATGGCTGAGGCCTTCATTGCCCAATATGCTTACAACACCCAAATTGAGGTCACGACCAGTGATCTCGAAGCGACCAGGCAAGAGCCGAAAGAGGGCTTTTCTGACTTTGTCACTCGATGAAGGGCCAAGGCCTCCATGATGACAACTCGACCACCCGAAAAGGATCAGATAAGGATGGTGGTGCGCAACTTGCAACCCAAGCTAATGCAGACTATGATTGTCTTACCTCTCCCCACCTTTGTTGACTTGCACGAGATTGGGGTACAGATTGAAGATGTATGAAGCAAGGTCTGATCGACCAGGAAAGGGAGCAGCCCAAAAGGGCATTTACATGCGGTTCGAATGCAGCTACAAGTAGTAGTGCTGTCGCAAGAACTTCTGACGTCGGCATGGTCACCACTACGCTAAAAACAGTTACACCCTTCACCAGTGCATCCGGAACCAGCTCGCAACCAACAAAAAATCCACCCCGGGGCCAGAGGACTTTTACCCCGCTGTATATGCCTTTGTCCAAAGCCCTGGGGGTTCTAATTTGAACGGGGCACCTGAAACCTCTGGAACCACAGCCACTACCAAATAACCTCCCTCCAACACATAACCCAGCCAAATATTGCGCCTTTCACCAGCAACACGGTCACGACACTGACCTCTGCTTCAGACTGCGTCATGAGATCTAGGATCTCATGACAATAAGGTGATTGCACTTCCCGACAAGCCAAATGTCACTACTAACCCTCTCCCACCACATAACAACCCCCCTCCTCCACCCAGGTAGATAAACCTGATCCAAACCATGGCCATCCCATATGACCCTAGCATATACATCACTCCATCCCACCTACCCAAGCCTGAGGTGTTCATCCCAGATAGCATAGACTTGTGCATGGTGAACACCTCCCTAACCCAGCCCAAACCAGTGATGGTGACTGTCGAAGACAAGACTGGGGTGACTTTAGAGGAGAATGAGAATCTTGGTTCAGAACCTGAGGGATTTGGGAGCTTTATTGAGGTAGCGTACAACCCGTGTGGTTATATTGTGTCAACAGACCGGGCTAAGCTGAGGGTAGAGTTGCCAACCGGCACAGAGGTACATGTTGTTCGGGAAGATAGCCCGAGTCAGGGGCTGGATGATTTAGCAGAGCTGGAGGAGGATATCGCTAATCTGCAGTTCTTTAACGAGCAGGATCCGGGGGATGTGAGCATCAATTGGTTCGACCTGAATGGAGCAACAGAGCTACATGGTGGCTCAGTGATGAGCCTGATATCGATGAGGGATCTCTACCTAGGCAAAAACTGTCAGAAATAAGAACATCTACAGTGGCCGGAACGGCCGAGGATCAGGGAGAAACGTCGGAGAGCATCGGTGTTGAGAATTTTGCTCGGGATTTGGGCAGTTTGAGTATAGTAGACACCAAACAAGAAGCTGCATTGAAGCGGATTGAACAAGAGAAAATCAAGAATGATAATAGGGCTAGAAAGCCAAGGCACCTGAGGGGGCAGAATGTGTTGAGAATACGGGAACAACTACAGCGGGATCGGATAGTTGTCTGTCGGTTACTGAGGGGATGTGGTGGGAAGACGACGACTTGTGTCTCGCCCATACAAATGAAGACTGGGGTCAGAACCAACCAGATGACACCTAGTACACCGAGGAGGTTGACCATATGACCCAAAGTGGCCGGTACTTCAAGCCCGCACACTTGGACCAGCCGGAGGCGTCCGGGAAAGACAAGGAAGCAGAGAGGCAGAAAGAAAAACTGCTGGAGGAGGAAGCTATACTGATGCAGCTTAAGAAAATTCAAGCAAACATCTCCATCTGGGGACTGCTTATGGCCTTGAAGGTGCATAGACAGGTCGTCCTTTCAGCCATGGACAGGGCCAAGCTTTCGATTGATACAACGCCCGAGCAGTTGGTAGGATTGGTGTTCCCGAGTGGAGCTTCACCGACTTTAACCTTCGCAAACAAAGAACTACCACCTGAGGGCTCTGATCATAACAAGCCGCTATATATCTCTGCGAAGTGTAAGGAGAAATGGATACAGGTTGTTCTAGTTAATACGGGAGCTGCAATCAATGTATGTCCGTCGCGAACGTCATATGCTATCGAGTTGAAGCCCGCAGATTTCACACCAACAGCCCATGTGATATGGGCTTATGACAACACCAGTTGGGAGGTGATGGGGGCAGTACAGATCAAAACTCAGGTGGGCCCAGGACAGCAGGACATCGAGTTCCATGTCTTGGATGTTCCAGCCACCTTCAATCTACTACTTAGACGACCGTGGTTACACCAGGTGAGGGTTGTCTTTTCCACCTTACACCAGATGCTGAAGTACACCCAGGGGAAGGGGGGTAGCAATAGTTTTTGGGAACTCCTCAATACATCTGCCGCTAGAGGTTTCTACACCAGTTCTGGAAATTAAGCACGGCGTGGAGGATGTGATTTTGTTAGGATTCACCTTGGCTGAGGCTCGGGTTGTACAGGATATTCTGGCTGTTGATTTGGAGCTGTACGTCAGTGCACAATCTGTTTACCTCATGAATAAGCTTCAACACATGCTCGGAATGGGATTGGGACGGAGTGTGGGCAGAAAGGTGTCGCTGCATTGGCCGAAGTGCCACACAATCCTTATACCTTTGGTTTAGGTTATTCGCCTACCAAAGAAGATTGGGCAAGGAAATGAAGGGAAATGGCCGGAAGAGCCAAGGCTAAGAAAGCCGGGGAAGCACTACAAGCTTGTGTAAAGACCTATCCAAGGAACCCTGAACAGACGCTTTGTTCGGGAGGGGGAAGACTTCCCATTTTGTGGCTTTCCGAAGCCATGGTTGAATTCAGAGAAGCGGCGCTTGCCCGGCTTCGAGATCTTTTTTGACCTTTAGTTGTCAGGGGATGAAGTTGCCGACAAGTAGACTGACCCACCAGTTGAGACTGAGCAGTGCAAGGAAGATGAGTTCGAGGGCACAGAAATTGAGATGGGGGTAGCGCTGGCTTGTCTCCTCTTAGATCCTCAGATTACACCAGAGTGCTTGGGGGATAACTTCTCAGTTTCCTTGATTGGGGATCAAGCGGCTGTGGGCTCTTCTTTTGGCATTTTAGATCCATCGCACCCTCCCTCGTCTGGCAGTATGAGGAAGACTTTTTATCTAGCAGTTCTGAGTCGGGTAGTGAATCAGAATCTGATTCCACAGAGTCTATGGAGTCGGAATCAGATTCTAGTTCGTCTGAGTCAGAGTCAGGTATTCCTGGGGTTGATAACCCGGATGCCACTATCCAATCCAGGTCGTCTTTTTCATTTTCCTTTGAGTCTGTTGTAACCAAAGAATCAGACAAACTGGATGTTATTAATGAGAATGGTGCTGCTATGGCTTCTGAGTACTTTTCTGTGCCTTTAGTTTATTGCATTAATCAGGACTTTCAAAACTTTGATGAAAACGACGAGGAAGAAATTCCTCCAGTTTTGAAACATTTGCCTGATCAAGAGCAGGAGAGGTTTGTAAAACCTTTGGTTGATGAAATCACCTCAATTAATGTTGGTACTGAGAAGGACCCGCGGCTGGTCCAGATCGGGTCCACGTTGTCTTCAGAGGAGTGCGAGCGCTTAGTCGCTTTATTAAAAGATTTCAAAGATGTTTTCGCGTGGTCCTACGAAGACATGCCTGGAATCGATCCTGAGATTGTACAGCACCAGATCCCTCTTGGCCCAGAGGCCCAACTTGTTAAGCAGAAGCTCTGAAGGATCCGCCCAGACTGGGCTCTGAAAATCAAAGAAGAGGTCACCAAGCAGATTGATGCAGAGTTCCTGTTAGCATCTGAGTACCCCACTTGGTTCGCCAATATAGTTCCGGTGCCGAAGAAAGACGGCAGAATTCGAGTATGTGTGGACTTCAGAGATTTGAACAAAGCCAGTCCGAATGATGACTTTCCTTTGCCGCATATCGACGAATTGGT
This sequence comes from Camellia granthamiana, assembly GCA_036172215.1. Classification (NCBI taxonomy): domain Eukaryota; kingdom Viridiplantae; phylum Streptophyta; class Magnoliopsida; order Ericales; family Theaceae; genus Camellia; species Camellia granthamiana. Next base: position 78,077,733 of record CM069907.1, on the reverse strand, counting down.
GGACTTCACTGCTGGGCATGCGCTGCTCTCGTTCATGGATGGGTTTTTAGGCTACAATCAGATTTTGATGGCAGCCGAAGATAGGGAGAAAACTGCTTTCACTACCCCGTGGGGAACTTACTATTATAGGGTGATGCCGTTCGATTTGAAGAATGCTGGGGCTACGTATCAACAGGCTACAACCACAATCTTGCACGATATGATCCACAAAGAGGTCAAGGTGTATGTGGATGACATGATTGTCAAGTCCAAGGAAAGGCAGGGCCAATACACCGCCTTGAAGTAGTTTTTTTCAACGAATCAGAGAGTATCGGTTGCGACTGAATCCTCAGAAATGTACTTTCGGTGTTATAGCAGGGAAATGCTGGGGTTCTTGATCACACAGAGGGGTATCGAGGTCGATCCTTCCAAAATCAAGGCCATCTTAGAAATACCACCACTGAGGACTAAAAAGGAGGTGCGAGGCTTTCTGGGTAAAGTACAATTCATAAGACAGTTTATTGCAAAATTAACCTTGACTTGTAAACCGCTGTTTGGTCTCCTGAAGAAAGGAAAGAGGTTTCAATGGGATGAATGATGCCAAGTTACTTTCAAACAGATCAAGCAGTATCTATAGAACCTACCTGTGTTGTCGCTGCCAGAGCCGGGGAAACCGTTGATTCTGTATCTATCAGTGACCGCCACGACAATGGACTGTATGCTTGCGCAAGAATCTGAGGATAAGGTGGAGAAGGCTATCTACTACCAGAGCAAGAAAATGCTGGAATACAAGACCCGCTACACTCCGCTAGAGAAGACTTGTCTGGCCCTAGTATGGGCTACCAGGAAGTTGAGGCACTACCTGTTAGCTCACTATGTAATACTGGTTTCGAGATTAGATCCCATCAAATATCTCTTCGAGAAACCAACACTTACGGGGGTAGGCTAGCTCGTTGGTTGCTTCTCCTCTCCAAATTTGATTTGAAGTACATGACGCGCAAGTTTGTGAAAGGGAGAGCTGTAGCGGAGTTCCTAGCTGAACACCCAGTGCAGGGAGACGAAGCAGTAGACTATCCGTTCCCGGATGAGGCCATCCTGCAGCTTAAGGAAGAGGTCTGGACTATGTACTTTAACGGAGCATCTAATCAGTACGGGTATGGGATAGGGGTGTTGCTGATAGCAGCCGACAATTCCCACATACCCTTAGCTTTCAAACTCTGGTTCAAAGTATCGAACAATGAAGCAGAGTATGAGGCATGTATCGCTGGCTTAGAAGCCGTCCTGGAACTAGGGGCAAAAAGGTTGGACGTCATCGGTTGGACGTCATCGGGGACTCGAACCTTGTTGTATCTCAGGCGAAAGGAGACTGGAAGGTGAAGGAAGAAAGGATGAAATTCTATCGTGCTAATTCCCAGGTTTCAGAAGTTAACCTTCACCCATCTATTGAGAGAGAGCAACAGGTTCGCAGACGCTTTATCAGCTCTATCTTCTATGATAGACATCCCTTTGGGAGTCCGGATGCGTCCAATTATCATTGAACAGCGGCATGTGCGGGCCTACGAGCTGATTGCTGCCATAGATGAAGTACAAGATCAAAACCCCTGGTATCATGACATCTGGAACTTAGAAAATGAGGCTTATCCACCAGGGGCAAATGCCAAAGACAAGAGGGCAATAAGAAGAATGGCTGGTCAGTTCATCGTCTACGGGGGTAAACTATACAAGCAGGGTCATCTTGGGATGCACAAACTGTGTGTTGATGCTGAAGAATCTAAGCACCTGATGGAGGCCATCCATAGAGAAAAGTACGGAGCGCACATGAGCGGGGTGATGCTAGCCAGCAAAATTCTCAGATAGGGTTATGTAGACATCCCATTTTTGACCGACCTTAAGACTCAGACGTCACTGATTGAGCGTTCGGTGATATCGCATATTGTGCTCGTTCAGAAGTTTCAGAGTCTCAGCTGCGAGCCTTGCCTCCGGACTTCCGGGCTTTTTCGTGTCTTGCCTCGGTTTGCGAACCAGGCTCCGTTTTCTCTGTTTTCTCTTCCCGAAGGGAAGGAGAGGTCTTGTAGATCATCTCTCAGTGGCCGCAGGCTACGTTTCATGGTCGTAGGCCATTTTTCCCGTTTGGAGCCCGGTTTCCGATTTTTCAGAGCCGATGGCCGTGTGCCTCGGTTCGGGACCGCTTAACCACCTCTGTTTGCTCCGGTTTTTGGCGTGCATCTTTTTTCCTCCCTTTTGAGGGATACTGTGGTTTGAGAGATCAACTTCGTGGTCGAACACCCCTTCTGGTGTCTAATAGTCAGTTTTCGGGGCCCCGGGCTGCGCGTTTTGGCCCCCGAACCTTCATTTTGCATCAGTTTTGGTTCATTTTTGGCGGGGACCTCTGTTTCATTGTTAGAGAGGCCGTAGAGGGGTGGGAGGCCAGTAATTGTTCTGACAACCAGTTTTATTCCTTCATCGCCCTCCGTCGCCCGTTTTTCTCACTTCAGAGCCAATGTTGACCACCCTAAGGCCACTTTTTCTTGCCCTAAACCACATATTTGTGTTGTAGACACCTGGGAGGCCACCAATATCATATGGCCGGCCAGTAATTGTACTTGAACCTTTTGAACCCCTTTGAAAAGTGGGTTGTTCTCTCTCCTGGTTCACATTTCCAGGATTTTGACCACATGGCTGTGTTGAGCACACATAGGAGGCCACCAATATGTGGTGGCCGACCACTAATCTAACTTGACCTTTTTGACCCTTGGCCGGCTGGCCATGGGGAGGGCCGGCCGGCCACCTGCAACCTGGATAATGGGCCGGCCTTCCTCCTCTCTGTGAGTACATTCCAAATATGTATTTTGTTTCCCCTCAAATTTTGTATCCGGGGGCCAACGTTTTGGGGGGAAACTTGAATTGTTTTCCCCCCCTTTTCTCCCCCTCTTTTTCCTATATAAACAGCCCTCCCAGCTGTGTTTAGGGGTTAGAAAAATTGCCTAAGGCTCTTGCATTACACTCCCTCCTCTCCCTCTCTTCCAACCTCCAAACCCTTAAGTTTCCTACACCCTTTACTCTACAACCCATAGCACCACTCCTCCTCACTCCATTCCAGCAGCTTGAGGGCCATTTCCAGAGGCAAGGAGCACCTTTTCTCAAGTCAAGAGGCTGTTGAAGTTTGATCTACAAGGGTAAGCTTCATTTCCCTCTTTTTTGCCCATATTTTGCATACTTTCTAAGCCATACATGCTTGCATTTTTGGGCTCCGACCCTAACTGAAAATAGTCTTATTTTGAGGCCTTTTTCATGTTTGTTTTAGGGTCTCTAGCTACCACTTGCTTCTTTACTTCTCTTGTATGCCTCTTTCTTGCATAGTATTTTAGGCCTACTTGAAAACTGTTTCGAGCTTGGTTATAAACTGAAGAGTGGCTTATTTTGAGCCCTTCTTCAACATTGTTTAAGGGATCTTCACTGTTTGAGGCTTCTTTTTTCCACTTGCCTCTTTATCTCTCTTTCGGCCCTATTTTTGCATGTTTTGTCAGCCCCTTGTGTTTATATTTTTGGGCTCTGGTCCAAACTTTAAATAGCCTTATTTTGACCCTCTCTTCATGTTTGATCAAGGGTCTTTTGTTGTTTGAGGCTTCCTTTTTGCTCATTGTGTTTAAACCTCTTTTTAGGCCTTATTTTGTATAGTATTTTAAGCTTGCTTGTGTACTGTTTTGGGCTTGTTCATAAACTGTAAAATATCATTTTTTGGGCCCCTCTTCAACATTGTTGAAGGACCCTCCTCTGTTTGCGGCCAGCAACCATCACTTGCTTCTTTGTCCCTATTTTGGCCTTTTTCTTGCATAATGTTTTAGGCCTGCTTGTATTTATTTTCGTGGCTTGTTGTAAACTATAAAGTGCTTCATTTTGAGCCCCTCTTCAACTTTATTGAAGGGCTCTTGGCCATTTAGGGCCAGAAGCTGCTACTTGCTTCATTATCTCTCTTTCGGGGCCATTTTTGCATGCTAGCTTAGTCCTATTTGTGTTCACTGTTTGGCCTTGCTTAAAGTTGTAAATATGCTTGTTTTGGGACTATCTTGATTCTGTCTTTAGACTTCATGTTCAAATAATGCACGCTTTGCATAGCCATAGGTCATTCCATGTACCTAATTTCATGTTTCGGGTCTCATTCCATGCATCGGGTGCCATGTTTCTATGATTCGGGGCTGTTTTGCATCATATTTTGCTACTGAAATTTGCATGCTCGTATGCCATATTCCATGCCTTGCCATGCTTTGTTAGAGTGGCATTTGTGCCTTAGGTTCGGTCCTCGGTTTGCGTGCATGTGTGCACGCATCTCGAGTGTCTCATTTTCATCTAATGGCCTCCTATGTGAGTGTGGCTGAGGTCCATTCGTATTAGTGTAAGTCCATTATGCATCGTGTATGCCATTTCATTTCATAGCATTGTGTATGCTAGGTTGTATGTTAGCGCATTGTGTATGCCATGTTACCTCGTGCATCGTGCATGCCATTTCATAGCATTGTGTATGTTAGGTTGTATCTTAGTTGCATTCATGCATGCCATGCATATTGCATTGTGTTTGGGATAGGAGTTAGCCCGAGCACGGGAAACGAGGTACGTTTCGTACTTCGAGTGACGGAACGTGTCTCAATTCCCTAGTCACTGACACTCCGGATTACCCATGATGGAGTTTAGGTCTTGTTGTGTTTTCATGTGCATTCATCCCATATTGAGTTGTGCAATTCGACTCCTCGGCCATCATGCATCGAGATGCGTGATTGGTGGCACGAGGATCGAGGCACGCATACATATGTGAAAATACATTGCCATGCCCCCTTTCTTGCTCTCTGTTGCAGCAAATCAAGAATCAGCAGCCTTCCGGAGTTGGGCACGCATTCCAAGAACAATTGCAAACAGAGGCTAATCGGGGCATCGCAGTGGATTTCCGCACAAGGCAACTCAAAACATGCATCATCCATCATCCGAAGCAGAGTCGAGGCAGTCCCTAGCTTGCATGCTAGTTTATTGCTTTCCTAGAATTAATTTGTTAATTAATTAGGGTTTTGTATTTATTCGGACTATAATAATTTATTCGGGACTGTATTATTTATTCGGACCCTCCGAGCGAGGGCAATGTTGTAATAAGTGTGCGTGTGTGTGATGTATGTCTTCCAACCCCACGTCTTTCTCCCTTTTATTTACCAGCTTATGGTGGTTAGATTAGGGCATGTTTCAATTAGCATACAGTATGATAGCATGTTTGCATTCATTCATCTGTTTTGCATGCACCGGGCTCGGTGCATCATACTAACTGCATTTGTATTTCAATTCCAAGTTGAATACTTGTTAGCTGTTGCATCTCATATGCCATGTTTAGAATAGCCGAGCCTACTATAATTGCATTTTTGCATGTGTTGCATTAGGCATTTCTGTATATTTAGGATCATGCATGGATTTCTAATTAGCTTCTATTTTGGCTTGGAGTACTCGGCAAGTTTTTATGCTTTAGCATCCTTGCATGCGTGTGAGTGACTGCCATGATATCATGCTTACCATGAGGCTATGTGCTTATATGATATAACTGCCTGAATGCCTGTGGGTGAAGGTTGGGTTATTTGGATTGGAACAAATCATCGACTGTGAGTTTTAAGCCCACTAGATAGTGGCAAAATCATGTTTTCTTAAGCCCACCTGAGGGTGGCAAATCCACGTCTTAGCCTACTTGCGGGTAGCACCATCAAACCATTTTCAAACAAACAAACATGAAATGTTTTGTTCCAATTCAGGCGATCCAGTCTATACTTGTATGCTGTGCGCATCACGTAGTAATCCTAGGTTAATAACCGGAATAAGAACGCATAATGTTTTCAAAACTAGATATCATGGTTAGTAGAGGCCGATCTTTGATCGGGCGAGCGGGGGTGCTCACGAAGTGACCTTCCCCAATCGTACCCAAGTTCCCGAGCCGAGGCAACTTTGGTGATGACGGACACGTGGCCTTAGGCAACGAGTCAGGGTTTCCTAAATTTCCCAAAAATAAAATATTTAGGTGGCGACTCTATATCTGGCAAAGCAGCCCATGTTTGGCACTTCTTTCAAAAAAATCTGTTTACTCAAAACGATTTGCCGGATTTGGACTCTTTGGTTCAAATTAAGAACCGTGACACAAATCGAGTCCGAACTGTAGCGAGGTCCCTCGCGGACTTGTTACAGGTTACTACTGGTCAACCATGGAGGAGGATTGTATTGGCTTTGTTTGGCAATGCCACAAATGCCAGATCCATGCAAACCACATGAACATTCCGCCGTCTAAGCTGTACAACATGACTTCGCCATGGCCATTTTCAGTCTGGGGGATTGATGTGATTGGGGCAGTTACTCCAAAGGGGTTAAATGGGCATGAGAATATTCTGGTGGCAATAGATTACTTTACAAAGTGGGTTGAAGCCCAATCCTATGCCGTGCTGAAGGCATCACATGTTGCTAAGTTCATCATGAACAATATTATCTGTCGCTGTGGAGTCCCGAATGAGATTATTTCGAACAATGGTTCGCACTTCAAGAAGGAGGTGATCAACTTGTTGGAGAAGTACAACGTGGCTTTTCATAAGTCATCCACATATCGGCTGCAAACCAACAAAGTTGTTGAGGCCGCCAACAAGAACATCAAGCACATTTTGCAGAAGATGATGGAAACCTACAGAGACTGGCAAGATAAGCTGCCATTTGCTCTTTGGGGCTACAGGACTTCAATTCGAACTTCTACTGGGGCAACTCCATATTCCTTGGTTTATGGGATGGAGGCTGTTCTGCCGATTAAAGTTGAGGTTCCGTCATTGCGGGTAATGGCTGAGTGCTAGATAGCTGAGGCAGACTGGCAGCAGAGCAGGTTCGAAGAACTTATGCTGCTTGACGAGAGAAGGCTAAAAGCACTGTACCACATCCAGGGTTATCAACGTAGAATCGCCCGGGCTTTTAGCAAGAAGGTTAAGTCCAGGAATCTGAAAAGAAGGGGATTTGGTGCTCAAAGACAACCGAGCTCCCATCCACAACCCTAGGGGCAAGTTCAGACCTAATTGGACTGGTCCCTATATCATCAAGTCTATCTGGTCGAGTGGAGCTGTCGTTCTTATGGGCCTAGATGGCCTAGAGTTCTCCTAGGTGATCAACATGGACAAGTTGAAGAAATACTGGCTCGCTAGGCCGAAAATCTGAAAGGGTGACCTAGGCAAAAGTTAGAGCATAGAAAATTTGAAATAAGAAAAACTAAGCTCGCAAGGTTGAAAACCCAGAAAGGGCGGCCTTGGCAAAAGTTAGAGCTCAAAAGGAAAGTGTTAATACACGAGTGAACCCGAACCGAACTACGTAAGGCTTGATTCCGATCTTTGGGATACGTAGGCAACTTCATTCTGAAGTCTAGCTATAAACACTTCCAAATCGACTTTGTCCATGTGATCATGTTGGTCATCTTTATCCATTCTGCACTCAAGAGCTTAGTTGTAATCTCCAGTGCAGTGTCATTTAAACTAGGGGCAACTTTCCAGTTGATCGAATCCGAGGTTGTACATCTCAGTGATAGACCTCGGGCGTGTCCAGTTGTGATCCATTTCGAAAATGGTTTTGAAAAGTTTTAATAAAAGTTGATTTTGTTCAAATTAATCTTTTTACGACTTTAGACCATTTTTGGACCAAACGGAAAATTTTCAGTACCCACAGCCTTCAATTTCATTGATTTCAATACAGAGTTCTCCTACTCTTGATACAAGTTGAAGTTGCTTTTTATTACATTCATAAAGAAAACTTGAAAGTACAAATTAAAGCAATAAACTCGGGGCATAGTCAGGCGTTCCTGCGCCCCCTCCCAGAGCTTGTGGAAGCTTCTGACACCAAAGTAGGCCCTGTTTGTGCCTCGTTTTCAAGCCAAGTTATGCACTCGCCAGAAAGGGCACAACTGAAATAGGAAGCAGGAGCCAGAAGTTCTTTTGTTCTCCATGTTGTGGCATACCGAGCTAGCTGTGAGCCTCGGATCATAAATGAAGCTGGGTACTCTATCCCTTCTTCCAAGCAAGTCTGGTCATGCCCGAACTGGCGCCGGAATCAGAATGGGAAGTAGAAGACACAGTGTGTCAAGCCAACCAACTAAATGCTAGGCTACCGAGACATGTTGTAGCTCATCTCAGGTAGATCAAACCAGGGGCAACACTAAGCAATGTCAACTGCAGATCTGCTGCACATCCAATGGCACCACCATCCCTCGTTTGGGAAGTCAACCAACTGAGGAGGGAAGAAATAACTGCGTGCTGAGTATGCTGCGCAAGCGTCCACTACTTTCAATTTCTCTATCAGCCATACCTGGGGAGGGATGAAAAATAAGAGAGATTAAAGAATAGAGAGGTGTACGAGGAGAGAAAAGTGAGAAAAGGGTTTGAGAGAAAAACAGAGCCTAAGGGCCGAGTGATGTGAGATACACATGTGAGAAGGGTGGGAAACATTACCTACAGCAGTAGTGGACTCCCCGTAAACTTGGTTGTCTCCCGACGGTGGAAGGCATCCAAACCCATCAAAGTCTCGGCTAGTGTCATGCCAATGCAGCTTTTGCCCTCTTTCAAGCCCTGGGCAACATCAATCAGGCGGATGCTAGACCCTCCGAAGCCAGGGGCAAGCAGAAAATGAGCTAACATACACAAGCAGAGGGTGTGCTACCGAAAACTTTGCCAAAAGTGGTCACTGTGGTCACCGGCGTCAGAAAACCGATGAATCAAGCTGGGGATGTCCAACTTCCCATTGTGAACCAAAGACCGAGCATCATGCAAAGCCAGCCCGCACATCCTTCCCAAAGCCTGGATGTGTCAAAAATGAGCCTGGGGCAAGATCGCCTCGTTGCGCCGAGACTCCATCAAAGCTTGAAATTCTTCGATTGTGGGGCACAGCTCTTGTCCGCCAAAGCTAAATACATGGGTAAGCGGGTTCCAACATCTTGCCGCGACATGGAGGAATGGAAAACACAACGGAGTACGGCTCAGCGGGAATAGTGCGTTTAGCCTAAAACCCCACAAATTCAACTTTTCCGAGCCTTCCAAAGTTGCAATCCAATTGGAGAGTTTTTTGGCAAAGAATGGTTCCATTTGGGGAAAAAATGGAGCTGAAATGAAGAAACCATGAAGCTGGAACCTTTATAGAAGATAAGGAAGTGAGTGGAGAACATATGTCAACGTTTCGGAGGTTCTGCTCATCAATGGCCGACAGTGGCTCATTGATGGCCGGCAGGGGCTTATCAATGGCCGGCAGGCGATTCCCCATGGCTGGCAGCCTCCCTTCTTGCTCAATGATCTCCTGTGTGAAGATCCAAATGCTTTCTGTAGCTGAATTCTGTTATCGGCACCGTTCGGGGTCTTGTTTTGGTTCTTTTCGGGCGAGAACATGTCTGTTTAAGTTATAACTGCTTGGTTTTGCTTATCGAGTTGTATGTATGCTGTTATCAAGTTGTTGCACTTTGCTTATCGAGTTGTTGCAATTTGCTTATCGAGTTGTGTTCATGTTGTTCATCGGGTTGTTTTGTTCTTTCAGTTGTTAGTCGGTTCACTACCTGACTTAGAGCAATGCATTTTGAATGTGCAGTTTTCAAACAAAGATCAATCTCATTTTCATGCTGTGCGATGTTATGTGATGCTTAGAATGTAAAAATACAACACTTTTTAAACAAAAAGCTGAGCTTTCATTCCAATCATGGTTTCTTTTTGCAAAAGAGTACAAGTTTTAAAGAAAATAAAACTGCCTAAGGATGTACAATGTGCTAATACTACTAGCAAAAAGGAAAATAAAGCAAAAAATCATCTGGATTGGTGCCGACTAGCTCAAGATGGAGAGGCCCTCTTCGTCATCTTCCTCGGCCGGGCAGCCTCTGGAGCACTGTCACCATCAGCACCACTGTCTGAAGCTGGATTAGAGCCTGAATTGGAACCCTCCTCAACCTCTCCAGCCTCACCACCAGCAGAATCCAAGTCGGCGTCATTGCCTCCTCCATCAGATGACCCGGACTGTGGACTCGTCGCCTCAGCCTCCTCGCTCATTTCGTCATCATCATCGCCCAGAATGGGCTCTGAAGGGCCACTCTCGCTACAGCTACCTCTGGCTCTGCCTTAGCTGCGTGCCTGAGCCTGTCTCCCTCTCCTCTTTGTTGCTGGGGGAGGAACTGAAGGCCCTGTCGCTACTCCTGCTGGGGTGCCCGATAGGACTGGCATCTTGAAAGGAATCTGAAAAGGGCAGTTTATGAGAATGCATTAGTTGTGGTGTATATTAGATGCAAAAGGTAATGTGTCGTGAGCAGTAAATGATTACAGTGTATGTATGCCATGGGCAGATATATGAGAACGGTGCATCGACGCAGTGTTTTAGTGCAATGTGTCAGATCAGTGTACTGTGGAACAGTTGCAGTGCTAGTGTGTTAGCAGAAAAACTTCGTGCAAATTGAGAATTACCAGGATCTTGGAGAGGCTGAGTAGATCCAGGCTCATCTGTACCATCTCTGTCAGGGAAGCCACTAGCTCAAGGACTTGCCTTGTGTACTCTATGGGTGCCTGCAAGCACATTGAAAGGATCAGTATCCTGTACAACACGGTTGAATTGAAGTAAATATGCAAAATGTAAAGTTTGGTGCATATCGGGATCGGGCCTCGAACTCTGACAAACGCATGACCAGCTGGTGCAAGCTCGATGGGGATCTGGCAAGTCTCCCCAGACCGTCTCCAATAAGTCACTGAGGTAGGCAGCTTTGGCCATCCCTATCTCAGCCTCTCTCTAGAATCTCTCCTCCTACGAGACCTGGTCGCTCTAGCTCCTCTGTCTCTCTCTCTCACGGCAGGAGCTCTCTTTCTGTCACCTCCGCGAACGCCGGTCAAAGGCGGCATCAGATGAGTTTGGATGAAGGTCGTGTAGTCGCCCTCTACATGGAAGTATTCCGTCTCCAGTCCTACCATAAACTAGATCACTTCCTCAGCAGAAAGCCTGTGTGTCTCTCTCATCGACACTAAGGGTGTCGTCGGCACGAACGGGACAGACAGTCCTAAAGTCTGGCACGTGAAACGCTCGCTCAAGAACCAAGCTCGGCAAATCGAGCCCTCAAGGAGAATATGATAACAAGCGACGACCCTGGCTGGGTTGTACTGGTCATGGAGCCGAGATGGTATCGCATTCCATGGCTGCCACGTGATCTGAGGATAAGAGAATGAACAAGATGATTAGTCACCATCAATTGACTAATATGTGTGTATCAAGTTGATTGAAATAACTTTGATGTGGGTTACCTCGCGCGCCGTCACCGTGTCGAAGTACTGTTGGAAGAACATGAAGTTCTCCCGGGTCCTATGATGAAGCTGGCCATCGTATACCCGAGAGAATGGGACTGTCGCTGGGGTCTCCGCTACAGGCTCTGGAGCAAGAGTCGGGAAGTATGCATACACCCACAGCTGCAAGGGAAATGTGATCAATACAGTGTATGAACAGAATATAGAAAAGGCAGAAAGCAAAGTGCAATCCAATGCATGGAAAGTGCGAGTGTAGAGCAGACATTAGACTTTGCATGCACGGTGTGTAGTGTGCAGAGTGCGGCGTGTGTAACATACAGAAAATGCAAGGCAGAAAGCATACAGTGTATGAGCAGATACAGAGAAATGCAAGGCAGAAAGCAGGAAATGCTAAGCGGAAACTGTGAAGTGAAAAGGGGGGGACTAAGCTGTGTACCTCCTAAGCCCGCCAGTAGCCGCCGATCAAGGTCCCGCTCATCCGAGAAGTCGAGCTCATGTATCCATACAGTGTGGTGAGGCTTGCTCCACCCCAGTCATAGAACTGAACTCTCTGGAGTACCACCAATGCGCTCAGAAAGTATAAAGCAACGGTATTCCACCTGTTCGAGAATAAGGTGGTACCAAAAAGGAACATGAGGAAGCCCCTCGCATATTGTTCTACCTCCTCAATTGTCTCAGGCTCCTCTCCTCTAAACTGCTCCTCAAACTAGCTATCTCAGACCATGCCTGTCCAGAGTGTAGGTGGGTATGCCCCGAGCAGTGCGGTCCATACAACCTCCCACTTTCCCATGTCAAGATCGAGAGGGATCGGATCACCCCCTACGCCTAAGCTGGTGATCATGGCAAAGTAGTAAGGTGTCATCGTCATCTCCCCCGTGGTGGAGAAATGGAAGGAGTTGGTGGTATCCCACCACCTCTCCACAAGAGCCCCTAAGAGAGGGCGACTCGCTACGACCCATGTCAAGCTGGAGCAAAACAAACCAAAGCCAGTCTCGTCGACGAGGTCACGGACCCTCACTGGGAGCTCGCCATACCAGTCCCGGGCTGTCGTCGTGCCATAGCCTCTAAAAGAGCGGGATCCGTCCTGTAGTAATGCATGAGATACAATCGAATCAAGCATAGATGAAGTATAGTTGAATACACAACAGTGATGTATGAAATGCAGTCAGGTCAAGGCATGTGATGCAATCAGATTAAAACAGTACAAGAAATGCAAATAGTTGAAAGTAGTACTGCAGAAGAGTGGAGTTCATACCTCTATGGCTACAGCTAATAAGTGAGACGTAGGCTCTCTCAGTAACAGGTTGTCTGGCATGTCCTCGACAAAATTAGTGAAGGCTTTGATGCCTCCCGCAATGGGTATAATGTGAGTCTCAGGGTGATACCTCGCCGGATCAAAAGGATGTATGCTCGGCGGTAATGGCTCAGGCTTTACCTCCGGCTCAGCCGCGAAGTTCGCTACAAACTCTACCGGAGGAAGCGCGGGGAAGCCCCCGTCATGTGGGATATCGTCTGCCATCTGAAATAGATGCAAAAATGAGCAAAAATGCAGAAAATGGTGAAACTTTGGACAAAGCAAACCCGAGGAGAGAGGGAAAAGTCAAAGAAAATCAAAACCCGAGAAAAGTGAACTAACCTTGGAAGAAACTCGAGGGGAATGATCCTTGAACGAAGGAAATGATGGAAGAAGTGTCGAAATCAAATTCTGATCGGTTCAAATCGAGGGAGGAATAAGAGGGTCTTCGCGAAGAAAATGTTTGTAGGGTGTTGGGAAACGCGTAGAATGAGCGGATCTAGAGAGAAGGAGCACCTAGAAAGCAAGGGAGAGCAATTTCGTGCAAGAGGTTGTGAGCAAATGAAGTGGTTTTGGGTGTACTTAAAGAGCCACGAGTCAAAAGACCAAACTGTCCAAGTCTGCCATCGATGGCCGGCAGTGTGTAATTGTTGGCTGGCAGATGCCACTGATGGCTGGCAAGGGGCCAGCAGCCTTCCCCCATGGTCGGCATGCTTCCACAAGCTCCCTCTGACCTTTTATCCTTGATACGTGTCCTTGGGTTCCAAGAAATGCAAGATGTGTTCAAAGTGTGATTCAAAATGCCTCCGCGGAAGCCCAGAATCGCGTTCGCGGCACAGCGAGGGCCATCACCCATCAACTCAAACAAGGTGTATCCTTTTTTAAATGTATTTCAACTCTCCGAGAGGTAAATCAGAAGTTGCTTTCGAATCGTCTTTATCAAACATGCATCGCTATCATTTCATAGAATATCTGTGCACGTTGCATTGGATCAAGCACTGTTATCATTTTGCATAGAATGCATATGCTGTGTCACATTGTACTACACTTGTGCATGTCGTCGCATAGAATGTATGTTGCATTGAACATACATTTTGAATTGTTGCATTAAACATGCATTATGCATCTTGCATTGAATATGCGTCATTGATTATCTTGCATTGAATATGCATCATGCATTACCATGTTTGCATGGAGCATGCATCATTGATTATCTTGCATTGAATATGCATCGTTGATTACCATGCTTACATTGAATATGCATCGTTATCATTCGTCTCGCACGAGACATGCATTGTATTGCATTGTATCTATCAAGTTTCTTTCTTTACATGCACGATATTGTATTTATAGTTCATTTAGAGGAATCCTGGGTAGAACCATTCCTTTCCCTCATCTCATTGGTTAGAGACATCCGGGTACGCCCGCTGTCTACATCGACATTCCGTTGGATAGAAACACCCAGGTACGCCTGGTGTTTACACTGACACCCTGTTGAATGCATTGGAATGTGCTCCGATGTTTGTGCCGCCCTTCGGTGTTTGCACCGCTTTCTTTTCCCTCTCTCACGTGTGATACGCTGAGAGGTGTTTCCCTTCCCTCTCTCGCATGTGATACGCTGAGAAATGTTGCCTTTCCCTCTCTCGCGTGTGATACGCTGAGAGGTGCTGCTTTCCCTCTCTCGCGTGTGATACGCTGAAAGGTGTTGCCTTTCCCTCTCTCGCGTATGATACACTGAGAGGTGTTTCCCTTCCCTCTCTCGCGTGTGATACGCTGAGAGGTGTTGCCTTTCCCTCTCTCGCGTGTGATACACTGAGAGGTGTTTCCCTTCCCTCTCTCGCGTGTGATGCGTTGAGAGGTGTTTCCTTTCTCTCTCTCACGTGTGATACGCTAAAAGGTGTTTCCCTTCCCTCTCTCGTGTGTGATACACAGAGAGGTGTTTCGTTTGAGACTTCGGGTATTCCCGGTAGTCGCTTTTAGCCTTTCCTGCGTGAGGCGCGGTGAAGATTGCATAATTTTCTTACATCCTTTCTACTAATGTGTAAGATTGCTGTAACTTATCGGTTTGCTTAAAATGTTGTATTTATTTTGCATAAATGCTTCATTACAGCCCTCTTTGCATAATCATAAGTTATGCTCTTGCATCATGCATGTCATTTGCATTCTGTCCCAGCCTATGGGCGCACCTGTGTACCGTCATATTAAATCTTTGTCTAAGTCTTCAGCCTTGTCAAAAAAGTGTCGTCTCTGGGCTTTGACATTCGCTCCCGTCATTTCATGACTTCCGAGTTCTGTCAAAGAGGGGCAACTATAGACACCCCATTTTTGACCGTCCTCAAGACTTAGATGTGCTTGCAGGTACATCCGGTGACAAGTTTGATTGCTCGCCGAGTGCTCGAATTTCGCAGCGGAACGTCACAGGTTTGAGCTTTCCAAACCCTGTATCATTTCTGCCCCATTTTTGGACCATGCTTTGGTCCCTCCATAGTGCTTGTTTTGGTGCACTGCCGGCCATTGATGAGGCCTTCCGGCCATCAAAGAGGCACTGCCAGCCATCCCTGCTGGTCGGCCGGCCACCAATGTTTCAACAGATATTTTTCAGATATTTTTGAGCCAGCTGTTTGCAGGATAGACCATCTGCACCCACGTGGATGGCTGGATCTCTTCAAGGGGCTTTTGTATCTCCTATATATAGAGCTCATCTTCTTGCATGCAAAGGGTTACAAGAATTGAGCTGAGCAAAATTTCTCTCTCTCTCTCTCTCTCTCTCTCTCTCTCTATATTTTGTGCTTGAAAGTGTATTTTCTTCACATATTTGCACTAGCA
This sequence comes from Camellia granthamiana, assembly GCA_036172215.1. NCBI lineage: Eukaryota > Viridiplantae > Streptophyta > Magnoliopsida > Ericales > Theaceae > Camellia > Camellia granthamiana. The sequence continues at coordinate 78,062,337 of CM069907.1, read as the reverse complement.
CTCTTAGCCAAACACTCTCATATTGGAGCTGAGGTCTCTTGAGGCTTGGTTTGAGGTCTCAAAGTTGGTTTTAGCTCAAGAAAGTTGTTGATTTGTTGCTGTGCTTCAAAGGTAATCACTTTACTCTCTTGAGCTTTGTTTTTGTACATTTGTTTGGCCAACCTTGCATGCTGTTTTTGGCCTAGTTGTCAACTACAAAAACCTCTATTTTTTAGTGTTGAAAATGGTAGTTTGAGGTCCTTTTGAGGTTAGGGGTGTTCTCATCTCTTTTGTGGCTTATTGGCTAAGCTTTGTTTCATGTTTAAAAGCCTTTGAAGCAATCTCTTTGTGGCCTTTTAACCACTAAAATCCAGGGGATTTTCAGTGGCAAAAACTTGGTTTTGAGGACCAAAATAGGAGGGGGTGGCCTCCCCTCCTTGTTTCTCCTTTGCATGTGTTGATGGCTTGGTAGTTGAGCATGTTTTTCTACCTCCTTGAGGCTCTATCTCAGCATGTTTTTGTGACTCTTTTAACATGTTTTAGCTCTGTTTTTGGCTGGCTTGGCACTTCTTGCATGCTTCTTACACTTGTAGTGTAATCTTGCTTACTAGCCTTGCATGCTTGATGTTTTAGCTCATTGTTCTAGCATGTGTTGGCTCCACTCCAGCATGTTTTTGGCCTTTATTTAGCATGCTCTAGCTCTGTTTTGAATAGTTTTGGTCATGCATGCCTTGCCTTGTATAGGTATAGTGTTGTTGGCCCTTACTAGCTTTGAGTTTTAAGGCCATTAGCATGTTGTGATTGTGATGTTTGCATGTTTTGACATCGTTTAGCATGTGTTTTCAGCGCATATTACTCCATCACACACTCACATATATCACTCCTTCATGATGTTTGAGAGTTATGCCTTATGCCTTGTTTGTGAGTCAATGCATGAACATGATTTTCTTTCCTTTCATGCTACCATCTCAGCACATTTTGGCCACTATTTTGGCATGCTTAAGGCCTATCCATAATTGGTTTGGCCATTTGAGCATTGTATTGCATGGTTCTAGTGTTGTGTCCATCACTAGTTTTAATGCTTAAGTCTCGTAACATGTTGTACATGAGTTGTTTGCATGTTAGAGTCTTGTTTTTCATGCCATTTCAGCACTGAAATATCTGCCATCTCCCTCATTTCCTCATTTTTGATTTGCTTTGAGGGTTGGTTAGTCTTACGTTGTGCTTAAGTCATGTGATTGAGGCTCATGCTTAAATGGCTTTAACCCCCTTTTGAGGGTTCCTCCTAGTCAAAGGCATGGCTTCTCTCATGTCTTAAGTCATCTTTTGATTGGCTTTCCTCTCATTAGAGGACTTTCACATTGGACAAACCAACTAAAGAATGGCTTGGTAATGTAAAATGGGTAAACAAGAATTGAATCAAGTAAAATATGTCAAGATAAGCATGTTATGTGTTTGCATTGCATTGTGTTCATGTCACACCCCAAACCTACCCCTAAAAGTTTGGGCATGACTAATTCGGAAACGGGCACAAAATTCGATTTGCATAACATATGGGGCCTGAACGGAAGCAATTATCAACATAAATAGTATCCATTGAGCTATCACTAATATGCCAGGATCACAAACATTGCATCAGGTAGACAAACATACAAGGACATACATATGAGAAACAGTTATGTACATACATATATAAAGACCCGGCCCCATGATTGGGCTTGCAGCAAAAGCATTGGTAAAAGAAGGTTATACAAATTTCATGACATTGAATAGAAGACTTAGAGCACAAAGCTAAAATCTTAGCAAGAATTCCACAAAATGAATGAGCTTCATCTAAATGCTTGGACGCATTGAAGTTGACAAAAGAGTAATGGGCATGATGGGTTAAGACTGACCTCCAGGTTGATTACCTACAGAGACAGACATAACACGGAGTGAGCAAGGCTCGGTGAATAATAGTACTTAAGCAATTCACTGAATAAACTTGAATTATAATGTATATAAGTGCAGAAGGAAGAACATATGATTAATCTTATTCTGTAAATATTTTCAGAACGACCTTGGGCCCAATCTTTATACAGAGTGGCTTCAAGCCCAGTAACATATAGAACGGCCTCTGGCCCAACAGACTTTACAGATCGGCCTCTGGCCCAATAGACTTTACATATTGGCCTTTGGCCCAGATACCAACAAAGCAGAATAATTCTAGAGTTGTGCAGATGTACACAGATTTTCCAATCGTTCATAAAGGTTAGCATAGTTAACTTGCGAATAACAAAGTGTTAACAATGATAATTATTAACAATAAGCAAATGTACTACTACAGTACTACTACTCACTGTGCTGTGGTGGAGCGATAGTCCCCTCCTGTATGTGACCTGCACATACATACAGTTCAGACATTAGTTCAGTTTCCTTTTTAAACAATATCGGATCTGTTCGTTTCTAATGAATTTATAACCATTTTAAAAGCATCAAACACAGATTTTAGTAATATTAGAGGGTCAAACAAGGAAAACAGAGCAGACGGAATTTTTCAGCATGGGCTGCACGTGCGACAGTCCCCCTCCACACGTACGGGAAGGTGGGTTGCACGTGCGGTAATCCTCCCCCGCACGTGCTATTATTTCAGTAGCCAAGCCTCGAGTTCCCCCGTTTTTCGCACGTGCGGCTGTAAGCCCCGCACGTGCGGCAGTGTTTCCCGCACGTGCGGCTTTGAACCCCGCAAGTGCGGCGGTTCTTCCCTGTTTTGCAGTCCGAACCAAGACACCATTTCAACTAAGCCAATACATTGAAGAGTAGAAAAATAGAAGTAACAATGCAATTTTTAGGATATAACAACGCCATAACATGGTTCACAACCTCAATTTGATCCATAAAAGCTTCAAACTCATAAATACAAATTAACCACTTTGAGTTTCTAACCATATTTAGCTCCCAAATATCTACCATCTAGGTACATAAACAAGTTCAAGCATGCAAAATGAAGGAATGGAATGTAATTCATCTCTATAAAGCTCAAAATGATACAACATCTTTACAACATCTTTATAACTAATTAATTATTGTTCACATGCTTTCATTTACGAACCCTAACCATATAAACATAAAGAAAACCTTATTCAAGTCCAAATAAGGGATTATTGTAGATGGATTAAACTTACCTTGAGCTCAAATCTCTACAACCCTCTCAATTTTCCCAATTCTCTTCCTTGATGAACTTCTTCTCTTCCTCTCAAACTCTCTTCTTTCTAACTCTCTCACTTAGGAGATATTTTGAGTTAGGAATTCCCAAATCAAATATATATATAAATGTTGAATAAAACAAAATTTAATCAGTTTAATCATTACGAATCAGATTTTTTTGCAGAAAATCATATTATGATCTAAAAATCATGCTGATCTCAGGTATAAAGTCAATTTCATATTATTAAGCTTCTAAGGCTTCCAATTTTTGATCAAACATCATAATTATAATAGATATTTCTCTTATTAGACAGATATGAATCTCCAACCATAAGATTCACTCACTTAAACTTAATTTCTCATGAAATTTCACAGTAAGCATATAAATGCACAGAGTAAGGGACTGAAAGCATATCAGAAAACATGTACGAAGGTCGGGTTATTACACTCTTCCCCCCTTAAATAAGTTTGGTCCCTCAAACTTGTTTTACCTTAGGATAGGAATAGATGCAGATACTGGTGTTGCATTTCCTCTTCTTTTTCCCAAGTAGCTTCGGTTCCGTAATGTTCCTGCCATTCGATTTTCACCATCGGAATCTCTCGGTTCCGTAGTTGTTTCACTTGCCGATCCAGAATTCAAATTGGCTTTTCTTCATAAGTTAATTTATCATCCAGAATGATTTGGTGGTGATCAATGATATGAGACGGATCTGGAAGATATCCTCGAAGCATAGATACATGAAATACGTTATGTATTTGGCTCATACTTGGTGGAAGAGCGACTCGGTAAGCCACTAAACCAACTTTTTCCAAAACTTGGAATGGGCCAACATATCGGGGTGTTAACTTACCCTTTTTGCCAAATCTTGGATGTCCCTTCATCGAAGTAACTTTCACAAAAACATGATTACCCACCTCAAATTCTAACTCTCTTCATCGGTGATCCGCATAACTCTTTTGCCTACTTTGGGCGGTTTTCAGTCTTTCTTGGATAGTTTTAACCTTTTCAGTTGTCAGCTGGACAATTCTGGGCCCTAACAATGATCTATCTCCAACTTCAGCCCAACACACGGGGAAGCGACATGGTCTCTCATACAGAGCCTCATAGGGTGCCATCCCAATACTCGAATGGTAACCATTATTGTACGCGAACTCTACCAATGATAGATGGGTTTCCCAACTTTCCTGGAAATCCAAAACACACATTCGGAGCATATCTTCTAATGTCTGTATCGTTCTCTTGGATTGTCCGTTTGTTTGAGGGTGGAAAGCTATGCTAAACTTTAATTCTATACCCATTGCTTCCTGTAGACTCTGCCAGAATCTAGATACAAACTTCGGATCTCTATCTGATACTATTGAAACTAGAACACCATGGAGTCTCACAATTTCGTTCACATAGATTACAGTAAGTTTGTCCGCATTGTACTGAGTTTTCACATGTAGGAAATGGGCAGACTTAGTTAACCGGTCTATAATGACCCATACAGAGTTCATACCCCGAGGAGTCTGTGGTAACCCTACAACAAAATCCATGGTCAGATGTTCCCATTTCCATTCCGGAATTGGAAAGGGTTGCAGTAACCCTGCCAGTCTCTGATGCTCTGCTTTTACTTGCTGACATTGCAAACATTTAGAGACGAAATCCGCGATCTCCTTTTTCATACTTGTACACCAAAAATTTTGTTTTAAATCCTGATACATCTTAGTACTCCCAGGATGCAGTGAAAATCTCACGGCATGTGCTTCTTCCATCAATTTTCGCTTAACTTCTGACACATTGGGAACACATAATCTGCCTTGAAATTTGAGTACTGAATTCATCAAATTGATTCCCGGTCTCGGTTTTGTCTCTAACTCATCATATATCTTCTTCAAAGTTTCATCTTCCAGCTGACGTAGTTTGATTTCTTCAATTAATGTCTGTTGGGCCATCACTTCTACTACTATAGCCTCCCGTCCACGTATCACAAAGTCTACATTCATTTTATCCAATTCAACCAATAACTCTCTTTGTTCCGTAAGCAAATTTGCCAAATTCCCCATACCTTTCCGGCTTAGTGTATCTGCAACTGTATTGGCTTTACCGGAATGGTAATGGATCTGCAAATCATAATCCTTAATAAGTTCCAACCATCGTCGTTGTCACAAATTTAACTCTTTTTGGGTAAAAAGGTATTTGAGGCTCTTATGATCAGTATAAACTTCACAGGTAGTACCATACAGATAGTGTCGCCATATCTTCAAAGCAAAAATCACTGCTGCTAGCTCAAGATCATGTGTGGGATAATTCTTTTCATGGGGTTTGAGTTGTCGGGAAGCATAGGCGATAACTCTCCCATTTTGCATAAGTACACAACAAGTCCTTTATAAGAAGCGTCACTGTAGATTACAAATCCTTCAGTACCAGATGGTAATGCTAGAACCGGTGCTGTAGTCAACTTTGTTTTCAATTCCTGGAAGGCAGATTCCCGCTATTCTGACCATTCAAATACAACTCCCTTTTGAGTCAGTTAAGTAGTACAGCAATTTTGGAGAAATCTTGAACAAACCTCCTGTAGTACCCCACTAATCCCAGGAAACTACGCACCTCAGTCACATTGGTAGGAATTGGCAAATTCACGATTGCCTCAATTTTGTGTGGATCAACAGAAACTCCTTCCTTTGTTATCACATGCCCCAAGAATGCTACCTCATGTAGCCAGAATTCACATTTCTTCACCTTTGCATACAATTTCCTTTCTCGAAGTGTTTGAAGAATTAACCGAAGATGATTCTCATGAGCTTCTGCATTCTTCGAGTAAATAAGGATGTCATTGATAAATACCACTACAAACTCATCCGGATAAGGCTTGAAGACACGATTCATCAAATCCATAAATGCTGCTGGTGCATTAGTAACTCCAAAGGGCATAACCAGAAATTCATAATGACCGTATCGAGTTCGGAAAGCTATCTTCTCAACATCATCAGCTTTGACCTTCAGTTGGTGGTATCCGGACCGTAAATAATTTTTGAAAAGACTTGTGTCCCTTGTAGCTGGTCAAATAAATCATCGATCCGAGGCAATGGGTACTTATTCTTGATCGTTACCTTATTAAGTTCCCTGTAATCTATACATAATCGGAGTGTTCCATCTTTCTTTTTCACAAACAGAACTGGTGCACCCCAAGGAGAGACACTCGGGCGAATGAACCCCTTATCAAGTAAATCTTGCAACTGAACCTTCAACTCTTTCATTTCAACCGGTGACATTTTATACGGAGTTTTAGAAATGGGTTGAGTTCCCGGCACCACTTTAATCGTAAATTCAATTTCACGGTCTACTAACTCCCCTGGTAACTCTTCTGGAAAAACATCTGGAAATTCACAGACAACTGGAATCATATCGGTACTCCCATTCATCGCTTGCCCGTCCAAAACACTGCATAAATAACCCTGACATCCTCTCTGTAGTAGTTTGCATGCCTTCATTGCAGAAATTAAATAGGGTGGCGAAGTTACTCCATGCCCCTGAAAGGTAAATTCCGATTGTCCCGGAGGATGAAAACTAATTTGCGTAGTCAGACAGTCAATTGTCGCACGATAGTCACTCAGCCAGTCCATACCCAGAATAACATCGAAGTGAGTCATGTCAAGAGACAATAAGTACGCATATACCCGGATATCTTCAATTAGGAGTTCACAAGCAAAATATACAGAAGTACAGACCATAGAGTCTCCCAAAGGTGAAGACACACATAACATATAAGATAATACTTCCTCAGATCTATCTAAATTTTGGGCAAATAGTTTTGACACAAAGGAATGGGTAGAGCCAGAATCAAACAATACATGAGCAGAATGATCGTGAACAATAAATGTACATGACACCACTGTTGCAGCATTTTTCACATCTCCCGGAACCAATGCAAACACCTTCCCTTGTCTCGCGGTGTCTTTATTGTTAATGGGCTTCGCAGCTGACTTGGTGTTGGGAGCTGGTGTAGACCCTGCTGAACTTGCAGTAGCCCTATTTCCATTTTGTTGATTTCTCTAAGGACAGTCCTTTACCAAATGACCCATTTTGCCACACCTAAAACATGCTCCAGTCAACCGATAGCAAGGCCTATGGTGCTTCTTTCCACATTCTGAATAAACAGGAGTTAAATCTTGAGTAGGGGTGGAAGTACTAGAGGTCCCTGAATTTTGTTTCTTGTTTGGTGAAGTGGCTGACCCCTTTGATAATTGAATGTTCTGCCTCTTTCCTTTCCACTAGGAAATCCGATTTTGAGCAGCAATGTTTCCCTCTGCTATAACAGCCCTCTCCAACACATCAACATAGGTGTGTAACTTCAACATGTTGACCCGATTAAGGATAGCATTCCGTAATCCCCCTTCAAATTTCCGTGCTTTCTTATAATACGTATCTACCATATGAGGTGCAAACCGAGCTAGCTCTGCAAATTGGGCTTCATACTCCGCAACGGTTTTATTTCCTTGTCTGAGAGTTTCAAATTCTGTCACCTTCTTGTCTCACATACTTTGGGGAAAGTACTTGTCATAAAACAGTTCCAAGAATCTGTCCCATGTTAACCCTTGGTGTACAGTTCTCGTAAGCATTCACCACCTCCGTGCTTCGTCTTCGAGAGTGAAGGCAGCAAGTTGCACTTTTTGGGCTCCAGTACAAGGAAAAACTTCAAACAACTTTTCTATCCTTAACACCCATGCTTCAGCTTTCATTGGTTCTATTCCTTCTTTAAATGATGGCGGCTTCATCTTTTTAAATTCCTTTGTGAGTGTAATGGTTCGGTCCTCAGCATGGAAATCTTGTACTACAGGCGGAGGCACCAGTGGCGGTGGCAGTTGTGGTTGTGGCTGTTGTTGTTGTTGCCATAAGGTCTCCGCCATTTCCATGATCATTCTTTCCATTCTGTCTAACCGTGCAGAAGTAGAATCTTCCAGGTCTTCCATTCTTGTTCTCACACATTCTACATGACAATCAATTACAATATGCACAAGAGATATACAATAGACATGGAGCGTAATCATTGGAGTTAGCAAATATTACATATACAATTAACGTTGCCATCAAGCTTTTCATGTGCATTCAGAATGTTATGCATGATGCCTAAGTCTTTTCTAAACATCCTAACGCTCAATGGATCTGTGTGTGAGATAGTAACTCGTGCTCTGATACCACTTGTCACGCCCCAAAGCTGCCCCTAAAAGTTTGGGCATGACCAATTCGGAAACGGACACAAAATTCGATTTGCATAACATATGGGGCCTGAACGGAAGCAATTATCAACATAAATAGTATCCATTGAGCTATCACTAATATGCCAGGATCACAAACATTGCATTAGGTAGACAAACATATAGGGACATACATATGAGAAAGAGTTATGTACATACATATATACAAACCCGGCCCCATGATTGGGCTTGTAGCAAAAGCATTGGTAAAAGAAGGTTATACACATTTCATGACATTAGATAGAAGACTTAGAGCACAAAGCTAAAAGCTTAGCAAGAATTCCACAAAATGAATGAGCTTCATCTAAGTGCTTGGACGCATTGAAGTTGACAAAAGAGAAACGGGCATGATGGGTAAGACTGACCTCCAGGTTGATTACCTACAGAGACAGACATAACACGGAGTGAGCAAGGCTCGATGAATAATAGTACTTAAGCAATTCACTGAATCAACTTGAATTATAATGTATATAAGTGCAGAGAACATATGATTAATCTTATTCTGTAAATATTTTCAGAACGGCCTTGGGCCCAATCTTTATACAGAGTGGCTTTAAGCCCAGTAACATATAGAATGGCCTCAAGCCCAACAGACTTTACAGATCGGCCTCTGGCCCAACAGACTTTACATATTGGCCTTTGGCCCAGATACCAACAAAGCAGAATAATTCCAGAGTTGTGCAGATGTACACAGATTTTCCAATCGTTCATAAAGGTTAGCATAGTTAACTTGCGAATAACAGAGTGTTAACAATAATAATTATTAACAATAAGCAAATGTACTACTATAGTGCTACTACTCACTGTGCTGTGGTGGAGCGATAGTCCCCTCCTGTATGTGACCTGCACATACATACAGTTCAGACATTAGTTCAATTTCCTTTTTAAACAATATCGGATTCGTTTGCTTCTAATGAATTTATAACCATTTTAAAAGCATCAAACATAGATTTCAGTAATATCAAAGGGTCAAACAAGGAAAACGGAGCAGACAGAATTTTTTGGCATGGGCCGCACGTGTGGCAGTCCCCCTCTGTACGTGCGGAAAGGTGGGCTGCACGTGTATCCTCTCCCGCACGTGCTTTTATTTCAGTAGCCAAGCCTCGAGTTCCTCGATTTTCTGCATGTGCAGCTATAAGCCCCGCACGTACAGCAATGTTTCCCGCACGTGCGACTATGAGCCCCGCACGTGCGGTAGGTCCTTCCTGTTTTGTAGTCTGAACCAAGACACCATTTCAACTAAGCCAATACATTGAAGAGTAGAAAAATAGAAGTAACAATGCAATTTTTAGGATATAACAACACCATAACATGGTTCACAACCTCAATTTGATCCATAAAAGCTTCAAACTCAAAAATACAAGTTAACCACTTTGAGTTTCTAACCATATTTAGCTCCCAAATATCTACCATCTAGGTACATAAACAAGTTCAAGCATGCAAAATGAGGGAATGGAATGTAATTCATCTCTATAAAGCTCAAAATGATACAACATCTTTACAACTAATCAATTATTATTCACATGGCTTGATTTACAAACCCTAACCATATAAACATAAAGAAAACCTTATTCAAGTCCAAATGAGGGATTATTGTAGATGGATTGAACTTACCTTGAGCTCAAATCTCTACAACCCTCTCAATTTTCCCAATCCTCTTCCTTGATGAACTTCTTCTCTTCCTCTCAAACTCTCTTCTTTCTAACTCTCTCACTCAGGAGATATTTTGAGTTAGGAATTCCCAAATGAAATATATATATATAAATGTTGAATAAAACAAAATTTAATCAGTTTAATCATTACGAATCAGATTTTTTGCAGAAAATTATATTATGATCTAAAAATCATGCTGATCTTAGGCATAAAGTCAATTTCAGATTATTAAGCTTCTAAAGCTTCCAATTTCTGATCAAACATCATAATTATAACAGATATTTCTCTTATTAGACAGATATGAATCTTTAACCATAAGATTCACTCACTTAAACTTAATTTCTCATGAAATTTCACAGTAAACATATAAATGCACAGAGTAAGGGACTGAAAGCATACCAGAAAATATATACGAGGATCGGGTTATTACAGTTCAATCGGATGTTATATTGAACACAAAGTGAATTGGTCTATTTCATACTCAAAGTGATGAAAATGAGCCAATTCCCTTTGCCTCCGTTACCTTTGATTAACAATGATAAGGTTATGGTCCTAGAGTCTTGTTTGTCTTGCATTTATTGAATGTATGCAAGTTGGATCTTTGGCCATCATGCATTGTGAATGCTTGATTGATGGTCTTGGATCCAATGGTGCCTCTCTCTTGTTGTTTTGAGATGATAAGGAGTGGTACAGTACACACATATTCTTGGGAGACCCTCCCTTCTTCTCTGTTTTGTGCTCTGTTGCAGTTTGGTGTCACAGCACACCAATGGCCGGCAGCCTTTCATTGTTGGCCGGTAGAGGCCCACTCTTGGCCAGTAGATGACCAGCAGCCACCATTCATGGCCGGCAGGCCACTGGTGCACTCGTCAACATTGTTTTGGTAAGTACCAGCAGAGATTTCTTAAGGACACCCTGCAAACAGAGCCTCTAAAGAGCAGACCGGAGAGCTTTTCGGGATGAAAACTAAGCATGCATCTTCGACTTCTTCGAACAGAGCTGAGGCAGTATAGTTTAAAGCTTTACTTGTTAGTTAGCTTGAATTTGTAACTTAATTAATTAATTTGTTCATTAGTTAAAGTCTTGTAATAATTAGTAAGTAGTTCACTAGTTATTCGATTTGGTTGTGTAATAATTAGTCTAATTAGATTATTAGATTAGTTAGCTTAGCTTAGTGCATAGCTTAGCTTTTTTATTCGAACCCTCTGTCGCGAGGGCATAATGTTGTAATAAGCGTGCGTGTGTGTGTGCATGTCTTCCAACCCCACTTCTTTCTCCCTTTTACTTAATTGCTTTTGATGGTTAGTTTTAGGGCATTTTTCCCTTAGCATACCTTATGCTTTGCATGTTTGCATCATTCATTTGTATTGCATGCACCGGGCTCGGCGCATCATTCAAACTGCATTGTATTTCAATACACTTACTTGAATACGTGTTTCAAAGCATGTTATCAAGTGTTGCATTCATATGCCATCTAAGATAGCCAAGCCTACTTAGTTACATTTTTGCATGCGTTGCATTAGGCATCTTAACATAGCTAGGATCATGCATGATTTCTAACTAGTTTTCTGTTTTGGCTCAGAGTACACTGTAAGTGTTTACGCTTTAGCATACTTGCATGAGTGTGAGTGTTGCCATGATAGCATGCTTTCCATGAGGCTATGTGCTTATGTGATTAACTGCATGAATGCCTATGGATGAAGGCTTGATTGTCTGAATTGGAACAACTCGATGATTGTGAGGTTTAAGCCCACTTTGCGAAGTGGCAAAATCATGTTTTAAAGCCCACTTGAGGGTGGCAAATCCGCGCTTTAGCCTACTTGCGAGTAGCACTTTCAAACCATTTTCAAAAACAAACGTGAGTTGTTTTGTTCCAATTATCGTGATTGAGTCTATACTTGTATGCGCTTGCGAGCATCACATAGAAAGTTAGCTAATAACCAGAACAAGAGCACATGTGTTTATCAAACAAACCCGGACGGTTATTATTATGTCTGACCCAGAAGATGTGTTGTAGACCATCAACATGTTTTGTCTAGTGGATTAGAGAATATGTACAGTTATTGCCTTAATCGTCATCTGAAGCATGGTTAGTTAAGCCTTCAACAGAAAAGGCTTTTGAAGCATTGTAATCCAAGCCAAGTCAGCCTTGAGTCCCATTGGGTGTAATGAATGTATCTCTAGCATAATTTGCTACATTGTTGTGTTTTGTTTTTGCTGCATTTATTCCATTGCATGTTGCATTTACCTTATCAAATTCGTTCTTCATCGTGTTTGCCTTGGGCACATGGTATGTGTTCACTTTTATCTCCCTTCCTCTTGTCATGTTACGCGTATTTAGAGTTTGTTCCCCCTCTCATGTTGCGGCATGTTTCGAGCTTGTTCCTTCTCTCACATTGCGACGTGTTTCGGGTTTGTTTCAGGGTTCACCTTTGTTGACAACCAGTTAGAATTGGAGTTCTCTATCGCTATGACTACCAGTTATGCCTGAGTTTGGCATTAGCCACCTTTCCTCTCTCTCACGGTATGGTGTGTTTGGGGTTTGTTTCTGGGTTCACCTTTGTTGACTATCGGTCAAGATTGGATTTCTCTATACTATGACTGCCAGTCATGTGTGAGTTTCGCTTCGGCCACCCTTCTCCCTTCTTACGTTGCAGTGTGTTTGGAGTTTATTCTGGGGTTCACCTTTGTTAGCTACCAGTTAGGATTGGAGTTTCCTATCGCTATGACTGCCAATCACATGAGAATTTGGTTGCAGCCACCCTTCCTCCTCTCACATTGCTATGTGTTTGGAGTTTGTTCTTTCTCTCATGTTGCAATGTATTTGGAGTTTGTCCCTCATCTCATATTGCAACGTATTTGTGGTTTGTTTTATGGTTCACCTTTGTTGACTGCCAATCACGATTAGAGTTCCCTATCATTATGACTGTCGATCACGTGCAAGTTTAGCTTCAGCCACCCTTTCCTCTTGTCACGTTGTGGCGTGTTTTGGGTTTGTTTCGAAGTTCATCTTTGTTGATTGCCTCTTAGGATTGGAGTTCCCTATCGCTATGACTGCAGGTCAAGTGCGAATTTGGCTTCAACTACCGTTCCCATTTCTCACATTGCAGCGTGTTTAGGGTTTGTTTCGGGGTTCACCTTTGTTAATTGCCAATCAGGATTGGATTTCCCAATCATTGTGACTATCGTCACGTGCAAGTTTGGATTTGGCTACCTTTCTCCCCTCTCATGTTGTAGTGTATTTGGGGTTTGTTTCGGGGTTTACTTCTGTTGACTGTTGATTAGGATTAAAGTTCCTTATTGCTGTGATTATCGATCATGTGCAAGTTTTGCTTTGGCCACCCTTCCCCTCTCTCACGTTGCGGCCTGTTTGGGGTTTGTTTCAAGGTTCACCTTTGTTAATTGCCAATCAAGACTGGAGTTCCCTATCGTTGTGACCATCGGTTACGTGCAAGTTTGGCTTCGCTCACCCTTCTATGCTTTCACGTTGTGGCGTATTTGGGGTTTGTTTTGGGGTTCACCTTTGTTAACTGTTGTAGCTGGCTTTTCGTGCTCCTCGGAGGGGTTTAGTCTCCTCGGGTATGATAGCCCTACAGTTTAGACTCCCATGATTCTGAATCTGGTTTCACAAGTGCAATGTGAAACAAAAAAGAATTGAAAGTCCAAATGCGACAAATATTTAGAAAATCCATTTATCACCAGATATGTTAAAAATAGACTACGTTGCCAGATTTCAGAGTCGCCACCTAAATATTTTTTGAAAATTTAGGAAACTCGTGACTCGTGCCAAAGGCCACTTGTTCGTCACAACTTTTGGCTCGGGAACTTAGGTATGAAAGGAGAAGGTCATGAATTGAGCACCTTACTCACCACGATCAAAGATTGGCCTCAACTAATCATGATATGATTTTTTATATACATTATATGCTTATGTTCTGATTATTATGCTAACTTATTATGATTTTTTATATACATTACATTACATCACCTACTTTGGAATGCTTTGATTTCATGTTTGCTTGAAAGGAGTTTTGAATATGTGCAACTTGAAGGAAAAGTGAGCTCAGATGTACACTAATCAAAGTCATTCCAATTTAAGCGAAATAACCTTCATCCATAGGCATTCAAAGAGGTATTTCAAATAAGCATGTAGTCTCATGGCAGTATGCTAAGCATGGTAACACAAACACACATGTAATATGCTAAAAGTGAAAATGCTCACCTAGTACTCCGAGGCAAGCCAAAGGAAAAGAATATGGTTAGAAAATTGCATGATCCTAACGATGTACATGACTAATGCAACACATACAAAATGCAACTATCGAATTTGGCTTCTTAATATGACATATGAATCAATTCAAGGCATGCGGTAGCGCATGTATTCAAGTAAGAAATACTCAATGTTATCAAGTATGATGAGCCAAACCCTACTATATGCAAAAATGGATGCAAGTCATGGTAATGATATGAAAAGAAAGTATGATACTACATGCAACCACGGTAAGCAAGTAAATAAAAGAGAGAAAGAAATGGAGATTGGAAAACATACAAATATTACAAGTTTGCCCTCGCACAAGAGGGTCCGATTAACTAATTATTACAACACAATCGAATGAATTAGTCAACTCATTATTACAAGTCCAAATGAAAGCAAAGCAACTAATTAATTACAAATTATTTACAAATATGAATCTTAAAGCTACTAATCTAATGAATTTGAACGGGAGGCGAGGAACCGCATGTGCGCAACCGTGAACACCCCCCGAAAACCTCTTTATTTGTGCCAGAACCTGCTCTATTTTACAGTAAAAAAAATTGTTCTGTTTTGGTCTTAGGATCTGCTCTATTCTGCTGTAAAAATGCCATTGCCTGTACAAAAATTGGTAGCCGACAAGCCTGAAAGAGTGGTTGGCCGTACAGAAATATGGCTGGTCGGCCACTACTCCTAAGGAATACCCTGCTGCAACAGAGCAAAACAGAGTGTTTCTAGGAGATGTTTATCCTCTTTGCCCTTCCCTATCATGAAGATGATCAAGGGAGGAGTAGATTCGATTCTCAAATCATCAATCATTGAAAATTTGTTGCATGATGATCTTAGAAACGATAGGACAAGAGCTCAATAAATGAAATGAAAGATAGACAATACCTCCTCCATATTGCATCTTGAGTCATTGCATACTACTTCAGTGATGTTCGATGATTCATGAAGCAAGTATAATGTCCGACTGAACCTAACCAAATTTTATTATCCTTATACCCCTTTTTACTCCAATTTTATTAACCCCTTTTACTTTACCTTTCCATTTCCTTATCTTTTCTTCTTTTTTGTCCAAAGGTGATGATTACGTCCACTAAGTCTAAAGAAATAAAGAATAGCAAGCCTGACTTGACCCGCGAAATGAGCTTTTCAAGCCCTTTTCTACGAGGAAAATTACAAAGGAAGAATCAAACCCATTTACGAGAGATAATGAATTCGGAGTCAAACCCAAAATGAGCAATAATGACTAGTCAAACCCAAAAAGATTAATAATGACTAGTCAAACCCAAAATGAGCGATATTGACTCCAAATCCAAACTTGGTAATAAGCTATAATTATGATTTTCAATGGTCTAAATAGAAAATTAGTCCGTTACAAGTAATGCACTAGCGATAAAGGGAGGTATCAAATAAGAGATCACATTTAACATAAGAGAGATGTAATGCCTTGGTAATGAACCTCCAAAGAGATTAAACGATTTAGCATAAGGGGTCTCTTTCTTATGCCTTGAGCAGTAATATTTTGTTTGATACAACTCTTAATCAAAAGAAATAAAGAAAGGAGAGAGATTGCAAAGTGCTAATGAAAAGGTGGATGATTATAATGACATGAATATGTATGAAAGCTATAAAGAATGAAAGAAAAGACTATCAACTCAAATGGATTGAAAGCTATGGCCTATACACCAAATCCATGAAAACTTATGACAACACAAGTGTAATATTCAAAGCATAAGTTAAATAAACACATAAAACAACACCTAAACTCCCAAAAAAAAAAAAAAAAAAAAAAAGAGTAGCTAAAACCAAAAGAAACAAAGTTTAAAAAGGCAAAGCAACAAGCTATGAAACCAGGCCTAAATAAAGGTGGCTAACCCCTCCTCTTTTTGTGACTTTAAATCACATTTTTAAGCTTCAAATAGCTCTAAAATCAGTATGAAAATACAATAAAAAGAGGGCGAAAAGATTGTTAAAGTGTTCAAAGTTTACCCTTTTAAAGAGAGGAAGAGCTTCCTAGTTAACAAACCACAATCTTAACACTCTCTAGTAGCTGAAATTGTGTTCAAGAATCTCAGCAAAAGCCTCAAGTTTTAGCTTAGAAGGTGTATGTATAGTGTATGTATATTGCAAGAGAGGAGGGAAGTGTGTTGGACAAATTTTGGCTATTGGAAAAATTTGCTAGCCCCAAACCATGAGGGGAGGTCTTGTATTTATAGAAAAAGAACATCTCACATCGGAAATATCTGAAAGAGGATAGCTGGCTTGGAGGTCATGCGCAACTACAGCTATCAAAATATCTGCTCTTGGTAAACATGGCCAGCCAGCCAATTTATTGTATGGTCTGCTCATAAATTGGCAAGCCAGCCAATTATTTTGGCCCTGCTGCTCACTGAGTGGTCGGGCTAAAAAAAGGGGTTTTGGTCCAAATGGCGTGGAAGGCTTGGGTTTGAAGCTCGAAACCGAATTCTTTTGCTAAAGATTCTAACAATTTGCATAATGTAACTTTCATCGTCGAGTGTTCGGATTGAAGCACCCAAGTCTTAAGGGCGGTCAAAAATCGGGTATCTACAATTGTCCCTCTTTGACAAAGCTCGAATAGTCATAAAATGACATAAGTGAATGTCAAAGCCTGAAGACAACCCATTTTGACGTAGCCGTAAGACTTTGGCAAACAAATAAAATGCAAATGCAGTTGGTTGAACCCAGGGGTTGCCTACGTATCCATTTGTGAGGAATAAAACCAGCGTAGTTTAGGGGTAGGATATAAATGATATTCAATGTAATGCAATAATATAATCAAACAATAGCAGTGCCTACCACACAAATATCATAAAGGAATGGAGATGCAAATCAAACTATGTTTTAACACAGAAAATGTGCCGACACCCGTAAACCATAATTCTTGTGGAATAGGTGCATATACATACAGAACTATGCCTTTCTTAGAATGGGTACAAGTAATTGGGTGGTATGATATAGGTTAGGAATGATCTACTGGGCAATGATCTACTAGGGAATAACAATGTAATGGGATGATAATGATCATAAACGTGTTTACACGGAAAGGATGAATGCAACAAGATAATGTACAATGTAATGGATGCAATGGATAAAATGGATAGGGGGCGCAAATTGAACTATGTTTTACCTGGAAAGGGTATAGACACAAAACAAACCACGTCTAACACAGAAAAGGTGTCGACACCCTCAGACCATAATTCTTGTAGAATAGGTGTGTACATATGTAGAGCTATGCTTTAACGCGGGAAAAGTATGAGCACATGCCAAACTAAGCTTAACATGGAAAGGATGCAGGCAATCAAATGGTATGATATAATGGATGTAATGGACAATGTAGTAGATGCATGCGATAAATGCTATATGCAATGCGATAGAGGTACTAGATAATAATAGATATGATGTAGCAGTTGGGTAGTGGCGCTTTAGAAAGAACCTTACAAGCATAATTGGCAATGACTCACCTTATGCTGTTGGGGATCTTCATCTTCTTCCTGGTTTTAAAATTTCTTCAATCATCTTATGCTTCCAAACAGATAAAACAATCTCAAGGACCCCAAATGCTCAATAAAGGTATAATCTTCACGCAAAAACTACGAGTCCTACTTTTTTTCCCTAACTATGTTTGCAACTTTCCCTATTCTCCAACAGGGTGATAGACTAGATTGGTTCAGTATCCAAAATTGAGGCACATACAAACTACCTCAACCTATGGGGCTGCCATACAGATTTCAAGCAGATGATACACCACTAGGTATTTAAACTAGATTTTAGTCTCAGAAATTCCAAGCCTTTGTGTTCTAGGCCTCGGCCATTTTAACTCAAGTTTCCACCGTCTCAGTTGGTCTCATAGGAACTCATTACAAACATAGACAGGTGGCTATACTAGACCGTTTGAAGTCGTTCAGGCACGACAAACACCAAAGGAATTGCACCTTTAGAGGATTTAAGGTCTCCTAGACCCAATGAGTGCACAACACAGTGCGGGTGAGGTGCACAAAATAATGTGATATAGATGCACAAAATAGTGCTATGTAGGTGCATAAAACAGTGCTATAGGGGTGCACAAAACAGTGCGATACTGGATGAATACACAAAATAGTGCGATGGAGGTGCACAAAACAGTGCTATGGAGTGCACAAGACAGTGCTGTGTAGGTGAAGGCACAAAACAGTGCAATGTAGGTGAATGCACAAGACAATGCAATACAAATGCACAAGACAATGCTGTATAGGTTGCACAAGACAGTATGATGCGGTGCACAAAACAGTGCTATGTGGGTGCACAAGAAAGTGCTATATAGGTGAATGCACAAGACAGTGTGATGCAGATGCACAAGACAGTGCTGGGTAGGTTACACAAAACAGCACGATGGGGTACACAAAACAGTGCTATGTGGGTGCATAAGACAGTGCTACGTGGGTGCACAAAATAGTTTGATGGGAGTAATGCACAAAATAGTGTTGTGTAAGATGAATGCACAAAACAGTGCGATGCAAGTGCACAAGGCAGTGCATCATGTACCTTATGGAATGAGTGTAACGCAACTTGCCACAACTTATTGAAATGTAACTGAAAAACACCAAGGGAGGCAACTCGACGAAACTCTGTTTTTACAAATACAGACAAAGTCAAGAACAAGAGCAACCAACCACGCAGTTCAAATCAACCAGAGTGTATGAGCATGCATGCATAATCCAAAGCATATGTATCAATCAGAGGGAAGATGGCAATCCCAAGAGAGTTTTGAAATAGTTGGAGACAACTTTTGAAAACTGAATCATATTAGAATCATCATGGGGGTGAGCTACCCTAACCTAGGGGAAAGTGCCCAACGTTGGGTTCATGTCCCTTGTTCAATTGATGGCCCGATTAGATGCATTGAAAATTCCCCCTAGTGTCTAGTCATTGGCCACCTTTTTTAACATTATGCAAGCATGTGTGATGGGGATCATCAAATCCTAGTATGGTTGCCAACCAATCAGACCCATGCTTCCCTTATGTCCCGGCATGTTGAGAATCTACTCCAATCCTCTCCAAAGTAGCGACAAATTCCTCACATAGACTTTGCAATGATCATTGGACGCAATGCCCCTTGTATGGGTACTCTCAGTTTGTTTATGAATTCCACACATGGACTTGTTTTTGAGTTTGGAGCGAACATGGAATTTGACCTTGCCACTTTGTTGAATTTTTGAGCGACAGACACTCTAGGTTGACTTGATAAAGAGCGCTGACTGAGAAAAACATCGGGTACGACACAACAAACCTTACAAAAAAAAAAAAAAAACTCAAGGTGACTGATCATTCATAGTGCCCCTAGTATTACGTAGTCTCTCTTTAAAACTCAATTTCACAAAACCCGAGTTTCGATTCCTTTTTTATTCAAGTTAGAGATTCTACTGATAGGTTTAAGCATCGAAAATTGCTCCACTTGTTGATTGAAGCTAGTTCTTTCTTACCCAACGCAAGTATGTGATATGCACAGCAGTCGGTGTAGCTCATGGATTAATGCGAAGCTGTCGAAGTGAATTGGGCAAAGTTATTGTGTTGAGATGGATGAGATGGATATGGTTGAGACCTAACTTCAAGATAAACTTGCCTATGTATCCTAAGAATGGGGATCAGGTCAACGTAGTTCATGGCGGAGGTTTACTCGGGTATTGAGACTCTCTTTTTACACTTTAACTTTTGCCACAGTTACTTTTCGGGTTTTCAATCTTGCGAGCTTTATTTGTTTGATTTCTCATTTTTTATACTCTAACTTTTGCCTAGGTCACCCTTTTGGGTTTTCGGCCTAGCGAGCCTCTCAAGGATAGCATTACAACACTTGTAGTGAATTTGATTAATAGTCATCCTTACCCTAACACTGGAACTGTCTTCACCTTGATTTGAGCTTGGTCCTCCATTCCCTTATGCATGTCTTCTTTTTTTCTTTTGCTCCATTTTTAGAATTGGTTCTTCTCGCAATGTGGTACTTCCTCGCATTGGCTCCCCAAATTCAGAAAAAAGTTCTTTTCCTCACAGTTGATTGGATTTCATTACAATGGATACCCCCTAGCTTGATGGCTAACTTTTTTTCCTTCCTTTTTCTTTTTCCTTTTTCTTTTCTTTTTTTTGCTTTTTTGTTTTTTCTCTTTTTTGGTTTCTTTTATCCATTTCTTTTTTGAAATAATGAAAACACCAAGGGGAGAAATTCTATGATGGTGAGGTTTGAAAGTTGTCTTGTGCTTGCCAAAATGATCGCCTAAAGATGAAGAGAATCCCCAGGACAGTGTAGAATACCACGCACAATTTTGAACTTATCTTCGCAAAGTTGCAAAATAAACAACTTAAAATTTTGAAATCATGAAGGACTTTGTGCCGATAATTCAGAACCCACAATTCAGAACCCACTCAAACCATTTAGTGGATCCTTCTCAACACTCGAGCTTATTAACAGAATCTCATTCAAGAAACAAATTCAAAGATTTTCTATTTTCAAAAGGCCACACATGCATTACCATAGGCACAATAAAATGATCAAAAACTTGACTCTCACTTTCTTATTAAAAAAAACGAAGACCTGAGGGTACATGAGAACGACTCAAAGGAAGGGACTCAATTGACGCGACAACATAGGAAAAGACAAAGAAAAATAAAACTCTAAACCCAACTATTTACAGGAAAACAACTCAAAACAAAATCAGTACCCTTGAGACAAAAGGGGTTTTCACTCCCCAAGTCCATCTGTAGAATTCAAAAAAACTTCAAGTAGCCTACGGGAAGGTCCAAACCGGCCTTTAATTCAGCAATACTAACATCTACACCCGGGATTGATTTTAGACTTTCAAACTGAGTCTCACAAATTGAACCTCACAATTATTCTGGTTGTCCTCGCACATCTCTTTGACAGTGCTAGTAGGGGTCAAGGTTGGTTATTGGCAAGCCATGGATGGGATTTATGTTATGGAATGGCAATCTATTATAGTTAGGGAGAGGTTTATTGATAGCTTTGGGATTTTAAGGTGGGGTAATGACCTTATTGTCAATCAAGTCTTGAATTTCATGGCAAAAATGAAAGCAACGATTAGTATGATGACTGTACTGCTAATGGAATGTGCAATATTGGGTAGGGTTATGTCTAGGTGGGAGAGAGTTAGGGAGAGGTCAAGGATTGAGAGGTTTGAGATACTCTTTCTCCATTGGTACCTTCAATGCACAGGTTGGGCTCATATGAAGATGGGCGAAGGCTTGTTTTTTGGAGAAGGAAGCATCAATGTTAGAAAAATTGGCAAATGGGTTGGCGGGTGTTGGTGAGTGTTGGCTGGGTATTCATGGGCTTAGGATTGGAATCAGGATGGGTGTTTCTGGTAAAGCATCCCTTTTCATGGCTTACCCCATGATTTAAAATGCTTCCAACCTGATCAATAAAAGTGTCATCTATAGTTTTTGCAACAACAACAAGCACTTGCTGCTTATTCAACCCTTTGACCTTCAAAGTCTTAATAGCCCACCGAAGAAGTGCATAGGGATCAATACTTGCCCCAACCTTCTTCTTGCCACTTGTTTTACCTTGGCCAAGGGATTGGGTGGCTATATTGAAGCGAGGCCTATTTGTTGTTGATATGTCATCACCCAGGCTTGAGATAACTTCAGGTTGGCCCTTTCCAACTACGACTCGCCATAAGATTGGGGAGCTTTTTGACGTGAACTTTTTGGCATATGATGTGGTCAATGACGGAGCCAATACCCCAAAGGCTAAATCTGCCATAGTTCTATGAAGATCTTTAATCATGCTCAACAACTCAGGAGTAACGGGTTCGGCCATTGGTGCCCGCAATGTATTTAAACTAACTTGGTCTTGATGAATTGGTTGGGTTGGACTCTTTGGAGTAGGTTGGATTGGAATTGGGCTATTGTGGAGTTCAAGTTTTGGGGTTTGGGACAATTGTAGCTTAAGTGCATCCATCATACACAAGTTCGTGCTTTCTGGAATGAACACCTCAGGCTTACGTAAATGGGCTGGGGTAATGTATATGCTGGGGTTGAAGGTAGGTGGCAGTGTATGGATGAGGTTTAGATTCTGAGGAGGAAAAAGTACGCGGTCATGTATAGGAAGTGGGTTTATTGGTTACATCAGGTTCTTGAGGCAGAGCTATCGGCCGGTTGTTGATGAAATTCTGAACCTCATGATAAAGGCGGTAGCAATGATCGGTGCCATGACCGCACTGCTGATGGTACACACAGTTTTGGTGGGGTTATGTCTAGTAAGAAGTGGGTCAGAAAGAGGTTAGTGATCAAGGGATTTGAGATAGCCTCTTTCCATCAGGACGTTTAGTGCACTAGTTAGGCTCATATGGAGGGGGTGAAGGTTCTGCCTTGAGCTCGAGTTGGGCTAGTTGTTTGTGGTTTGGTATTGGCAAAAGGGTCAACAGTTTTAGGATCGGTGGCAATGGTATTGATTTCAGTGGGTTTAGGAATAGTGCTACTGCTAGCATTGGTACTCTTGGAAAACACCCTCCTTGTCTGTTCACTCGTTCTCTGGATAATTCCATTCTTAAAAGCACTCTCAATCTGAACCCCCAATTCATGCAAAGCAGCAAAGGTAGATAGTGGCGCGACTATTATCCTCTATAGCATGTCTGGTTCAAGGTTTTGAACTACCAAGCGAACTTGTTCTTTCTTTGAAGGCCTGTTTGTCATTCGGGTTGCCTTTGCCTTCCATCTAACAACAAAGTCGACAAAGGGTTCCTTGGGATTTTGAGAAGTTGCCTCCAGTTCGCTGATCTTTACCTCCATTTAGGTATTGTAGGAATACTGATTAACAAAACCCTTAGATAAATCTCCCCAGTTCTGCTTGGTCGAGTCTTCTAGTTTAGCATACCAAGTGGCTACCACTTCTGATAAGGTCCTTTCGAATAATGACGATTTCTGAGCCCATGTCAAGCTCATTAGTTTCAAGACATCTGAAAAGAGGCGGATGCGGACGATAGGATCTCCGCTTCTATCAAATCTGTCAATGTGCGGTATTTTGAACTTCTCTGGAAATCTTACAGAAGCCTCAGTATAACCGTCTTCAATGTTCGGAATGGATTTGAAGCCTTAAGATTTCTTAAGCATCTTCTCTAGCTTGACAATTTTTATCATGGCAAGATCGATGTCATTGATGTCGAAAGGAATAAGCCCTCTGTGAGGCTATGCCGGAGGCCTAAAAGCTTAAGCTTGAGCTAACACCTCTTGGGGATCAGGAGTTTGGAGATTTTCAGCTAGCGAAGGTGGATCGAGGTTAGGTGGGGTAGCCGGGACTAGATGTGTGGTAGATGCCCCAGATGGGCATTGCATTTTAGCAATGGTCTCATCCTGCATGGCAATTCTCTGGTTTAGTGTATCCATGGCCTTTTGGAAGGGTGTCATCATGGCCACAACTACTTCTAGACTCTGTGCCATCACGGGTCTACTAAGTTGGCAATTAGGAAAATGGATGGGTGTAACCTAAGAGGTGACTAACAAGGATTTTGACCCAGTTACACTTGATGGATCTAAACTAGATTAGTCTAGACAGGTTTGACTAGATTGGGCTTTTTAGAATAGGTCTTTTGGCATTGGATGGATCTTTTCTGATCTGGCCTTTAGGGATTAGATGGACTAGACCTTTGTTGGGTGGGTTTTTTCTGGGATTGAATGGACTGTGATGGGTTAAGGCTTTCTGGATCGAATTGGGATAGGCCTTTACTAAGTTGGGTACTGCTCCTTCTTTGGCTCAAAAAAAGAAAAAGAAAAAAACAACAACCAAATGCCCCATTAGATCAGGATACCGGATATGCTGGTCAAAACAAAGCAAGATACAATTTTTAGCCCTGGTTCTGGTTTTGTTGAAAATTCACCCATATCAAATACATACCCCTGGATTTCGACCAAAATTCTGATTCTGATATGACCCTCGAGTTTGAAAGGAATTGCCCCAAGATTAAGACTCTCTAAGGATTGCATCACACATTTCCAAAGATTTCACATTTTACACAAAAGCATTCAAAACACCCCTATGAGAGGTTAGGGTTTCCCTATCCTAGCTTTGGAGTGATCTATAGCTTTGCTATTCAAACAAACGATATCACAACATCCTAAAAAATGGGAGAGTATCATGTCCTAATTTGGAACAGTCACTAGAGCTTACTACATGTACTAGGCCGATTGGTCAAAAAGGGTACCTCAACAAGATTACCTAATATACCTCTCACACCTAATACAGAGAAGTGAAAGGAGAATCAAGCGGTACAACGATAATCCAGATCCAAAGGTTGTGTTTCCAACATAGCAGAGCCCACCACTGGCCATCCTTTTGACATGTTTTTTAGGCAAGCCTCTAACAAGCCGTCTAGGAATACCAGATGGAAAACACAGTGACTTAAGAGCACCATACAAATGCAATGCAAAGAACATATATATGTAAATAAAATATCATATCATGAAGTTCAAGTCAAGTTCTCTAAATTCCCTAATAGGGTTGCCAGAAACTGTAGCTGGCCTTCCGTGCTCTTCGAAGGGGTTTAGTCTCCTCAGGTACAATAGCCCTACAGTTCGGACTCCCGTGGTTTTGAATCTGGTTCCACAAGTGCAATGTGAAACAGAAAACAAATGAGAGTCTAAATCCAGCAAATCTTTAGAAAATCCATTTATCATCAGAGATGCTAAAAATGGACTGCATTGCCAGATTTTAGAGTCGCCACCTAAATATTTTTGGGAAACTTAGGAAACCCGTGACTCGTGCCAAAGGCCATTTATCCGTCATAACCAACGTGTCTTGGATTGAGAACTTAGGTATGAGATGGGAAGGTCATGAATTGAGCACCTTACTTACCCGAGCAAAGATCGGGCTCTACTAATAATGATGTGATTTTTATATACATTATATGCTCTTGCTCTAATTATTTTGCTAATTTACTATGTGAGGCATACAAGTATAGACTACGTCACCCACTTTCGAATGCTTTGATTTCATGTTTGTTTAAAAAAAGTTTTGAATATGTGCTACTTGAAGGAAAAGTGAGCTCACATGTACACTAATCAAAGTCATTCCAACTTAAGCGAAATATCCTTCATCCAAGGCATTCAAAAAGGTATTTCAAACAAGCACGTAGTCTCATGGTAGTATGCTAAGCATGGCAACACAAACACATATGTAATATGCTAAAAGTAAAAATGCTAACCTAGTACTCCGAGGCAAGCCAAAGGAAAATAATATGGTTAGAAAAATGCATGATCCTAACGATGTACATGACTAATGCAACACATACAAAATGCAACAATCGGATTCAGCTTCTTAACATGACATATGAATCATTCAAGGCATGTGGTAGCTCATGTATTCAAGCAAGAAATACTCGATGTTATCAAGTATGATAAGCCAAACCCTAATGTATACAAAAATGGATATTAAATATGGTAATGATATGAAAAGAAAATATGATACTACATGCAACCACAGTAAGCAAGTAAATAAAAGAGAGAAAGAAATGGGGGTTGGAAGACATACAAATATTACAAGTTTGCCCTCGCATAATAGGGTCCGAATGAATGTCCTAATTAACTAATTATTACAACACAATTGAATGAATTAATCAATTAATTATTACAAGTCTGAATGGAGGAAAAACAACTAATTAATTACAAGTTATTTACAAATATGAATCTTAAAGCTACTAATCTAATGAATTTGGATGGGAGGCAAGGAACCGCATGTGTGCAATTGAGAACACCATCCGGCAACCTCTGTGTTTGCTGCCTACAGTCAAAAAAATTGTTCTGTTTTGGCCTCTGGATCTGTTCTATTCTGGAATAAAAATGCCACTACTTGTGCAAAAATTGGTGGTCGACCGGCCTGAAAGAGTGGTCGGCCATACAGAATAATGGTCAGCCGGCCACTGCTCTTGAGGAATACCCTGCTGCAACAGAGCAGCAACATAGCAAAATAGAGTGTTTTCAGGAGATGTTTATCCTCTCTGCCCTTCCTTATCATGAAGATGATCAAGGGAGGAGTAGATTTTATTCTCAAATCATTAATCATTGCAAATTTGTTGCATGATGATCTTAGAAACGATAGGACCAGAGCTCAATAAATGAAACAAAAGATAGACAATAGCTCCTCCCTATCATGGAGTTACCTCAAAGGAGGGGGTAGACTTGCTCCATGAATCATCTAACATCACTAAAATAGTATGCAATGACTCAAGACGCAATAGGTTCAGTATAACGTCCGACTGAACCTAATCAAATTTTATTATTTTTTTTACCCTTTTTACTCCAAATTTATTAGCCCCTTTTACTTTACCTTTCCATTTTCTTATCTTTTCTTCTTTTTTGTCCAAAGGTGCTGATTACATCCCTAAGTCCAAAGCAATAAAGAATAGCAAGCATGACTTGACCCAAGAAATGAGCTTTTCAAGCCCTTTTCTACGAGGGAAATTACAAAGGAAGAATCAAACCCATTTACGAGCTATAATGAATTCAGAGTCAAACCTAAAATGAGTGATAATGACTAGTCAAACCCAAAAAGAGTGATAATGACTCCAAATCTAAACTCGATAATAAGCTATAATGAATCTTTCCTTTATGATTCTCAAGGGTCTAAATAGAAAATTAGTCTCTTACAAGTAATGCACAGGCGATAAAGGGATGTATCAAATAAGAGATCACGCTTAGCCTAAGAGAGATGTAATGCCTTCGTAAGGAACCTCCGAAGAGATTAAACCATTTAGCATGAGGGGTCTCTTTCTTATGCCTTGAGTAGTAATCTTTTGTTTGATACAACTCTTAATCAAAAGAAATAAAGAAATGAGGGAGATTGCAGAGTGCTAATGAAAGGTGGATGATTACAATGACATGAATATGTATGAAAGCTATAAAGAATGAAAGAAAAGACTATCAACTCAAATGGATTGGAAGCTATGGCCTATATGCCAAATCCATGAAAACTTATAACAACACAAGTGTAATATTCAAAAATAAATTAAATAAACACATAAAATAGCCCCCTAAACGAAAACAGAAAATAGTAGCTAAAACCAAAAGAAACAAAGTAGAAAAAGGCAAAGCAACAAGCTATGGAATAAGGCCTAAAGAATGGTGGCTAACCCCTTCTCTTTTTGTGACTTTAAATCACATTTTTAAACTTAAAATAGCTCTGAAATAAGTATGAAAATACAATAAAAAGAGGTAGAAAATATGGTTAAAGAGTTCAAAGTTTACCCCTTTAAGGAGAGAAAGAGCATCCTAGTTAACAAACCACAAGCATAACACTCTCTAGTAGCTGAAATTGTGCTAAAAAATCTCAGCAAAAGCCTCAAGTTTTAGCTCAGAAGGTGTATGTATAGTGTATGTATGTTGCAAGAGATGAGGGAAGTGTGTTGGACAAGTTTTGGCTCTTGCCAAAATTTTCTAACCCTAAACCATTAGGGGAGGTCTTGTATTTATAGAAAAACAATATCTCACGCCAGAAATATCTAAAAAAGGATAGTTGGCTTGGAGCTCATGCATGGGAGCAGCAGCTACTCTTGGTAAACATGGCTGGCCGACCAATTTATTGTACGACCTGCTCATAAATTAGCAAGCCAGCCGATTATTTTTGGCCTTGCTGTTCACTGAGTAGTCAGGCTAAAAAAAGGGTTTCGATCCAAATGGGGTGGAAGGCTTGGGTTTGAAGCTTGAAACCGAATTCTTTTGCTGAAGACTCGAACAATTTGCATAATGTAACTTTCATCATCGAGTGTTCAAATTGAAGCGCCCAAGTCTTAAGTGCGGTAAAAAATGGGGTGTCTTCAACTATCCGTCAGGACTGGAGTTCCATATTGCTGTGACTGCCAATCACGTGCGAGTTTGGCCTTGGCCAACTGTCTTCCCTCTTATGTTGCGGCGTGTTTGGGGTTTGTTTTAGGGTTCATATTTGTTGACTGCCGGTCAGGATTGAAGTTCTCTATCACTGTGACTACCAGTCATGTGTGAGTTTTAGCTGTGACTGCCCTTTCTTCTCTCGCGTTTAGTGTGCTTGGTGTTGGTTATGGAGTTCCTTGTTGCTGTGACTGCCGGTTACGAGTTGTGGAGTTCCTTGGTGCTGTGACTGCTAGTTACAAGTGGGTCCGGCTCCAACCACATACCTTCATGCGTAGATCTTTATTAGTTTTGCATCATTTAGTATGCTTCATGTCTTTTGCTTGCGGTTTGTCCTTTTCATTTGCCATCTTTGCAACTTTATCCTTGTTCTATCTCGTCACCTCTCTTGGCGTTCACATCATCAATTTTTTTTAAAAACCAACAGTGTAGTACACGTAAGCCTGACTTTTCAAGCAACTTGCTGCGTATGGCATTTTAGTCTAACTTTTCAAATATATTTCAAGCATACAATTTGCATCTTGCCCCTGAAATACGCTGCCCAAAGTCTTACACCTCGTCAAACGGGTTGCTTTGGGGCTTCGACATTCACTAACATCATGAAATGACGCACCGAGTTCTGTCAAAGAGGGACAACTTTAGACACCCCATTTTGACTGGCTTTAAGATTTAGGAACTCTTTTTTGAGCACCCAATGATGAAACCAAGATGTGCTAATCATATGAGTTCCTCAACAAGAACTCCGAGAGTTAGGCTTTAAATCCAAACCAAGTACTTCTCTTGGCCAAAATGTTTTTCCGACCAAATAAAAACCTTTTCAAAATATGTTTGGTTCCGAAGTTCTAGACATTTCCATATTGTCCTAAAGCTCAGCTTTTCAAACTTAAAATGTTGTCTACTTTCAAATAGACTGAGCAAAGGACATGATGTGAATGAATAGAGATGGTGGAATCCCCTAAAATACATGGCTTTCCTTTCAAATCATGATAGCTTTGCCTTATTTATCCAACGATGTATATTCCAATTGGCCAGACAGCAATTCATGGCTGGATGAGAATATAGTCAGCTAGATATAGAAGGATACAACCGGCTGAATTGTTTGGGAATAGTGCATTTTTGGGAATTTCAACCTTTTTTGCGAGTTTTTCATAAATATCTCAAATATTTGTGTCCAAAACTCTATATATAAAGAACAATGGTTCATTTGTTAAGGTTAACAAATTTTGCCTAAGGCTTAAGAGGAGAATTGAGAGCTTCTTTCCCTTACTTCACCTTTAACCTCCATTTTCTCAACTTCAAAGCTCAAAAATACCATTAAAACTTGGCTCTAAGCTTTTTGCTGAGGATCTTGAACATCCTAAGCTACATCTAAAGGACCTTGAGGGTGCCAAGAAAGAGTTTGAGAACCAAGAAGATCATCCTCTTCAAAGAGGTGAACTTTTGAACTTTGTAACATATTTTCCCTCTTGTTCTTCATTCCTAAGTTCTAAATTTCATTACATACTTGTTGTAATCTTGTAATAAGTCCTCATGGATGTGGTTGGAGGTAGAAAGTAGCCACCCATCTATTGAGTTAATAGTTTTCCTTACTTTTCCGTAGCTTTAATCTAGTTTCTTGCTTTCTAGAGCTATAATCTTTTGTTGTTGTATATTGGAACCTTGTGGGTGTGATTACAGGTAGATATTAGCCATTCATCCACAAGTTTGCTTATGTAAAGTAAATTCCTTCTTGTTTTCACACTCTCTCATCACATATCTCATCATTCCATCATATTGGTCTATATGTTTCAACTCATGCTTAAGATAAATGAGTGAAAGTGGTTGTTCCATGGGGCTAGATGGATGATCTTTGAGATTTGATGATAGGAAAGTGGTCGTTCTTCATGTTCATTGATTTTTCTGGGAAGCAAATTAAGAAGTTTTAGGTCAAATATGTTGAAAACTATTTTCTCTATCTCTTGTGGACATGGAAAGGGGTGGAAACACCCTTGTTTCATGATTAGAACATAAGTCTTCGATAGCCTTTGATGGATTTCTTGCTTTAAAAGCAGGGCTTCCATTAAGAAATGATAGGCATTAACCTACTCTCTCCAATTGATAGCATGGATTTGGGTACTAACCTGCCCTTATTCACAAAGAGATGATTGTAGGTTCCTTTGTTTCGATTCATTTAATTTGAGAAATTGTAGTAGAGCTATTTGTGTGATTGTTAAGGGTCTACCTCTTTTTTCAGTGTTCTCTGGAAAAACAAAAGGTAGAAAGGATGAACACCCACTGAAAACTATGATTTGTTTCTATTCTGTCCTTTTTGCATCAAAGTAGTGTTCATCCCGGAAGATTAAGCTGGCCGAATTTCCCTTTTGGTTGGCCGAATTATTTTGTAGCAGGTCCAGTGAGGCTTGTTCCTAAGTAGATCATAATAGAACATGACAGTTTCTTAGAAGTGTTCTCTTGGTCATTTCTGGAGCTGCCGTGTACAAATTCCCAATTTATTTAGCATGATTTGTTAGATTCAATAGTAATTTAGCTAAATCAACCCATTTGTTGTAATAATTCCTCTAACCCCTGTGTCTTATTCAGTCATTCGAATTGTTGTAATAACTTTCTACTCTACGTCTTTCTATCCGTTTTATTTACATGCTTTCCATGGATGTTGTATATAGCATCATGTTTTATTTGTCATACCCATGTTGTGCATCCATTTTTCCATGCATATGGATTCGGTTCATTTGCATTTATGGATTTTATCAATTCAAAAGATGGTTCTCTGCGTTATCTCATGTTTTGAAATGGTACACATGCCATTTGGTAGTAATCGAATCCTTAGTTGCATATTGTGGGTGTACTGCATTACCTATCTGTATATAAGATCATGCATTTACTTCTAACACATTGTCTTTGGCTTGCCATGGAGTACTAGGTGAGCATTTTTTTTCTGCTTTAGCATTTTGCGTGTCCATGTTATTTACTATACCAGGAATTATACCATGTGGCTATATGCTTTGATGATAGTAATATTAGCATTATTAAAATCGAAATATGAATATATAGAGACTATAAAAATCACACCATGACTTAGTAGAGGTTGATCTTTTGATTGGATGAGTGGGGTGCTCAATTCACGACATTCTCTTCTTATACCTAAGTTCCTGAACCGAGACACATTGGTTATGATGGACACTAGCCTTTAGCACAAGTCACAGGTTTCCTAGTTTTCCCAAAATATTAGGTGACAACTTTGAGATCTAGTGATGTAATCCATTTTCCTAGTTTTCCCAAAGGTTTTTGCAATAAAATGGATTTTCTATACAAAATTGCCAAATATGGACTCTCATTTACATTTCACATTGTATTTGTGGAACTAGATTAGGAGATAGAGAGTCTGAACTATTAGGCCCACTGGGTAACCTCAAAAAGGCATCCCACAATGCCTCTGCACCAGTTCGCATGGTTGGCCACCAATATCCTTGCATTACTACCCTATGGGTCAGTGATCGTCCTCTTGAATGCGCACCACAACTCCTCTCATGTATTTTGGCCAAGAAATCTTCATCCCTATCCAAATGGACACATTCGAGATAAGCCCCCGAGAGGGATTTTTTGTACAACTTTCCCTCTAGGTCAAGATAGTACTTAAAGCTTTGTTGCAGAGTTTATGGGCCTCTTTTTTATATCCTCGGGTGGTTGTTCTGATGCCAAAAACGAGATATAAGATCTATCCAACTCGGACCCCTCTGGATGACAAGTATAGTTGGCCCTTCCTTGGGTATGTCAATGCTCAATCCTGTAACAAAACTCATTTCAATGGTTTGCTTGACCTCTGAGTTTACAACTAAGCCTAAACAGGCTAAAGCATCTGCATGAGTGTTTTGATTCCGGGATATCTGATTAAGTTCATGGCCTTCGAACTTTCCTAGCAAGGAACTGGCAACTCGCCATCCGGTCGTTCCCTGTAGCATATTCTCTTTTCAACTGATTTATAACCAGTTTAGTGTCACAATAAACTTGTAGATGCTTGGCACTCATTTGAAGTGAATTTCTCAGGCCGATGAGGAGGGCTTCGTACTCGGCTTCGTACTCGGCTTCGTACTCGGCTTCGTTTTTAGAGGCATCAAAACCAAGCTTAACTGACTGCTCTATCACTACGCCATCCAGGGTCATGATAACTACTCCTGCCCCACTGCCACGCTAGTTCGATGAGCCATCACAATAAAATTTCCATATATCCCCTATATACATTCGCCACTCTTGGCTAGCTCGAGAGACTGAATGGCTCGACATGCTCAATTCAGCATCAATCAATGGTCTAGTAAATTCGGCAATAAAATGGGCAACAACCTAACCTTTGATGGATGATCTAGGTTGAAAATTGAGATCATACTATCCGAGTTCCAATGCCCACTTGGACACCCGCCCAGAAGACTCCACTCATCGAAGGACTGAATAGAGGGGGTAATCAGTCAAGACCTTAATGGTATAGGCTAAAATCAATTTCTCAAGGGGCAGATATCGCGTTTTTGCTTCAACCATTCATTTGCTGACTTAAAAGACAGGTCGCTGCTCCTCGATTTCTTTCCTATGAATGATAACATTGACTGCATGATTTAATAGCGTATGTATAGAATAAGCTCATCACTTAGTTCTAGAGTGGATAACAACGGAACGGAGTTGAGGTAAGTCTTAAGCCCCTTTAAAGCTTGGCACTCGAAAGTCCATTTGAACAGTTTTCCCTGTTAAAAAGCCTGAAAAAATGGTCGGCATTGATCGGAAGATCGGCTAATGAATCTATTCAGTGTTGTTACTATACCCATTAACTTCTCGACTTTTTTAACAATTATGGAAGAGTTGAGTTCTATTACAACATTGATTTGTTTCATATTGACCTTTATTCCACAGTGGATCACTATATAGCCAAGGAATTTGCCTGAACCGATGTCAAATGCACACTTTAAGGCTTTGAGCTTCATCTTGTATTTTTGCAAAATATCAAAGGTAGTATCAAGGTTGGACAGATGAACACTATTCTCTTTGGAGTTTACCACCTGTAGACACCCCATTTTTGACCGACCTTAAGACTCAGACATCATCGTTTGAGCCCTCGATGATTGCGTGTGCTTGTGCTCGTTTCGAGTTTCCGGAGTTTTCAACTGAGTGTCTGGCCTCCGGGCCTCTGAACTCTTTGTGTTTTGGCTCGGTTTATGGACCAAGTCTTGTTGACCTTGCCTGGAGGGACACAGAGGTCTTGGAGACTACTTTTTGTGGTCGGAGACCATTTTTCCCTCTCGTAGGCTAGTTTCCGGTTTCCGGAGTCTTCGGCCACGCGCCTTGTCTCGGGACCGCTTATCATTCTCCTTTTGGCCTGGTTTTTGAACCATGCCTTGTTGCCTTGGTCTAGAGGGACACTGAGGTCTTGGAGACCACTTTTCCCTTGTAGACCCCTTTTGGTGCCCGTGGACTAGTTTCGAGGCTTCCGACTGCGCGCCTCGACCCCCGGACTCTTGTCTTGCATCCTTTTTGGTTTATTTTTGGTACAAACCTTGTTTTCCTTGCTCGGAGGGTGGAATGAGGGTTGGAGACTAGTTTCTCTCCCTGAAAACCACTTTTCTTCCCGCCAGCCAGTTTTCTAGTCGGCCAACTGGTCTTGGTGGTCTTTGGACCACCAAAAGTGGTCTCCCACCATCCCACCACCTTGCTTTCTTGGTGAAGACCACCTCTCCCCCCTGGCCGACCACTTTGTCTCCTTGGAGACCACTTCCACTGGTCGGCCGACCAGTGTAAGTAGCTAGGCGACCACTTTAAGTGGTTGGCAGCTTTCTTGTATTTTATGCAGAGTTTGTAGACCCCAGTTGTGCCAACTGGAGAGCACAGATTGCATCCTTCATACACGTGTATGGAGGGATTTAACCAAGCTTCTAGATTCTTCAAGAAACTTGAAGCTTGGAGTTCTATAAGAGGGAGGCTCTCTCTCCCTTTTCCAAGTTTAGAAAATTTCCTTTGAGCTATACATATATCCCCCTCTCTGTATTCCTCTCTCTCTCTCTCTCTATATTGGTGCCTTAAAGTGTGTTGTTTCTTCACTTTTGCACTACAACTCCTAGCCACACACCACCATCTCTGAGCTGAGGTTCTTGGAGGTGGTATTTAGGCCATAAAAGCTATTTTTAGGCTGAGGAAGGTGCTGTTGTTGCAGTGCTTCAAGGCTAACCCCTTTTCCCCTTTTAAAGCTTTGTTTTGGTTACTCTTTTAGCCATCTTTGCATGCTTTGTTTGGCTTAGTTTTCAACTGTAAAAAGCTTTATTTTCCAGTGTTTGAAATGCTTGTTTAAGGCCTCTTTGGTGTTGGGGTTGATCAACCTCCTTTTGTGCCTTATTTTGCATTATTTTGAGCCATCTTTTTAAACCTTTGAGATCACCTTCTCTTGGCCTTTTAACCACTGAAATCCAGTGGATTTTCAGTGGTGGGAATGTGGTTTTGAGGCCTGAAATGAGAGGGGGTGGTTCCCCCTCCTTTTGTCTTGTTTGTATGCATAGAGGGCCTATCAAATGAGCATGTTTTACACTTCTTTGTGGCTTTGTTTAAGCTTGTTTTTGTCACTTTTGGGACTAGATATGACTCTATTTTTGGCTGCTTTGGTTGTCTCTTGAGTGGTTCATACACTTGTAGTGTAATTCCACATTACTAGCCTAACATGCTCTATACTTTGGACCATCATTCTAGCCTATTTTGACTACACTCCAGCATGACTTTATCCATGCTTTGCCATGCTTAAGCTCTATTTTAAGTGTTTTGGGACATGCATGCCTTGCTTTGTATAGCCATGGTGCAACCTTGTTCATTACCTTTGAGTTTCAAAGTCTCTAGCCTGCCTAGAATGTGATGTTTACATGATATAGCCTCAGTTCTCACATGATTTCAGAGCACATTTCATTGCCATGCTCTCACATTCTTTCACTCCTTCAATGTGTTTGAAAGTTGTGCCTTCATGCCTTGTTTGTGAGCCAATGTGCATGCATGTTTGCCTAAGCTCCTAAGCTCTATTTTAGCATGTTCTTGTCCCTTAACTTGGCATGGTTAAGCTCTGTCCAGAGCTGGTTCAGTGGTTTAAGTTTAGTATTGCATGCTCCTTGTGTATTGCTCTTAACTAGCCTTATGCTCTAGGCCTTCTAGCATGCCTCATTTGTGTTGTTTGGATGATTTGGCATCATTTAACACTTCATTTCAGAGCATATAGCATTGTCATATTTGCATGCATGTCACTCTTTAATTGCGTCTAAGAGTTGTGCCTTTATGCCTTGCTTACGAACCATGAGTTAAATGTGCATTCCATGCTCTTTGTGCCTAGGTTTTGTTGAGTTTTGGCCACTATTTTGAAGTATCCTAGGTCTGTCCATGTTTGGTTTGACCATTTGTGCATTGTCTTGCATGCTTCATGTATGATGCACTTCATTTGTCTTGAGGCCTTAGCTTTTAAGTTTGCCATGCATGCATTGTTTGCATGATAGAATCTCGAGCATGCCATTCTAGCACTCATAGAAGAGCATGTTGCTTGCATGTTGTTACAGAGCATTGCATGTTGTTACCTTGCATTGTGGTTGCATGTTGCATTGCATTGTGTTTGTATGCTCATGTTGCATTAGCATTGCATGCATTGCATTGTGTTTGGATCAGGCCTTGATCCAAACACGAGAAACGAGAAACGTTTCATACTTGAAGTGATGAAACGTGCCTCAATTCTCAGTCGCCGACCCTCTTGATCATGCATGATAAAGGTTAAGGCTCTTATGTGTCATTTGTGCATTCATTTACATTGAAATGTGCAATCTCGGCTTCTCGGCCATCGTGCATTGCGATGCTCGGTTGGTGGCCCGAGAGTCGAGAACTACACTCCCTTGAGCTCATGAAATGATAGGGAGGGTGATCATGCACACATATCTTGCAAATACACTGTTGTGCCCTTCCTCGTTCTTTGTTGCAGCAAAATGGGGCTTGGCAGGATTTTCTGGTCGGCAGACCAAAAAAAGTGGCTGGCCGACCACTTTTTATGGTCTGCAGCAAATTTGGGTGGTCGGCAGGTGGTCTACACCACCAAAAAGCGGTCGGCCATGCTCCTGGAAGTCTCCATGATAGAGTAGAAGCTATCTGGAGGCTCTTGCAGTGTTCTGAAATCAAATGCAAACAGAGGCAAGTTGGGGCACATCGATGGATTTCCGAGTAAAGCAACCGAGCATGCATCCTTTATCGTTCAAGGCAGAACTGAGGCAGCCTACTTCATACAGTTTACATGTTTAGTTAGTTGCTAACTTAGTTAATTTGTTAATTAATTAAAGTTGTGTAATAATTAGTTGTAGCTAGTTATTCAATTTGTTGTGTAATAATTAGTTTAATAAGGTTAATTAGATTAGTTAGGTAGATTAGCTTAGATTTAGCTAGTTAGCTTATCATTCGGACCCTCCGTCAAGAGGGCACAATTTTGTAATAAGCTTGCGTGTGTGTGATGCATGTCTTCCAACCCCATTTCTTTCTCCCTTTTATTTACCAGCTTTTGATGGTTAGTTTTAGGGCATGTTTCAATTAGCATAATTATGCTTGCATGCGTGCATCCATTCATCTGTCTTGCATGCACCGGGCTTGGCGCATCATACAAACTGCATTGTATTTCAATACCAGTTTGAATACATGTTATCTAGTTGTATTCACATGACATCGTAGAATAGCCGAGCCTATCTTAGTTGCATTTTGCATGTGTTGCATTAGGCATTCTTGACATAGCTAGGATCATGCATGATTTCTAACTAGCTTCTGTTTTGGCTCGGAGTACACTGTGAGTGTTTATGCTTTAGCATCCTTACATGTGTGTAAGTGTTGCCATGATTAGCATGCTTGCCATGAGGCTATTTGCTTAACTGATATAACTGCATGAATGCCTGTGGATGAAGGTTGGATTATTTGAATTGGAACAATTCATCGAAATGCGAGTTTTAGGCCCACTTGAAGTGGCAAAATCATATTTTCTAAGCTCACTTGAGGGTGGCAAAATCCGCGTCTTAGCCTACTTGCGAGTAGCACCTTTAAACCATTTTCAAACAAACAAACATGAGATGTTTTGTTCCAATTTAAGCGATCTAGTCTATACTTGTATGCTGTGTGCATCACATAGTAAACTAGTCTAATAAACCAGAATAAGAACGCATGTGTTTTCAAAAACAATATATCATGTTAGTAAAAGCCGATCTTTGATCAGACGAGCGGGGGTGCTCATTTCAGGACCTTCCCCTCTCGTACCCAAGTTCCCGAGCCGAGGCAACTTCGGTGATGACGGGCACGTGACCTTAGGCACGAGTCAGGGTTTCCTAAATTTCCCCAAAATAAAATATTTAGGTGGCGACTCTGAAATCTGGCAAAGCAGTCCATGTTTGGCACTTTTTGACTAAAATCGATTTTCCAAAATGATTTGCCAGATTTGGACTCTTTGGTGATTTATCAGTCTTACATTGCACTTTGTGAGATTAGATTTAGAACCGTGATAGGAGTCCGAACTGTAGTAGCTAAGAACAACGATTCGCGCCCTTGTGTACGAAGCGAAGTTCGGGCGGTCTATACCACCATATCGTCAATGTACACCTTTATGGTTTTGTCGAGTTAGTCTTTGAACATGGTAGCGACCAGCCACTGATAATTTGCCTCAGCGTTTTTTAGTCCAATGGGCTTAACCTTGTAGCAATAGGTTCTCCTTGGAGTGAGAAATTTCGTTTTCTCCTGGTTGGCCAAATCCACAGCAATCTGATGGCATCCCCAATAAGCATCCAGGAAACTCATTCTCTAATGAAGTGTTATGGCATCCACCAACTGATCAATCCAGGGAAGTGGAAAACAATTATTCGAACATGCTTTATTCAAAGCTATGAAGTCAACACAAACCCTCCATGTCCTCGTATTCGTTTTCACAACTACGGTGTTGGACAACCAAGTGGGATAAGTTACTTCATATATCATCCCAACCTCTAGCAACTCATCAACCTCTTCAGCAACTGCTTCGGCATGCTCAATAGCCGCTCACTGACTTCTTTGTATGACGGGTTTGCATTTGGATCCATGTTTAAATGGTGCACAGTCACTTCTAGGTTGACCTCAGGCATCTCATATGGGGTCCAAGAAAAAACATCAATGCTGTCGAGGAGGAAGGCAACCAACTCCTGTCATTCGACTACACTAAGACCTGCTCCAATGAGGAAAACTTCTCTAGATCTTCAGAAATCATGTCCCAATCCAGTTTCTCAATTACTTTCTCAGTTGGTATCTTCCTCACATCCTCAAGAACCTCTTGACTGAGAATCTTGATTGAACTAACCTCATGCTCCTTTGTGTTCTTGGTGAGAGCCGTAAGGTAAGATTTTCTTGCCGAACTATGAGATCCCTAAATTTACTTTATATCGTAGTCAGCGGGGAACCGCAGGAGCTGATGATATGTTCTCGATACTACCCTCATCGCATGGAGCCATGTTCAGTCCATAATTATATTGTAAGAGGATGGGAACTTAATAACTAGGAATTCCACATCTAACGTCTTGGTGCCGGGACGGACTAGCAGGACAATTTTTCTGAGTGGGTAATCAAGATTGTTGTTAAATCCAAAAAACGGGTAATCAACTGGTTGGATATCCTCTTCCTTGAGGCTGCGTTTGACGAAAGTTTTGTAGTACATGATTTCCGAAGTGCTCCCCTTGTCAATGAGGATGCGATCGATGGCAAACCTATTTAGCTGCAATTAAATAACAAGGGCATCATCATAGGCCAAAGTAATCATCAGAAAATCCAATCCCATTAATCGTCATCCCTTGCTACCTCTTTGGCTGTGGATGTGATTTTGGAAAAGCCTGTGCAGGCTCCTTGGTTGGATGAACCTAGACCGTGTTTACCTTAGTAAGAGGTGAAATATTGTAGATTACATAGATTACACTGAGTGGAGGAGAATCGGGCCGAATGGTTAGAGCATTAGCAGGTACAACCCTCTTTGGGAGGTAATCGGCCAGTTGACCATCCCTTAACAGATCTTCCAAAAGCGTAGCACTTATCTGTTAAATGGCCATGATCTTAACGATAATTGTACCTCTGATCCCTTCTTCTCTAATCAAGGGGTTCGGACATCTTGGCCGACCACTTGAAGAAAGTGTGACACTTAATCTTTGGGAGGATCTGACTGGTCGGTTCCAAAAGTTCCATCCTTGAGTCAACTTGGTACCATTCATTTTGTTGGCGTGAGCCTTTACGGTTATCCTTTTTAAACCTCCCACTTGGCTCTAGACTCCTTCTCGATGGTGCGACTTCCCTACTTGGGAAAACGGTAGTTAACGACTGAACAATAGTTGGTGAGGCCAACTCTGGGCTTGAAGCGTTGTATTAATTTGGAGCATGTTGTCTTCAACCTTACAATACTACTCCACCTTCTTCATCAAACTCCAAACTGATTTTGGTGGTCTTCGGGTCAAAGAATTCCATAGCGGGCTGTAAGGGTAAAGTCTAATTTTAAAGGCCGAAATAACCATAGCATCATTATAGTCATCATCAATGAGATTGAAACACTCCCAATAAAGTGCCGAGTATGCTCGAAGAGTCTCGTTAGGTCCAATCTTCATTGCCCACAAGGAATCTACTTGCTTGGACTATGTTTCATTGGTGATAAACCTACCCCAAAAAGATTTCTGGAGCTGGTGAAAACTCTTGATGGAAGCCAGTTCAAGTTTGTAATACTATCTACCTAAGTTATTAGGGAAAATTCGACACATAAGTGCTTCAGAACCTACATGCAATGTCATGGTTTGCTTGTAGTAACGAACATGATCCTTGGAATCCAACTTTCCATCATAGACTGTAAACGACAGAGCCTTAAACTTCTTGGGCAAGACAGCCTTAGCTATCCGTCGAACAAATGGATTGTGTTTGTCCTCTAAATTTGAATCTTCACTTTTTGTTTATGTGCCCGTTGCTGTGCTTGCGGGGAGTTTTCTTCATCGGATGAGCTCAAGTTAATATCTCTATTATGTTTTATGGGTTCGCCTCAAGATGAATCAGTAGAGCTGTTACTATCACCGCGTCTCCTAGGATGATGTTGGCTGGTTACCCTTACTGGAGAATGGCCACATTCCTAGAACGATGCTTTCTGAGATGTCACCAACTCTTGGCGTAGGCACTCGTTCTCAACTGTCATGACTTCAAAACACTATTCATTGCATTTGGCTTGGACCAATAGTGTACGTATTTCATCTTCGATAGATGTTGGCGGTATAGATGGATTTGGCGGATCAAAGTTTAAGACTTATCAGACAAGAGTTTTATATGGATTGAAGGAACATCCAACTGCTATAGAATCAACTTCAGTGATTGGAGGATCATTAATTGGGTCTGCCATGGATGAGTTTGAATATTCCCACAAACAGCGCCAATTGTGAGGGGTGGTTTTATAATATTCCTTTGTCCAAATAGATCTTTATGGATTCTTCCTATGGTTCCAAAAACAAAGAACACTCCGGTCAGGTATGTCAAAATTAACACTTTGATGGTCAAGTTAGAGACTAGCTGAGAAAGAATAGGTTGGGTATTGAAAAAGTGGAGTCGATTTGGGTAATTATGCATACCTTTTTTCTTCTATTTAGCTTCCTTTTATAGAGGTTTGGTGTAGATATTTCCTACGTAATTTGACATGTTTATCATGATCATCACAATGTCAAGGCCCCAAGTTCCTAGTACACCTCCGGAAAGGGATGGCTTGGGCCCACTTTAATTGGGATAGCACTCCGAACTCCCAATTATATTCAGCATGAATGTTAGCCGATAATGTTCGCATGACTTACTCGGCTTGTCACCTGGTTAGTGAAGAGGTTGCTTGGCATCAAACTTCTACAATCCGGTAGGCTTGGTTAGATTTGGGCACATCAGTGATGGGCCTTAGTGTGCTTTGTTTGCCGAATGTGCAATTTTTATACTCGGCTCACACATTGAGATTATCTACTAGTTGTTTTTTCAAACCCTTGGTTGTGTGGTCACCACCATGCACTCCTAGATCCATCCTTGAGTATGTAGCAAAAGTATAAAAGCACATTGAAATGTATGAAAATATTTTGAGATATTTGAAGAGTGTATTGAAATTATAAGTCTCTCGATATTTAGAGCTTCTTATTGACA
This sequence comes from Camellia granthamiana, assembly GCA_036172215.1. NCBI lineage: Eukaryota > Viridiplantae > Streptophyta > Magnoliopsida > Ericales > Theaceae > Camellia > Camellia granthamiana. Next base: position 78,020,960 of record CM069907.1, on the reverse strand, counting down.
ACCATTAATGTTGTCATTAGCAAGATCCTTATTAAAAATACAAATTCATCGGTAACGTTTGAGAAGGGTATGTTTGGTTTGAGTTTGGGAGATGAGTTTGGGAGATAAAAAGTACGAAAAGTTGTTTGGTTTGGTTTTTTTGGAAAGATGTTTTGGAAAATTATTTTGAGAGAGAGTTTTGGAAAAAGTGATTGATTTGATGTGTATGAGAGAGAGATTTGTTTGGAAAACTTGTTTGGTTTACAAGTTTTGAGAAATTTTTTTGGGAAAATTTGTTTGGTTTGAGTTTTTCTGAAAACTCATTTGTAGAGAAATTTTCCCAAATTTTTTTGGGAAATTCAAACCAAACGAACCCTACATCTTACCTCTTAAGGTTTTCAATTATATAACAAATGGTCCATTCTGTTAATCATTTGTTAAATCAAACTACCAAAGTGTATAACGCAAGCAACAAATTTTTTTTTTTTTTTTCAAATACATATTCTAACTTAAATATTTTATTTTCTTTTTTAATTTTTTTAATATTTTTTTTTTATCTCACCTTTCCTATTCCTCATTTTCTCTCAATTAGTAACACTACTTTGCCAAACCATCGCACCGCCGTTTCATACTCTCGATCAGCACCATTGTCAATATTGCCTATAAGTATTTGGTGTGTTGCTGAGAAGGGTTAGAGAATGTTCTAGTGGTGTAGAGAGAGGGGTTTAGTGATGGGTGGATGAAAATAATAGTGGTATGATAATTTCATTTTGATATTAACAAGTATTTGGGTAAACTTTTTTAGTTAAATTAGTTACAAATTATTATTATTATTATTATTATTATTATTTGATAAGGAAGTCTTTATAATTTCCAGAACATGAGGGGAAAATTTGCATTTCTAACAAACCTCTGGGACTGTATTTTGAATTTACCTTGCTGCTTGTTGTGATTCTGCATAATGATCTTCATCAAGGCCTCCATTTGAGTCTCTTAATAGTAATCTCCTCAGGGGCACTCCACCCCCTACTGTTTGCTCTCCAAGGGTCATCCTCAACCCTTGGATTTTGATCATCATTGGCGACGTTGTTCGCACCATTCTCCACACCATTATGATCTACACCATTATTGTCATTCTGGGCATGTTCAAGGTTCTCACAGTATAAGTCCTCATCGACATGCTCGCCTTGCATAATGTTTTCCATCCAATTCAACTTCGTTCTCACAGATGGCGCCAAATTATGTGTGTTAAAATCTGACTACACAACTAAATAGAATCCTCCATAGAGATTCAAGGAACAAAGTCGAAAAGCACGTACACTTGATGGAATCAATACCTACAATAGAGAACGAAATACCTAAACCGATTGCTACCTGGGAGGGCACTACAACGATCTAGTTAGTTACAATATCTCACAAGATAAATTGACAAAGTAATAACTCAAGCAATAATTTCACAAGTTAAAATGTACCTTTGACCCACGGGAGTGCCTCTCTTTCTATAATAACCAATGCCCTCCTCTTCCTAAAAGTCAAACTCTCTTCCTAAAAGTCAAACTTCACTGGGACACTTATTCCCCACAAGAACAACACTTATCCATGACTCATCTTTCTTAGTTAGATTGGGATAAACTTCTCACAAGAGTCCCAACTTATTGAACCTACGTATAAACATTCCATTTTGATTAACCTTAAGACCGCGGGCGCTTGTAAGCCTGTTGATAATGAAATGATAATTACTTCATCTTTAGAATGTTTGAGGTTATTTAGAGTTGTATTGTAGCCCCGTTTTTGTGAAAAATGAACTTTTTGTAAAAGCAACCATTTTACTCTTAAACTCATTTTTAGCCAAAAATCAACTTTTTAACCCAGAGAGAGAGAGAGAGATAGAGAAGCGCGATTGTATCTTGGTTGATGACATTTTTCAAAATTAATGACCAATTTTATCAAAAACATTGATCAAGAAACAATTCGAGTTTAGTTGGGTCACAAGCAAGCCAAGGGCATGGGACCCCATACTTGTGCATGCAGGCACACGCACTAAGACAGACTGTGAGAACGCACATGAGTTGTCCGAACGCACATAAGTGGTGCACACACACATGCTCTATGCAGACGCACTTCTAATCATCTCAGAGCCAGTTTTGAAAACTCATCTTGGTGCAATTGCAAAAGGAGGCAGCAAGAGGAAGCAATGAGGAAGCCCTATGGTGCTCCCCAAGGCTCCTCTTTGCCTATAAAAGGAGCCCCTCCTCCCCTCCTGCAAAGGGTTAGAATTTTGAGCAATGCTTGTAAGCTTAGGGTGAATATCATTACCCTCTCATCCCATTTGCCTTAATTCCGAAAATACCACCTTCTATAGTAGCTTTAGCAACTAAAAATCACATAAGCTTGGAAAAATTGAACAAAATCAGAAACTTTTGTCTGAGGTAGACTCACAAGCAAGAAAACTTGAGTTTTCTCGTCTTTTCTTTGAGTACTCTTCGGTTTAAATAAACCAGTAGGTAAAACTCTTTTATTTTATTAATTTCAGTAGTTTTTCTAAGGGTAAATTATGCAAATGATCCCTGTAGTTTACACGATGTGTCAATTTGGTCTCTTTTGTTTCAATATACTTGATTTTGCCCTTTAATTTAACAGATTATGTCATTTTAGTCCAATAAATAACAGTTATTAAGTTTGGTGGACGGAAAATCTATACAATGTGTCAATTTGGTCCCTGTAATTTACACAATGTGTTAATTTGGTCCCTCTCAAAATCAAGCAAATTAAAACAATAGGGACCAAATTGACATATAGTTTGATTTTCCATTCGCCAAACTTAACAACCGCTATTTATTAGACTAAAATGACACAATCCATTAAATTAAGGGGAAAAATCGAGCAAATTGAAACAATATGGACCAAATTGACACATCATGTAAACTACAGAGACTATTTGTATAATTTTCCCTTTTTCTAATCTATTTTTCGTAGTCAATCATAGCTAGGATTTTAGTTCATCATCTCATCATGTAGGGTGTTAGTTTTGCTTGTAGGGTGTTAGTTTTGCTTGCTTTTCACCTATATTCACATGTGTTTTTTTTTTTTTAATTTAAACATGTTCTCAGTTAATTTAATCATATAATAAGCATGCATAAGCTCAGTTTGAATTAGAATATTTGTACTTTTTACTTGCTATTTGCTTTTTGTACATTAGGACTATTTTAATAGGCTCAAACCGGGCCTAGGACCATTGTTTGCATGTTTAGTTGTATATTAAGATCTTAATTTATGAATGCATGTAAGGCGCTTGCGTGGGCATCTAGATGAGTTTCCTCTATCATCCATAGCATGTGTTTGTTCTTTATAGTGTCCTTTTTAATAATCCAAGTAAAGTGTTTTCTGTACAAAATTGGTTGATTTGGATATTTTTACAAATATTATTTATTTTAGTTCGCATTTATCGCCATGGAATTTTAAAATTTTATTTTATTGGAAAATCATCATTTTATAAAAAAATATGGCTTTATTCATTGAATTTAAAATAAATGGTATTTATTTTTATTCAAAGCATTTAGTTTTAGGGTTAGTAAAAGTTTTAGACTTAAAATGAATTGTATGAAGTAATGAATTACTAAAATCATAAAATAGAAATTTAGTAGAGGCCAATTTTCAAATTAGGCAAAAGCAGGTGCATCATTCAATGACCTTTCTCTTTTGTACCTTAGTTCCTGAACTGAAAATTCTCTGGCATGACAGATTAAGTCATTTACTTAGTTTTCACTGTTTTTTTTTTTTTAATTGTCCATAAAACTAAGTGATGACTCTTTCGATATGGGATAAACAAGCCGGCACAACACATGGGTGGAAACGTACCTCATAACCAAAAAGGCAAGACGTCCACACTAGGAATCTGTCGTCTACTAGGACTTAGACAATCATTCACGTGGAAGCACGGCTAACAACTAAGCCACATGGATAACTCAAAAATTATGTCTCCACAATTTCCTATGTAACATAGATATTCTTTTAAAGATCTTCCAAAAGACTTTCAAAAATATAAAAACAAATTTATAAAATAAAATAAAATAAAAAATATAACATTTTAATGTTTAAACAAAAAACACAAAGAGCAAAAATGACAAACCAATAGTAATAAAAAATATAAAGAGATGCATTCTTTGTTCCCCAAAAGAATAATCATTGATTCTAATGGCTTATCAATTGTGGCGGATACAGAAGACTAAAATAGAAGGGTAATTATAATTATAATTTTTTTTTTCCCATAACCAACAATAGGAAGATAATAATAATTTTTGAATTAATGTTAAGTATAAAAACTTAAATAAATTACTACAAAAGTATTTCACTTAAAATTTTACATTTAACTTCGAGTATAATCAAAACGAAAGTATTGTGTATAACTAGTATATCATGGATAATGTAAAAAAGTCATATATTTAAGTCTTAAAATAAATTATATAATGATAATTAAATTTTTACAAAATTTGAGTAAAAATTTCATTAATAGCGATATCACGTTATCATTAACATATGATATCACCAATCAATAGTAAAATAACATATGAAGAGTGAACTCCACATGCAAATATAACTAACACTCTAGTAACTTTTACGTGTATATAGTGACATTAATTATATTTACATATTAATAATAATAAATATTACCTTTATATTGAGTTTTTTCACAAAATTTTCATACATACAAATATAAGTTGTTGTAGTCCTTTCATTTTCAATAAAATATCACTATTGTTCTCATAAATTTAGAAATGCCATTCACATTTTATTCTAAATATTATTTTTGTTTAAAATTTTATTTCTATACATATGTAAAAAAATAATAATAATAATTGTAAATCAAAAACCTGGGGGACATGTGACTCCCAGCCTCCAAGTAGCTCCGCCACTGCTTATGAACATTCCAAGGTTAATTTATCTCATAAAAATATGATAAATTACATAATTATGATCACCAAATTAAATTTATTTATTTGATTTTTTTATTTTTATGAACAATCTACGTAAGGACTTGTAAAACAAACGAAAAAAAATTTAGAGAGAGAGAGAAAGAGAAAGAGAAAGAGAAAGAGATAGAGATAGGGTTAAGCAAAGAGACAGAGAGGAGATTTTGGAAAAGAAATGGAAGGCAAAAATGATTTATTTTCTATTTTGCCCATAAAAAAATGGGGTGTGACGCATATATGCTAAATTTTCATTAAAAATTCTAATAGATATTTAAAATTGAACTAAGGAGACAATGTGTAAAATTAAAAGACAATTTTGTTGAAGTTGGAATTATAGGATTAAATTAATACACAATTTAAAATGCATGGATTACTTGTGTAATTTTTCATACTATTGGACCATTTTAATATCTTTTATTTATTTATTTATATATTTTTATTCATGAATCTTCTTTTGTCTTGTTCATGAATGGAGATTCATTACTTTGATAACCTTTTGTCTTGTTCATTAATGGAGATTAATTAGAATTCATGAACTTGGTGGTGAGTTAATATTTGGGTGCACTCTCCATTTTCTCTTGGTTCCTGGTCATTATTATTTTTTAGTGTATTTTGTAAAGTCCTAGTGGCCTATAAATAGTTCTTTTCATCTACTCTTTTCTATACCAACACACCAACTATTTTTCTATACTTGAGAGATTACTAGCAAAGAATGGTGTTTTTCTTTGTGGAGTTTTGGGTTCACCATCTAATGCAGAGTTGGCTTAAACCATACAACAAGTGGTCAGACTGTTATATTCTGGAGGGGATAATTCTTGGTGGAGTTTTGAGTTCACCATCTGGTGTAGAGTTGGCTTGAACCATACAACAAGTGGTCAGACTGTTGTATCCTAGAGGGGAAAAGTCATAATTTTGTGATTGCTGCATCGATATTTGGGTTCTTCCTACCACAGTAGGCTTGATCTACGTAAAGAAAATGAGATATTCGTGTTTCAGCCTAATCTATTTGTATCTCTTTTTCTTTGCATTATTTATCAATAAAATATAATTTTTTCTGATATTTTCACCAACATATACAAATAAAGCATATAAACTTCAATTACATTTGGCCCAATATCATAAATGGAATCAACTTATCTCCATTGTTATTGTTTTATTTGGATTTCAATTTTGAATCAATCAATTCCAAATCAAAAGTGAGAAAAATATGAAAGTAAAAGAATAAATAAAAGAAAAATTGCCAAAAGAAATCAAATAATTTCGACCATGGAAGATTCCAAATGTATCTCCCTCACAGACCCAGTTTGTAGCTAACGCCCGTAGATGGTAACCACTTGTCCCCATTGATAAACGACATAACTGTAAATGTATTGGCTTGTTTGTTGGTAATCTTTCTCAATCCCTTCCATGCTACCCTATTTTTGGTTGAAGAACTAGGACCAATATTTTGGAACTCAGCATAGAATATAGTATTTGGCGCAGAATCTCCTATCCAAGGTAACCATCCTTTCGGATCAATCAAGCTTCCCATCATGGACTGCATGTATACTGTGGTCGAGTAATTTTTCCAAGGCCGACCGAGGAAGGTCTGGACGGAACTCAGGTTGCCCCAGGGTGAAACGGTACAATTTTGTATGGAAATTCCAGTGTTCTGATTTGGATCAATCTTTCCTTGTGCTGTGATGGTGTTCTGCTGGCCAAGCATGGGTACTCTGGGAAGTATTTTGCAATTTTGGATAACGACGGCTGAGTTTCCAAATATGAAATCAACTGTCCCATATATATTGCATTCACGATAGAATTGGCGATTGGAATGTGCATAGAGGGTGTCTTGGAAAGCATCAATGCGACATCGATAGAATACTGATTGGTCAGAAGATGACATCAGGGCAACTGCCTGATGTTTTATTGCACCCGCTGTGTTACGAAATCCCATATCTCTTGCAACAAAGCCCTTCCCAAACACAGCTACATTCAGAGAAATCTAAATGAATAAATTATGAGCCATCAAGCTTTTAACTTCAAATGAATAAATCTAAATGAGACACATCATTTCATCTAAACTTTTCTACATACAAATTGAGTAATGCTATACATAATTCTATTTCTTAGTTCATTTTCTCACGCCTGAACACAAAATAATAGGGCTCACATTCATAATATGCATATGGGAATCATTCACTTGTGTTTTGGAGTGAAAAAACATGGTAAGAAATAAAATTATATGTAACATTTTCTATACAAATTTTATTTGTATAGCATTATTATGTATACACAATCTTATTTCTGACTCCTAAATACATGGCAAAGGGACCCATGTTAACAAACGCAGGCAGGATCCAGAGTCTGGTATCTAGAAGTGAGGAAATGCGGTAAGAAATTGAATTGCTTTTAGCATTTTGCAAAAGAATTTTATTTTATTTTATTTTTTATTTTTTTTATCGGCAAATGTTAATTGTTAGCTGTTAGATTAACACCTATGAGAGAAAATCTCTCCACCTTGGCAAAGCACCTAAGTACTTGCACACCCTTAATTCAACTCCCCTAAGAAGAATTGAACCCATGACCTCTTTGAAACTAAGCCCTAAGAAAGCTATGGTGGCTAACTAGGCTAGGGGTAGTTGGTTGCAATAGAATTTTATTTTAACTGCATGAAAATGGATATATACTAGGGAAATTCATGTATACTTTTTTTTTTTTTTTTTTTTTTTTTTTTTTGATAACTCAGGTATCCCCAACCCTCCGAGTTTTAGGGAAGCCAGGACTACTCCTGAGGGGTATTTAGCCGGTGGGAAGCCGGACACCCTTGCACAAACTGCTGCAGGCACTCACCCAGTGGAGAATTGAACCTGGGACGTGCGCCTAACCCACACATCCCAAGCAACGCCCTAACCACTGGGGCAACCTGCCCCACCAATTCATGTATACTTTTTGTGAGATAAATAAATGTAAAAGATTTACCAAATGTTGCAGTTTGAAATGTTGGAGTTCCGTCAACAAAGTTCAAACTTCCAGACACGACTGTTGAATCCATTCCATCACCAACCATCATGACGTTCCACATGGACTTGTCAATCCTAACAACTTCATTATAAACCCCCTTCTTCACATAGATAACGAACCTTTTCTTGCTCTTATCAGGGACAGCCTTTAGTGCAGCATTGATTGTCTTGTATTTTCCCGATCCATCCATCGCCACAACAGCATTGGCCTTGATTTTTAAAGTCATAGTACTCTGGAGTAGTCTCCGATCTTTGGAAGACAACCATGCTGGCATGTCATCACCACCATCAGTCAAGGTCATTAAGCGTCGTCTCAATTTGAAAGAATTTGCAAGATTGGAGAATTCATTGATGATAGCCAAGCTATTGCTGGTGAACTCAGTCGAGTTCTGAAGATACTTGATAGCGTCAGACTTTAACGTTTCTGCCACATCAGCAAAACCATCAATACATGTTTGTTGGTAAGTTCCAGCAGAACTTAACCATGTTTTTAGATCGTCGAAAGCATCCTGTAATGTGATTGTTGTCAGGTCAGCAGTGGACAAATATGAAGTATTAAGATGATCTAACGCGAGACCCAAAAGTTCGCGACAGCTTTCAAGAGCTGCTAGTGACATGTTATCGGTGAGACCTTCAAATACACCATTTTGGGAGAAGTACTGGGAAGCTCTTGAAAGTTCATTGATAGCCACATAAATAGATAGCTTGAAGAGGTCTTCAGGCTGAACATGGGTTGAGTTAACCAGAGGTTTAAGGCTTGTGAAACATGAGTCAGGGTACAAAGTAACATCGCATACCGCTTTGACTGAAGTAGAAATGGATTGAGTTGGATTGCCTGCAGTAGAGTTGCCAGTTTTGGATCTTCCTGTACAAGTACCGACTACAGAACCCACAATAACTCCGACGAGGATGATGGAAGATAAGGCAATGATGATAAGTCGCTTCCTGGTTTGTCGTCGAGCCTCCAGCCTCGCTTGATCGAATTCGTCCACTTTGCCGTAGGCCCTGAGAGAAGCCATGCTCCTTCTCACTTCTCTTTGCTTTGCTATGCTAATATGTTATGCTATGCTCTTGGGTGATTGCTTGGTGAATGCATAATATGATTATATAAGGCATAGTTATATTAGTATATATGTAGGAGAGGCAGGACTTGACTTGTGGTTTTGTAATCTAACGTGGAATTACGTGGGAGGCAGTTTCCACCGGTACCATGGTGATGATTTATTACATTATTCATCAATGTACAACTTGAGGAGTGCTCCTCATGTTCAACTAATTAGACCAAATCCAATGAAGCACTTTTTAATACCTAATAATTTAGGAAGGAAAAAAAAAAACAAACAAACAAACATTAAAATTAGAAATACTATGTACCTAAAAAAGATTAATCATAATTTGAAGATTAGTTATATATAGATAAATAAAAAAATTATACACAAATGCTATTCAAAATATTGTGGTAGCCTAGAGTCCTATCAATTTAAAAATAAAAGCCTGTAAATTTTTTAAGAATGTCACTCACTTTATTTTAGTAAGAAATTTTTTTTATTTGCATTCTAAAAACTGCATATAACAGAATCTATTGTGATTGAATTCTCTCAAGTGGAGATGTCAATTGGAGTATGTTGTTTGGATCAATGAGACCTGCTATAGATCATATTTCTATTATTTAAATGGTTCATTTTATAGAATAATATATATATATCATAAATGAGAAATATTATTAAGCCGATCTTATAATTATAGTCTTTTTATTTTATGGTGTTTTGTCATTAAAAAAATGGATGAAAAATATATTTTTGAAAATAGATCGTCTATTTTTTTAAGACAAATAAATACTATAAAATCATAGGAACATTTATTAGAAAATTTTCTTTCAAATATTTGTTTTCCAATTAGTCCATAAAATATTCTTTTATTCCAATAACTCATATTATTTAAGCATTTGACCCAATAAATCATAATTCTTATATTTAAGATATTGTATGGATAATTTTACCCTTACAAATATGTTTTGAACCCTTAGCAACTTAGTAAGGTGAACATTCACATTAAATAAATTTGACGGTGTGAATTGTCACGCTAACAATGTAAATGTTCACATCGCAAAACATTCATACTGACAATGTGAATATTAATATGTGTTTCATCCTATTATTATTAGAGATATTTTGGTAATTATATTACCCATAGGACTTGTTGGAATATAAAAAAAATAATTTAAACTAAATAGAATATAAGTATGTAAAGAGGGATTTATGAATAAATGTCCCACAGTATGTTTGGTTTGAGTTTTTTGAATTAAGTTTTTTGACAACTGAGTTTTTTGATTTTCGTGTTTTTTTGTTTTTAGTGAATATTTTTAAAATTTTAAACATTTGTTTTACTTTTTTAAATGCACCTTACTTAGATATATCTAAAAAGTAAAAAATTTGTCAAAAAATATTTTTAAAAATTAATAAATACATAAAAATACAAAAAATGTACTGAATTCTCGTATTATTTTTGTATTTTTTGTATTTAGTGAATTTTTAAAAGGTTTTTTTTAAATTTTTTTTTACTTTTTAGGTATATTTATGTTAGGCATGTCTAAAAATTAAAAAAATTGCTCAAAATATTAAAAAAATTCAGTAAAACATAAAAAACACAGAAAATAAGAAAGTAGAATTTTCTAAAAAGTGTTTTTGAAAAATGATAACCAAGCATATATAATTATCAAATCATTCTAATTTTTTTTATAAATAATATACATAAAATACTTTATAAAATAAACATTTCAAATTATTAAAAGGGGTACTTACCAATTAGTCTTATTAACTAGACTTATTTACCTACATGTCCTAACTAATAAATTTAACATTATAAAAATAAGAGAGTGATAAATTTATCACTAAAAATTTATTCATAAAAACAAAGAGACTGATAAATTTATCACTATAAATTTATTCATAAAAAAAAAGACTGATAAATTTATCTTTATCACTTAATAAATTTATCAAATAGGACTTAATGGGTAATAAGTCTCCAAAGTAAGACCTATTGGATAATAAGTCTCCAAAATAAAACCTATTGGTAGTTTACCCTTATTAAAATTGGACTATGAAAAACTCCGTAAACCCAAACAATACGGTCCAATTAAAATTCTCAACTTAAAAAATCTAAACCTTCTAGAATTTTGTATAGAGCTTATGTTGGCCAATCGTTTTGCTATTTTGAAATCTTCGGCATACAGTTGACTTTTGTTGGGGAGACATACCCAAAATGGATGATAATACGGTTCATAAATTTTAAAGGGTAAATTACACTTTGCATTACATTTCGTACTAAATTTTATTTTAAACTTTATACATAAAATTATAATAGTCAAGTCCTTACATTTTTTATTAAATTTTATTTTGATCCCTATATATGAAATTGTAATAATAACTCATTGTACTTTTGATCAAATATTACATTGATTCCTATACAAGTGTCAATCTCTATTTTCTATTACTCAATTATTTAAATTTTTAACAGAATCTAATCATGTGACAAGAGTGTAATTACGATATGAGGGTAAGAGAGAAGAACCACATATATTTTTGACCAGTACACAATTTGTCCTATAGTTTATATCAAATTATGATTGTATTAAGCTAAAACAAAACCATATTGTGAACGATTAAGAAGATGAACTAAGGTTTTGCATAAATTGGAATCACAAAACTCTATTTTTTACGGTAACACAATTTTCAATCTATTTATCTTACTTTCTCTTTTGATTTCTTTGTCACATTTTTTTTTTAATTTCAAAAGTTCTATTTTCTTGTCTTTTCGCCCAATTTTTAGCATACGAACATATACATATATATATATTGTATTATATAATTGTACGTGCTTATCACGTAGGATAAAATATATTGGTTGAAAACATGGATGATTTTCCTCTCTTAGCTTTATTTTAAAGTCACATTTCCAAGTAATAATACACAACGCAATGTGGTTAGAATTATGTCATTATGATGCCAATGTATGTCATTCCATGTGCTCATGTCAAACAAGGCATAGGGATTTATTAATTCATGCCATTCCATGCTCTCATCAATGAGACATGGAGGTTTATGAATCGGTGCCATTCCATGCTCGTATCGACAATACATGGGGATTTATTAAGTGCCATTCCATGCTCGTATCGATGAAGCATGGGGATTTATTAGCTGCCATTCCATGCTCGTAACGCCAAGACATGGGGATTTATTAAATGTCATTACATGCTCGTATCAACGAGACATGGGGGTTTATTGAATTCCATTCCATGCTCATATCAACGAGACGGGAGATTTATTGGATGTCATTCCATGCTCGTATCGACGAGACATGGGAGTTTATTGGATGTCATTCCATACTCGTATCGACGAGACATGGGAGTTTATCGGGTACCATTCCATGCTTGTATCAATAAGACATGGGGGTTTATTGGGTGCCATTCTATGCTTTATCAATGAGACATGAGGGTTTACTAAATGCCATTCTATGCTCGTATCAATGAGACATGGGTGTTTGTAATATCCTAAAAAAGAAGGGACTACTCGAGTGGTGAAAAAAGGGCAGCTAGTATCTCCGTTAGGTCTCAACTTCTGGAAGGGTGGATTCTTCACTCAAGAGACCGATTTACGGCTCAAGCGGTTTTTTCTCTCACACCACTCAAGTGGTGGATTGACTACTAGAGTAGTCTGTTCGGGGTTAGCTGATTAAAAATCGATCTTCACTCTACTTTTCTCACTTTTTCATTTCCTCTCTCCCTCTATCACCTATTTTCAAAAAACCATAACCTAAAACTCTTGATTTCTCTCAGTTCTACTATAGATTCACCTTAGATCTTCTAAGATAAGTGAAGAACACGCTTAGATCAAGATTTTCACTAATTGGTTCGTAATTTCTTCGAAGTTTCTTATTGGGCTTTCATCTGTTTGTCTCCATTCTCAAGGTGGGGGTACTTTTCACTTGATATATCTATGATTTGAGGTATATATGTGGTATTTTCTTAGCTATAGTGATGTATGTGATGATTTTGTTATATAAAATGGGTTTTGATGAACAAAAAGGGACTTATACCTAATTTTTGGGAATGATTATGAATATTTCTTGTTGATTATAGATATTGATGATGAATATTGGTTCTTAAAGTGATGAAGGGGGAAAAGCCACAAATTTCTAAAAACCCTAATGTTTTAAACTTGATTTGATAATGGAGGTTAGTTCAATTGGCTCTTAACCCTTGAAATTGGGCAAATGATTATGACAAATGTGTTGAGACATTAAATTTTGGATCATAAAGGAAATATGTATTGAAATAGATGAATTTTGAAGTTGTGGAAATGAGGAATTGGAGAAAATCCTTTTGTTTATTGATATTGTTAAATCTTGCTTATAAATTGAATAAACCTTAGGTAAATTGGAATTTGCAAACTCATGCATCATATGCATTCTGATTTTGTTTTATTTTATTTTATTTTTTGTGATCCTATAATCTCTTGAATGTTTGGAAATTTTGCAAGGGGGTAAATAGCGTATGAGTCTGGGTAGTTGAGTCGGGTTTTGTAAATAAGTTATGTATTGTATTGGTACCCGAGCAGGGAGTCAAGGTGTCCAATTGCCCTATCTTGAGCTTATCGCTGGATGAATGTGGGAAAAGGTTTCTAACGCCCCAAAAATCGAGAACATCGGGGAATATATTAACAAATAAATACAAGGTTTTTCAAATGCTACAAGTCTAGGAAACGTCACTAATGAGTCCTTTGGTCAATAACTAAGTAAGATCCTAGGAAATGTCGGAGGAGTCAATATAGCCTCTCTTCAAAGTCCAATCTCCTTAGATAGCAAAGATATACCTTTTTCACAAATCTTAACAAGGTATTAACACGAGGTCTACATAAGTTGATGGAACAATACAATAAGTTCACAAAAGATATATGTATATGTAAGCAAAATAATAATTACAAAGTTATAACTTAGTTACAAAACAGGAAGTTCTATCAACTTTATATTCCCAAAACAAAATAAGATTGTAGATGGACTTAAACAAAGATAACCTCTAACTTCTTCTATGATAGCCAAATGTCTTCAAATGTTTTTGTTTCATCTTCGCCCAGATAATCATCTTCAATACCTAGCATGAAAAGCCATGAGCTTGGAATGCCTAGTAAATGCACACACACATCCCTTTTTCCCAATCCAATACATAATCACAATTATAACAAACAAATAATGAAGCATGATATTCAAGTTAATAACAAAGGATAACAAAGTTAGATGTTGGTAATCTAGAAATCCCCTAAAGAAATTTCATCCTCCCAACCGCAAGAATTGGACTCGGATTATTCAATATGCCCCATCTTTTGCTACTTTGTAGACCTTACCCTGGTTGCCTACAATGGTTACATACTGCGTAGCGCCAATCGAGGACCTAAAAAGAGACGATAAAAATAAAGGTCTTGCCCATAACCTCTTCCAACCTTATCCATCATAAACACCTACTGTCCGAATACAACCGATCCATTCAAGAGTTTTGAAACAATTGCGCAAAACTTAGCCTTCAATTAGGGAACATGTCCTACCAACCAATTCTAATGCAACACAAGCATTACCTCATAATATTATTCAAGTTATCAAAAATTGAATAACACACTTATTAGGTTTCCCGTTGTATTAAGTGTTTTAAGTCAAGGTTAGAACAAGTAATTAAAATGACAACTTCTACACTCCATTTTAACTAACCCTAAGACTTCAGGTTCTTGCAAGCCTCCTGATGATGAAATGGTACTTACTTCATCTTTAGAATGTTTAAAGGATTATTTATAGCTGTTGTATAAACCTGCTTTGGCCAAAAATAACTTTTTAAAAAAATAACCATTTTAACCCTAGACTAGTTTTTAGACAAAAATCGACTTCCTAACCCTAAAAAGCCCGATTGTTCTTTGATTGATCATATTTTCCAAAATTAGTGACCCATTTTGTAAAAAACATTGATCAGAATGCAATTCAAGCTTATTTGTGTAGCAAGCAAGCCAAAGGCGTAGGACCTTGTACTTGTGCATGCATGCATGGCATGTGTACCAAGGCAAAATGCGCATTTGCATGTTAGATGTGAGTGCGCACGTTGTTTGTATGTGTGCACAATCATTGCGTGTGCACACATTAAAGCATCGCACAGTTATTTTTGGTAACTCAATTTTGGTGCATTGTTTGTGGGAACGGTGGGGGGGAAGCGATGAAACCCTAGAAGGGTTCCACAACCTTCCCCCAGCTCTATAAATAAAGTCCCTCCCCCTCTCTTTGAAGGGGGTCAAGGAATTGAACCATTTTCTAGAATTTTTTGAAAGCAAAACACCATTTTTTCCCCTCTTTTTGCTTTAGCTCTAAAATCCCCACACCCTAAAAAAACTCTAGGCCTCTAAAAATACTATAAGCACTGAAGAACATCAACCGTAACTTGGAACCAAAACTTGAGAGAGGCTTGCAAACAAGGAACTCAGTTTTTTCTTCCCTTCTTTTGCATTTACTCTTCGATTTCTTAAAACTAGATAGTAACTCTCTATTTCTTCATATTTCAGTTCATCTTGTTGTCTACTTTTTAGTATATAATCATGTAGGGGTGTTAGAATGGCATGGTCATCATGTAGTTTATCATCTTTACAAAGTTTTACATCTTTTCTCGCATGTTTCATTTATCTTATTAAAATAGTATTTTTTAGGCTTATTGTAATCACATAATCAGCATCCATGGTCCAGTTCAAGCATCATGTAGATTAGTTTTACATTATTTTATGTGTTGCTCGTTCTTTTATGCATTAAATCATGT